>MSED01000001.1:3600000-4142182 GCA_002099365.1 Phialophora verrucosa | reverse complement strand
GTACGCGGTGGTCCACGACCTCTTCCACCATTGATGGGGTGCTCATGTTGCCTGTCATCATTGAGCAATTCTGTTTCCTGTGGTGAACGTGTGGGTATTGGTGCATGCTGCATTTCCGGTTCTTGCATTCATGCCCTTCCTCAATCATCCATTCGAACGCTTCAGGTGTATTCTTTCGTCGTCCACATCGGGGTCCACATTGTAGTAATGTCGGTGGTCGGCGGAATCATCATGTGGGCAGTCTTCATCGTCGCATGGAAATGCCTTGGCGATGTAGGTCCTTCGTGCCCTGTTGTCAGTGAGGATTCCTACCTTGTGGGTTTCCCGATTATGTGCCCTTCGCCATATGTGCGCGCTTCGTACGCATCCCAGATCCGCTTTTGCTTTTCCTTGGCATATTGAATTGCTATTGTCGTGGGTCCGATGTGCTGGTGTACGTGTATTGTCCCATAATCTTCGCATTCGTTGTCAAAACAGTAGCGCAATGTGATCTGTTTGAGGTGTTCCTGGACTGGCGCTTCTTCATCAAAGGCGATATGCGTGTGTTGTCCTTCCGCACATTCTTCTTGGCACAATTCCCCTGTTGTCCAGGCGTTCGTGACGATCTTGACCCGCTCCATCGTCTGTTCGATGGTCACGAATCGTCGTTCCTTTTGGTCGTCGTCCGGGCCCAGCGGTAATTCGTCCACGGTTCCACTGCTCGAGTCCTTTACTTCGCTCATCATTCCCAGGGTTTGGGTTGGCATCCCAGCTATCCCTTCCACGACCTCCCGCGGGAGCTCGATGGCGTGGATTCTTCCCGCAATGTGTGTGTGTAGCTGGGATTCGCTGCAGTTAGTTCTCGTGCAGAACTTGATGGAAATGGCCGCTGGTGACTGGAACTCCGCCTTCGGGTCAAAGACGTGGTGCTGGTGCGTGGTTTGTTCCCCTTGAAGGCACTCCGGCTCCCGGCACTCGTCTTTTTTCCAGTATGGCGTTATAATCACCACTTTTTCTCTCGTAGTCTCGATAGCGATGAACCGGACTGGTTCCTCCTCGCTATTCATCATCCAGAAACTGTCGTCGTTTCTTTTTTCTTCGGCATCTCGCAAGTCTCCTTCTTGGGCAAGAGTTTCCTGGATCTCTTTGGTCTTCCTGTTGCGTCGGTTCTTCCGTTTCTTGGGTGGCTGGGGAAACCAGCCGGACCCTATCTTTTCGGAATAATGCGTGAGGCAACCGTTGTCGTAACAGGCGGTCCAAGAGAGAGCTGCGTGTTGATTGGACATGGTTTCTTCGCATGTTTTCATGAGAGCTGTCGTAGCCTCTCCTGGAGTGACTTCCCTTGAGCGGTCCTCCTGGGGTTCACCAAGTTCCTTGTGAACTTCCTGACGTAGGTGCCCCGACTGTGCTGTCGTACCTTGACTGTCAGTGGTCATTTGGGTCTTCTCTGTAGTGTCGGCCTTTTTCGCTACAGAACCGGCTATACCGTCACTCATCATCATATGCAGTCCTTGAGTCGTTTGTCGGCAATCTTTTGCACGGTGTCCGGGTTTTCCACAAGTGTAGCACAGTCCATCCTTTCCTCGTTGAGCCTGTCGCTCATTCTTCCGACCCTGGCCATGGTATCCGCCTCGACCCCGGGCTCCGTTGCCTCTGCTCCTTGAAGGACGGCTTCGGTGCATAAGGTCAAGGTCCATTGGATCACCATAGTGTCGCTGTCCTTGGAACTGATATCCTCGACGAGCGTACTCGACTGGGTCACGGCGCCCATTCCGTTCCAATCGTAGCTCGTATAGTCGATTGTCAATCTTGATTGCTTCGTCCACCATTTGCTTGTAGTCGGTGGGTGGATCCATCATCTCCTGGCGGACTTGCTCCTTGAGTCCGTTGTAGAAGATTTGAGCGAACGCGTCTTCGTCTTCCCAGTTCAACTTCTTGGCGATTTGGTTGAACTCGGAGTAGTAGGCGGCAGCGGATCCCTTTTGCTTGATGGTGTAGATCACTCGGGCCGCCATGCGTTCATCGTTGATGGTCCCAAACACTTTGCGAATGCGGTTCTCAAATTCCGCGAAGTGCTTGAAGCAGGCCAGCGTATCAGCGTCTGGTTTGGCGTCGTCCACATACCCCTTCATGGTAGGTTCAAACCATGCGAACGCTGGTCCTTTGAGGTGCATCGCAGCGTACATGACCTTGCTAGGTCCATCCTCGAACTTAGTTGGGTTGAGTTTGAACACAAGTTTGAGTTGGATCAGGAAGGCATTGAGTTGGCTGCGTCGTCCGTCGAATGGGTCAACCTTCAAGACATCCTTCCTGTCGTCGACCCCAGCCCTGGCTGCCAGGCTGGTGGTAGAAAGGTTTCCAAGGCTTCCCATGACTGATTGATTGACTTCTGGCGACTTTGGTCGGGCACTGCTAGACATATCCTTGTCACTACTCGTTGAGATGGGTAGTCAATGTGTTACGAATCGCTCCACGTGAGGTGATGCTGCGGTCCGAGGGTTCTCTCGCTGGCGGAGTGGTAACGTGATACTAGCTGAGGTAAAGGTACGCGGTCACTTGCAACGGCGTAAGGTGGAACAACACTCCTGTATCCTAAAGGTAGGGGTCGGAGTATAACTGTTATTGACTACGGACCGTTCCTTGAGGAGGGCCGGTCCGTCCGCTATATAGTTTGTCTTCCCAGGGTGGCTCTGTCGTGGCTCTGTGGCTCTGCCAACGGAGCCCTCAGAGCCCTACAGAGCCATTCCTGGGTCACGTGACCCCGATTCAGCCTTGCCAACGAGGCTGTCCAACCTTTCGCTAGACCTTCCCCTTAGGCCAGCTCCCTGGCCCCATGAAGGTCGGCTCGTAACAAATAACTATAAATAGTAATAAAAATTACTAGAATTAAATTAAAAGAGGGGATCCCTTAAGGCCCCTAAGACTATTTATAAATACTTAAAAAGCGGTAATTATTAATTACTAAGAGAAGTAGTCTTTTATATATATAAAAATAATAAAATATATAAATATCTAGAGTTTAGATTATTTTACTTAAGAAGATAAGACTTATATTTATTTTATTTTATTAATTTAATAAAGCTAAAGATAGCTTTATTTAGAGCTTTAAATAGAAAAGGAAAGGTAATATTATCTATTACAGCGAGCGATATTATATAGGGATTATTAACGCCGGAAATCTTAACGCCGTCGGTATATACTCCTCCTATAGTAATATCTATAAGAGAAATACCTTAGAGCTCGGATAGGAGCGATAACTTACTATACTTTAATAGAAAGAATATAACTACCTTCTTTAAAGAGTTTAAAGAGCTATACGGGTATAATTAAGAAATAGATAGTAAAGAGCGTATTTAGAGATCTATATATTTTATATTAAAGATAAAGAAAGAGAGGTATAAAGAGCTTATAGAGTATAATAAGATAGATTAAATAAAGTTTAAAGAGAGAGTTCTAAATAAATATAAAGATTAAGATAAGATATAGTAAATAATAAGTATATACTACTTTTATATACTCTTAAGATACTATCGCGATAAGTCTTAGAACTTTAATTTATATCTTTATTAGTTCTATAAGGTTATAAAGTATCTAATTAATAATAGAGTAGAAACTAACTATATTTATTATTATCTTTTCCTCTCTAGACTACTAAAGGTATATATAGATAAGATTTAAAAGAAGTAGAACTTACTAAATAGGAAGCTAAAGAACTTAAATTTTTAAAAATACTAGAAATAAATAAGAGACTTATAGAAAGTTAATAACGAGACTAGTAAGTTTATATAGAGTATACTAAATAAGGAATATTAAGACTTAATATATAAAAAGAAGATTTAACCTTCTATATTCCGGAAAGAGGAAGCTCGAGAAGATAAATATTAAAAGGACTAAATAGATAGTATAGCTATAAAGACTAAAAAGAATATATAGATATAGTTAATAAAGCCTACAACCTTAGGAAATACTATATCTTTAATAAATAAATTAACTTAATTAATAAAAGCGCTTATACTATTAATCTAAATATATAATATAATTACTCTCGACTTTATAAATAGATTAATTAAAGCCTTAAGGGGAGTTTCTCTAAAAGCGATTTAGCCTTCTTAGGGACCTTCTTTCTAAGAACGGTTAGTAAGGTTTAGAGGTAATCTATAGTACTATATTAAAGGGTAATCTAGTCGGCGTAAGTTAAATATAAGTACTACTAAAGAAAGCTACTTCCTTTACGACTAATAAAGCTATATATTATATAAAGATTTATAGTAAATATATTAAAAGGCCGCTAGCGTATTATATCTTAACCTAGATTATAAGATTATACTAGAGAGGTTTCGCGGTTAAGACCGGCCTTTATTAGTATTACTAATTCTATAAAAAGAGATAAAGCTTAAATATCTAGAATAGATTACGTGTAAAATTAATAAATATACTAGTATCTCTTCCGGATAGCTATACGGGACGAAGGAAGAGGATTTAAGACCGTCTTTAGGAAGAATAAACCTTATTCGAGCGGTAGGATTAAAGCTAAATTATAGCGTACTAGAAGACTTAGAAGATAATTTATATATACCGAAGCTAGCTAGGCTAAAAGGAATTTATATTAACTAGCCGAAGACTAATATTTATATTAACGCTCTTAGAAAGCGACCGGTACTGTAGTAAAGAGGATATATATAAGCGAAGCACCTCTAGATTAGTATATACGAGCCTATTATAGACGGTTAGCGACATTATATAACACGATAAGTAAAACTAAATAGAGAGATTATCTTTAATAATACTGTAGACGATATTCCCGCGCTAGAATAGTCGACTAATTAAAGGCCGCTAATAACTCTATATAATATATAGGATAATTAAATATATAACCTATAGTCGGAAGATACTAAAATAGGCGACGATAATAAGTATATACGCCTAAGGTAAGTTTTATAGCGCCTATATATTATAAAGGAAATATAGTATAGATCGCCTAATCCTAAGCCTCTCTAGAAGGTACTCTCGTAAGATTTAAATAGAGCCGAAAGAATTATTAACTAGCTGCTAAGTTAAGAGGTAACTATTTAATTATAAGATTTATTATTAATAAAAGAAGTACGTAACGAGTAGTTTTCCTATAAGTATTAGTATTATAATAAAGGTAAGTAAAAGCTAATTTATTAGATATATCCTTTATAAGTTAAAATAATATAACCTTAAGAAGGGCTTATTATAAGAGTTAATATAGTGTAAATAAGCCTAAATAAGGACCGTCCGATACGTCCGCGATTATATTATAATAGCTACCCCTATTTATTAATAAAGATATAGGGGTAGTATAAAGATTTATTACTAGATATTAAAGCGGAGATTAATTTAATATCCTTAAGTTTAGTTAAAGACCGGAGATTATCTCGACTTATATAAAAGATAAAGTTTATTTATAATACTATAAGATTTAATAAAGACTAAGAAGATTTTATAGATATAATTAAAGATATAGTAATTAATATCGCTAGTATTAAAGTCTTAACTAATATTTATATAATAAATATTATAGATCTAATATATCGCTTTATTTTAAGTAAGCTATTCTAGAAGGCTACTTAAAGCTTAGTCTAGGAGAAGGATAATAATATATATATTATAAGTCTAATAGATAGCTTTAACGAGAAGCGGCTTTAGCTTCTTATATAGTTAATTCTAGATCTTAATAATAATATAATAATAAGGTCGATAGTTAAGCTTATATATATATCTACTTTAAAAGGCTAGGCGAATATAAAGAGATAAAAAGGCCTATATTCGCTTTAGTTAGAGCTTAATAAAATTAAGGGAGAGCGTAAGTAATTAACTTTAAGGTAGATAAGAATAATACTTTAATCTTCGCCTTAAATACTTATAATTTAAGCGACGATAAGTTTAATAAAATATACTTTTAGGCTTAACTTTTTAATATTAAAGATAATCGGTAACTAGTAAAGTTCTTAAAATTATTTAATAAAGAAGCTATAATATAAGACTTAAAGAATAAATAATATTATAAATAATATTAATCTAGGAAGCCTTTAAAAGCTCACGTAAATACTTTATATAAATAGAAGACTAATAAAGTAAAACTTATTAATTTAAATTTCTAGGATAGTTTAACGCCTAATAGGCTCTTAGACTAGTATATAAAGGCGCGGGAGTAGGTAATAGCTACCTATAACAGCCGGCTATATATATTCTCGGATTAGATAAGTCTATACCTTACTAGATTTCCTCGAGGGTAACGCTTAACGCCTAAATATCTAGAGAAATTAGTTATCAGACCTAATTTAACGCCTAATAAGAAGGAGATTCTTATAGAGATTTTATATAACCGCGAAGGAGCTTTAGCTTAGGACCTTAAAGAAATTAAGCGGATTTATCGTAAAGTAGTACCTCTATAGGTAATAAGGACTATTCTATATATCTTATAGTAAGTAAAGAGCTTCTTTATCTCGAAAGTACTTAAGCTAGTAGTAATTATATTAGTAAAGGAGAAAATTAACTTAAATCTCTTTAAACCGAGATATAAATTATATTAAAACCCGTTCTTTCTAGTTAAGAAAAAGAAGCCTAGGGAATATTAATTAGTAATTACAGTATAAAATATTAACTAAGTAATAATTTAAGATATAAATCTATTTCCTTTAGCTAATAACTTCGCGAAAGAGTTTAGCGGAATATAAATAACCTTTTTATTAGATTAGCTCTTAGGCTATAACTAAATTAAACTTATAAGAGAGAGCCGAGATCTAATAGGGATTTATACTTTAATCGGATTTATTCGTTATATAACGCTTTTATAAGATATAACTAATTCTATAGCGTAATTTATACGGATTACGAACTAAATTCTAAAGGAATAGATACCGAAAGCTACTTAGCTATTTCTAGATAATATTAGTATAAAAGGATTAAAGAGTAACTACTAATAATTAAAGGTAGTTCCTTAAGTATATTTATATATACTAGAATATCTAATAAATCTAGATATAGTACTACTTAATCTTAAGCTTACTAGTACTACTATAGCCGGATAAAAACTATAGCTCTATATATAAGAGATTAAGATAGTTAAGTATATCTATAATCGGGACGGACAATATCTATAATAGTTTAAGATTTATAAGATCTTAATATAGCTAATTCTAATAAATTAGCTAGAACTTTATAGATTCTTTAGGATCTATATATATTATTATATATAAATTTTTTATTTTATAATAATAGTAGAGCCTTTATATAACCTACTTCGAAAGAATATTATTTAGATCTAGATAGAGATATACGCTAAGAGTATAGAAGAACTAAAGAAGGTATTATTTACTACTTTTATATTAATTAGTCTAGACTATTAAGAAGGCGCCGATCTAATTATACTTACTATCGACGCTAGCGGAAGAGGCTAGAGCGCTATAATTATATAGGTAAACTTAGTAATAAGTAAATAATAAGCTATAAGGTATAAGAGCGGTATCTAGTTTAAGACTAAGAGGGAATATAATATACTTAAGCGGGAAGCCCGCGGATTACTAAAAGCCCTTAAGAAGTTTAAATATTAGCTATACACTATTTACTTTATTATAGAGACTAATATAATAACTCTTATAGCCTAGCTTAATTAGTAATCTACTAACTTACTTAAGGTTATCGTTGATTAATAGCTAATATAGATCCGTAGATTTAATTTTAAAGTATAATATATTCTAGGTAAGTAGAATATAGTTACTAATACCTTATCTCGACGCCCTCCGACCTAAGAAGATATTAAAGAAGTTAAATAGGAAGAGGATATTAAGGATTAGATTAAAGCTTAGATACTCTTTATATAGGGAAGCCTTTAATTAATTAAATAGAATATTATTTATTAAGACTTTACTCTAGTAAAGCCTATAGTTACTTATACCCGAAATTAATCTATAAACTCCGATAAACTATATATAATCTAGTTATTTAAGGGAGAATACTTAAAGGAATTAAAAAGGCTTACTAAATATCTATAAGATTAATAGTGTCCTCCGGGGATAAGTAATAATAAGTTTCGGAAACTTTAAAAAGACTTAGCTAACTATTTTATAAGAGAAGGGTATTTATTTCGGAAGCTAATAGAGAATAAGTCGAGTAGAAGAGTAATTAATAATAATATAGAGAAGCGAAGGATACTTAAAGTAATATATAATAATACTAGATATTTTAGTTAAGAAGTAATATATTAAAGGGTATTTAACTATTATTACTAAAAGGGTTAGTATTAAGATATAAAAGTATTTATAAAGACTTATCTAGAATATTAGTTCTATATAAGCTAAAGGCTATATAATATAATATTCCTAACTTTAGTCGATAAGCGCTAGGAATAAATTAGCGTTAATTATACCCCGATACTAATATCTTAAGGAAAGAGATATCTTATTAAAGCCTAAAGTAATATAAGTAGTTAGGTAGAAGCTTAAGGTATTATAGCTACTAATAGTGCTATTATAGTAAAGTTCCTCTAGAAAGAAATTATTTATCGCTATAGACTATTTAGATAATTAGTATATAATAGCGGACTAAAGAATAAGGGTTAAGTAAAAGCATTTATAGATAAGTACAGGATTAAATATATAGTTACCTCTATATATTATCTATAAGCGAATAGCTAAATAGAAGTTAGGTATAAAGATATTATAAACGCTCTCTTAAAGATAACCTATACTAATAGCGGCGGTATCTAGATAAATTACCTTTATACTATTCTTTAGGCCGACCGGACGATAGTTAAAGCTAGAACCGGTATAACGCTATATAAAGTTAAGTTCTTTAAGCGGTTAATCCTTTCTATTAAACTCGAGATTATAATATAGAATATTATAAATTAAGATAAGGTTATTAATACTACTAATTTAATTATTATATATATATAAGCTCTTAAAAGATATAACTAAGATTTAGAAGAAGCGGCGATATATCTAAATAAAATATAAAGGCTAAGGAAGAAGTACTTTAATAGATACTATAACCTATACTTATAGCTACTTAAGGAGAGTATATTAGTATTAAGCTATAATATAGTCGGGTTAATAAATATATTTATAGAGAAGAAGTTAGTATTTCACTAGTTTAAACCCTTTAGAATTATAAAGGCGAATTAAAAAAAGGGGATATATATTCTAGCGGAACTCGATAGCTCCTAACTATAGAGAACTTATATAGCTAGCCGTCTTAAGCGATTCTACTAACGCCTCGAAGATTTCCTTATAAATACTAAACCTATATCTAGAGATAATCTTTAGGAAGAAGAAGCTTATAAAGTTTTAACTTTTAATCTTTCTTATCTCGCGGATATTAAAGAGTCTTTAGATAATAATAATATATCTTCTCTATAAAAGATACCTTTACGCTTACGCTATAGTTAACAGCTTAAATAAAGAGTAAAAATATTATTATCGATAAATAAAGAACTAGTATTTATAATAGAGATATCTTCGGTTAGCGATAAAATTTAAGAATAGTACGCTAGATTAGATATATTTAATAAGTCTATAGAGGAGTAAGGTAAGTGCTCTACTTTATACTATATTCTACTATATAAAGTAGTAAGGGAGGTATAGTATCGCTATCGCTAGTATAGGAAAGTTTAAGATTAAATTTCTTTAGTTATTTACGGTTTTCTTTTAGTTAAGTTATAATAATCTAACGTTTAGAGTATAGTTATAATAGGGATTTTCTTAAAATTAAGTTACTTTAGTTTACGGATCCTATTATCCTATTAGCCTAGTATCTTAAAGAGAGAAGCGATACTAAAGTAAGGTATTACTGCCCTAGGTATAGTGAATATTAGAATTACTAAATAAAGCTAGAAAAGTTAAGCTAAAAATAGTATAGTATAGCTAGAGCGAAGAAAAATTAAGGTTAGCGCTAGAAATTTTAGTACTATCTTTAATTAATTATATATACTTATATATTATATAGAGTTCCCGGGAGCGTTATAATTAGTTAGACTTTAATATAGTTAGAGGAGCCGCGATATTAAATAGTATTAATAATAAATTAAATATTAATTATTAGTAATAAGAGCTAAAGGCCTAACGGTATTATATAATAAAGATTCGAGTTATATATAAATATAGTAAGGAGAGGACGATAAATTAACCCCTATATAACCGCTCGATCTCTTAAATCGCTATTCTTAAGCTATTATATAATAAATATATACTATTTAAACTAGAGATCTTAATAAGCTTAAGAGGTAAAGGGAGTAATAAATATACTTTATTATCTATAAATAGTAATATCTTATCTTATTATATTATTACTCGATATCGGAAAGTATTAATTTATAATATATACTTATTCTTACTCTCTCCCTCTTAATTATTTATATATACCTTCCTCCTTAACCTTATATCTTCCTTTCTTAATATAAACTTTAACTATTAAATAATCCTTCTTTATTATTAACTCGATCTTCTAAATCTTTCTAAATTTTCTAAAATAAACTTTAATACTTTTATTACTAATAATATTTTTATTAAGCTCGTCTTTCCTCTCTCTCTTTAATATTTTAATTATACTATAAACTTTACTTAATTATATACTTTATTTCTATTACCTTTTAGATTTATCTTTACAGCTTCTTACTAAAGACTTAGATTAATCCTACTATTAAGATATCTAGAGCTTAGCGTTAATTATAACTAAAGCCGCTAATTATTTAGCTAAATCCTAACTCTATAGTTCCTACTAGTCGACGATAAAAGTACTAAGCTCCTAATATCTATACAGTCGATAATTAGCCTATCTTATTAGTGCGCTACCCTACCCGAACTAAAGAAGTATCCCTTAAAGTTACTGTCGAAGCTATTAATTAGGATAATTTAGACTATATTAATAACTTCTTTAGCTATATTAAGATTAAGTATAAAGAAATAGGTAACTAGTATAATACGATAGCCTAAAAGGTCTATAACTTAATAAAGTATTATAAACTTACTAAGACCGAATTTAAGAAGTATTATATATTAATTTCTAAAAAAGAAGAGTTTAGTAAGAGATATAACTATTAAGGGGAACTCTAATCGAAACTCCTTTTAGATTACGCGCGTATAAGTAATATTAAAGTATTTATTAATAGATATAAAGAGAAGAATATTAAGCTACCCTTAAAGGAAATTATAAAGTTATCTCTCTAGATTTTTATAAAGTTCTTTAACTAATTAATTATTTTATATAGTAAAGATATTACTATTCTACTAAATTAGTACTAGTATATTTAAAAGCACTTATTATATTTTAATAAGACGCCTTTAATAATACTATAAATAACCTTATATAAGATAATCTATTAACTTACGAGAATTAAAAGAGAGTTAAAATTAAGGCGCTACTTCTCCGCTATATTATATTTAACCGCTAACGATTTATAAATTATTATAGACGGAGGTGTAGCTACTAATAAGGCTACTTAAGACCGAGATTAAAGTAATTCTAAATAAGCTTTTATAATTAAGAGGTATAGATTAACCGAAGTAAATAAACTATTTTAAGTCGGCGCCCGACCTCTTAACTATATAAACTTAATTACCTTGAAAGGACGTCTAGACGCGAAGATAGCTCTATTTATATCGCTAAAGTAAATTATTAAGTTTACACTAGAGACTACTAGTCCTCAGCCTATACTAGAGACTATAAATTATTAGCTTATTATATATATAGAGACTAGTAAGCTTTCTACTTCTATAATCGCGAATCTTTTAGGATTAAATAGGCTTACTACTACTTTAATTAAGCGGCCGAATATTTAGAGAAAATAGATTAAGTAAACTAGTCTAAAATTACCTTAAACTTTAAGTTCTATAGCGCTAATTTCTATAAAGCTATAGTAAAGTATAGTAATAATTAAATTAAGTTTAGCTAAAGTATATTAAAAAGGATTAGTTCAGCTTATAAAGCTAAATAAACCTTATTCTATTCTCGGAAGTAAAGAATAGGTAGAGCTAATAAAGAATAATCCTATTAATATCTCAGGGGTATAAAAAAGACCCCGCCTATAAATAACGACTTTTAGCTTTAATACTTTAACGCTTATATATAAATTATCTATAAAGAAGCTAAAAATCTTTAGTACGTTCTATAATATTAAAATTAGTTAATAAATTATAAACTAAGGAATATATATTATAAGTCCTTCTAGTACTATTCCTCCGCCCGAGTCGATTAAAGCTAATATTTCTTTAACGCTACTAAATCCGATCCTAAATACCTAGCTAGCTATTCGGTTCGCTTAGTTAATAATCTAGCGGTATATTTATTAATAGAACTTTAAATTATAAAAGCTATTAGTAATAAAGGAAGATATAGTATATTATTATAAATTTAAAGCCGACGAGATAATTAGCGCGTTATCGCTACTTATAAAATATATATCTAGATCCTATATAGCTATATATCTTTATATAGCCGAAAAGGGTATTAGATTATACCTTAAAGGTCTAGAACGAATTATAGTATATTATAAAGATCCGATAAAAGGTCTTAACTAATTAATCGAAAGATAAGAAAAGGAATAAGGTTAGCGGCGCTATTAAGTTCTTTCTAGCTACTCTAATTATTATACGGTTAATGTTTTATCTTATAGCTTAAAGATAGCTCGCCTTAGTCTTACTAATTCCGGATAGGTTAGTAACTCCTTTATCGAAGCTGGAATTACTTCCTGCCGTAAAGAGATTTATATATAGTGTAAATATATTATAAGTTTAATATTCTAAAGTTAAGTTAATTCCTACCTCGAAGCTAAATAAATAGTTAAATTTAAAGGTTAGGGAGATATAAATAACTATACGAGACGCCTTATTATATTTAATAATAACTTAAAGGGAGAAGGAAACTACTAGCTATTCCTTATCGCCGACGCTATAACTTAATCCTACTCGATTATTAATTCCTTATTAACTTAAACTTAAGGAGCTATAACTATAATAAACTTCTTTATTAAATAGCTAAGTATTAAAGTCTTTAGTATTACCCCTTATAAGGTAAAGCTTATTTCAAATTAATAAGACGACACTTACAGCTATAGACTCTAAGTTATTAAGAATACTATAGCTATTATTAATATAAAGACGTATAAATCTCGCTAACTTTAATAAATACTTTTAGCTGTTACTATAGATATTAGAGATCGATATAAAATTATATAGAATATTTATAAGATAGTTAAATATAAGGTAAAGGCTATAGGGTTATCTCCGGAACTAAGAGTAAGGAGTTCGAAGGATTTAGAGGAGAGGTAGATTAATAACTTTAGGGAGGTAATAGAGAAGCTTACGAAAGGTAGTAAGATTAGTTCTAGATAATTACTTAAATAAGGTTATTAAGAAGCGAGCGATAAGGGAGGGATATAATAGGGCGGTGATACTTATAGCGCTGATTGGCTGCACGTACCTATATAATATATAGATAAGCAACCGTACCATCTGATTAGTTGAATCCTTAGCGTGAGGCTATATACCTCCGCTATATATTGCAGGTAGAGCAGTTGTATACATTTAACATGTATATATACTATAGGTAATGAAATATATGACACCTTTACTTGTGAAGCTGTTTATTACTATATAGTGTGCCGGGGACGAAGAGGCAGTGCCTGCCGCCGTACGACCCTCTACCTAGAGGCCATAAAGCCTTACCCTAGTTTAATAATAATATATAATTATATCGCTTCTTAAGGATAAGAAGCCTTAAGAAGAGAGGATAATTATTAGAAATATCTTAAGATATTAAGAAACCTTTTAACGCTAAAAGTTTTATATAAATAAGGAGATATTTATATAAAAGAAGTATCCTTCTCTTATACTTTAAGTTCTATATTAACTAAATATTAAGGGTAACCTAAGCCTTAAATATTATTATTATTACTATACTCTACTTATCCTATTAGGCTATCCCTAATATAAACCAGCCCTAGGCGGGTACTTAAGTGTATAGTATAATAGTAATAAAACATATAACACTATTACTTGTGAAGCTGTTTATTACTATATAGTATACTAGGGACGAAGAGGCAGTACCTGCCGCCGTACGACCCTCTACCTAGAGGAAGTGAAGCCTCACCCCAGTTCACTAGAAGTGGAAGGGAATCCATCTCGGCCGCCTCCCAGCTTCCCAGTATAAGTAGTGGCACTCAAGTATCTCGATGATTCTGGAACAGCATTTCCGTCTACTCGTCGTCGTTGATATCGATAACCGTCTTCTTCCACTTACGGGCCGGAACGCGACGCGCAAACAAAATGTCAATCTCGCGGTAAGATCGGTGCTTCATCTCTGGGATCCAGATCCAAGCCATAACGGTGCAGACAAACGCAGTGCCAGCCCAGACGTAGCCGCACTTGCCACCGAGGTTTGCCTGGTCAGGGTTGAGCATGTAGCTAGCCAGGAAGATGCAAGGAATGTTGACCGCGTAGTAGGCGCCACGACCAACACCTGTTGTCAATGGCCTGAGACGGATGGAGGAGGTCTCTCCGATAATGACCCATGATGCAGGGGCGGGTCCCAAGCAGAACAGGACAGAGACGATCAGGCCGAGTGAGGCTTGTGCCTGGGTAGCCGCAGTTCCACCACCGACCGAAGCCGCGATACCAAGAGCGATCAAAAAAGCACAGTTGATGAAAGAGCCCCAGACATAGATCGTTCGTCGGCCTAGGTAAGTGGTGAGGATCCAAGAGAGCATGACCATAATCCACTGGAGGGCGGAAGTAATGAGACCAAGGGCAAATGCGGTGTTGTCGGACATTCCGGCGCCTGCGCCTGTGTTAGTCTATCGAGAGGATGCTAGGTAGGGTGGAAGCTCACGCTGGAAAAAGTAGACCGCTTGATTGGCGATCAAATTACCCGTCAGATTCTGAGCCGCATACACACCACACACAATGAGTGTACGATAGCGATCGGTACCTCTCCACAGTTCGAGGAGACTGGGCTTCCTCACGGTCTTCTCGAGCTCGATTGTGCGACGCATCATTGCAACCGAGTCAGCGGGATTATCGGTCGCGCTCGAACGTCCGAGGCGTCTGACAGACTTCTCTGCCTCCGCGAGCCGGCCCTTTCGCACTAGCCACCAGGGAGATTCGGGTGCCAGGAAGAGGAGGATGGCAAGAGGAGTAGGAAACATCCATTGGAGCGCGATGGGAACTCTAGTATTGCTGTTAGCATAGTGCTCCGCCATCGGAGCTGCGGGAGCGCACGAACCTGTACGAATCATCGGTGGGCATGGATTGGTAGTGATAGGTGATGCCACCGACAATAATGGACCCAATAGCCCAGAACATCTGTAACATCTGTGTCGCAGGAGCTCTCAATCTCAGTGGCACGATTTCACTGCAGTAGGCTGGTGCATTTGCGATAAAAATGCCCCAGGGGATGCCTTCGAGAAGCTGGGACAGCAGCAACACTCCTAGGGAGTCGCCGAAATAGAAGATGAAGATGAAGGCGTTCAAGGCCATGAGGCCGCCAATGGTTGCCCATCGGTATCCGATCCAACTGGTGATGGGACCTGCGAGGAAGACACCGATGAGGGCACCAACTGGTCCGCCACACTGGAACGCTGACTGCCACGGGGCTGTGATGAACCATTTCTGTTGTTCGGTATTGTATTTCCCGTAATTCTCGGCGAATCGAGCCGTGGCTATGAAATTTCCCATCAGGAAGACACAGTATGACTCCATGATCTGTTGACCGTCAGAGACATGGCCATGAAACTGCGGGCAGGAACTTACAATTGTGGATGACATGACGAATGCCCACCAGCTAGCAGCGGGGTAGGCTCGTACAGCCTCAAGCACACCCATTCTGTGTTCATTGTTTTCTGCCTCGATTGCACCCGCCCTGTTGTAGTCGACCTTCTCGACAACATCGTGAACAGGGTTGACCTTGGTGTCCTGCGCCTCGATCTCCGAGGCGGAGTTCGGCTTCTCTGAGACGTAGTTACTCATGTCGGCGGTGTTGTTGAGGAGAGTGTTGTGGATGATGGGAACATGGGAGAAGGCTGGACGTCTGGGACTTCTAGATCCATTTATCCTTGGACAACAAGCTCTCGGTGGAAATCCGATCTTAGCTGGATCAAGCGAAGCTTGCCCACCGGGCCCGGACCTTAACCTCCGCATCCCCAACTTCTCCACGCCACTCACCCCTTTTGGGTATTTGTCCGGCAGCAACGTCGCATTCGCTGAACTGTGGCCGAAGTAACCTTACAGATAAGCCGTGCCGCACGGTGTATCTTCTCCCGAACTGCCAGGTCTTCGGTGTAGCTTTAATTGTCGTGACTCCTGTGGAGAAGATTAACCTGGTAGACGAAGGGATAATATGCGCCGATCTTCGTCGGTCGGCAATACTACTCTGGTGTCTGCGGGTGGCTTTCCCCTCAACTGACCCTACGGGGCCCCTTATTGTTCCTTAGCTTTACTTGGTTAGTTCCCAGTGGGCAACTGTGGTCCTGGGTTTGCAATGTTTGGCCCCAGGGTACTTTTGCTGCGTGGTGCTCTGCCGCGTGGCATTGTTGGCCATGAGATTGTGGACCTCTATACGCGCGTCGGCGACGAGCCGTGAGGTCATCTGTCACCTGCAGTCCCCACAGTCGTACCTGGAAATCCCTGGGGCATTTTTCGGACAGCAGGATCTCAGAGAACTTTCGTCAGACTTGGACAGCACGGTCAACATGGCGTTGGGCCAGAGCCTACCGTTTCTCCGTCTGTTCCAGAAGAGCCCATCAATGATGAGTGGGTTGTAATTTCCAAGTAGCACTTCGTGTAATCTCTCCAAGACATCCGCAATCCACTCCGGGGCTTTGCCCCCCGACCAAAACTTAGTCGTGCTACTTCAGCAAAGTTCGCGAAAGTATGCTTTCGCTTGGTCTTTGGACATAACCACATACTTCGGTCCGTGCTGTCGAAAGGCTTCTACAAAGTCACGATTGAGGTGTTGATAACGGTAGGGCAACGTCTGATCGATGAAGGCGAATCCGGAGAAAGGTCTCTGTCGTCAGGGAATTGGAAGATTGTGTCAACGTAGTATCCGCTGATCGTCGCCTTACTGAGGTCGCCGCAGTCGACACTCAGTTGCGTCCGGTAGTTTCGACAGTCTTGGGCCATCTTACGACCGTCCTCTAGAGTGTTGAGTTGGAGCGCAGTTTTCGTCGTGACTGAATCGAGGTCTCGTCGTATGTTGGGCAATTCTCGCTTGATGTGCTCAAGCAGGAGATCGCTGAGTTGGCGTGATCATGCGTGGGGGAGACGATGGCGGCACGGATTGCGGGAGGCTGTTGAATGTAGGATTCCGTGAACTTGGCAACCGTCCGGCAGCCTTGACGGATCACCAGTTTCGTCACGCTCTGGATCAAGCTAGGGACACATTCGTCAGGGTTGGCTGTGGGCAGGAGGGACCTTCGGTCCATGATACTCAAAGACGTCACGAGCAAAAGCCTCGGATGACCTGGGACCAGACAAAAGTGCCACCAGACAGAACCATTGCTTCATCTTCTCGGTCACACGAGGGAGGCCGGAAAAGTCCACGATTGTCTTACTGAAGACTTGCATGGTGGCTTTCTATGACGAGGGTCGCTGATGGTCTGGCATAATGGAGAGAACCAGCTGGTCGATGGAGCCCCGCGACACACAGTGATTTCCGTGGCGAATCTGGTGCAGAGGTTGTCGTTTCTGGGGAACGGCATCTCGGTCAAGGGTTCCACGACAGAGCTCTTGCCTGCCGACTGATCACCACAGAAAACCAGTTGCGGGGGAGACAGAACGCCATCCAGACCACACTTTCGAATTTGAGCGACGGCGTCGAGGATATGGCGTCGTTCTTCTGTCGAGAATTGATCAAGTGAAGCGGTTGTTGGTGGCGGTCGGATTGAGCAGGCATGGCTGAGTGAGGAATATCTAGACTGTCCGGTAGATCTGGGATGTTAGCCCTAATGATTTGTGAGATGAAGTAGAGCATGGACAGGAGACAGTGTTGGCTTCTAATTGGCCATAAGTAGGGATCAGTTTATGGCAATACCCATTAGCAGTCGTACGGATTGCTGCAGCCATTGTGTGCTTTGTAGCAAGGAGGCAGTTCGAGCAAGCATGTCACAGACTAGAACAGAACTCGCAAGGCCGAAGTCGCCAACCCACCGCGAGGCTGTGCCACAGAAAAGCTACCATGGCTGGTCGGCCACAAACTCCCAGGACAATGTATTCCAAACTTGCTGCTTTGGATGAGGATGAAGGCTCGTCCAGCATCTTGTAACGGAAGCATATTGTTCGAGAGACATCCGAGTGCGAGGGGTGCCATGGCATGCTGTCTTGCGGTACGATTAGCCACCTCTTTGAGCGCGAACCTGCATCTTCAGGCGTGGAGGAATACGAGCGGGACAAGGACGTCGAGCGGCTTAACGAGGATCGGCTTCAGGAAGCGATAAACCAGGGTGGGAACGCGGCAAGCAACGCTTCGTTGCTGGATTGAGTGGTTTGCTCTGTGGCAAACGCATGATTTGGTTGGTCTCAGGGTGAGGCCGACTTCGCACCTGCAGAAAGACCGTCATTTCAAACCCTCGACAGCCAGCTCTCCCGCTTGGTGGAGGGGAAAATCTGTCCCCACTTCAACTTGTACGCGTAGAACACATTCTTGTCCACCATCATGACTCACCAAGGTCGCACCAGCACCTCCACAAAGCCCTCCTTCGGCGGAGTCGAGCTGCATCCGTCGATTCGCATGTGCTCCAGTAGTAACAACCCCGCTGATACCGAATCGCCATCTGCCTGTCTGATTCCATGTTGATTGACAGCACTAATGGAAACGTGCTGACAGCATCTGCGAGCGATCCCTACACGCATTCCAGGCCTACGATCCCTCCCTCGCGGAGCATCGTCTACTCTAAGCGTCACGCAATTACAACCGGCCAAAGGCAGGACATTTCCCAAGTCAAATCTTCTCGGTCTTTATCTCGATCAAGCCCAGCGCAGAACTTGAACTGGAGGCAATCAAGTGATCTCTAACCAACTCCTGATATCTATGCCACAGCTCAACGTGTACAAGTGGCGCCCGTGCTCCCATGCTTTGCTGGGTCACGGAAATTTTCTACCCAGCCGCAGATACTCCCAGCAAGCTGCAGCAGTCAGCCAAGATTCAGCCCGGATCCTCCATCAATCGTCAGCATACATACCTTTGGTCCCCAAGTCATCTCCAAACATCCTTTCCATGAGTTCAGTGCCGCAAGTTGTTCCCTCTGCTGGATGATACCCAACAGCCTGCTTTCCAATCGCGATTGCAATCATTGGCGGGATCTCAGCAAGCTCCAAGAACTTCGGCTCGTCGCCGTACAACTGCTTCGCCATCAGTTGATGGATGTTGTGCGCAGCGTAGTGTCCCATATAAATTGCAGCTCCGCACCGTTTGATGCCCGACCATTTCGCAATGTCACCTAGCGCAAAGTGGTCCTGCGAATTCGTACAATCGGAGAGCCAGCCCAATCTGGAACATTTAGCGCAGACTATGCTGGAGGGATGCGAATTACCTTGGGGTGATTTTCACGTATCCTTCGTCCAAAACCTTTTCCGGCAAGTACGAGGTCGAAGGCGTGCTTTTCGAAATGGCATAAACCACCTCGCTCGCCTGGATAATCCGCCCATCTGCAAGTCTCAGACTGTGCGTTCCGTCCTCGTTTCTGTCTTCCAGAACCCGCTGACCCAAGATAGTCTCGACGCCAGCTTCGTGTAGCGCGACCAAACATTTGTCTTTGAATTCTTCTGGAAGTGGCTCGGAGGAACAGAGCTTGTCTCTGGAGTGTATGAGCATGACTTTCAGCTCAGGCATGACCAGCCTGATCTCGGCAGCCATTTCAATGCCAACGGCACCTATTCAGATCAGTCTTGAACCCCAACACGCCGGAACACCTACCTCCGCCCACTACAACAATACCATGGCTTGCGCGTTCCAATGATCCTATCTGAGCTGATGCCTCTTCTAGATATGCCTCTCTCGCTGTGGACTGCGGGACGACGGGCCAAACTCGACGCAACCCAGAAGCTGCAACAAAGAAATCGTACTCGATTTCAATTCCACCCTCCCCAGTCTGAATCAATGCACGCTTTTTCTTGCAGTCGACTGTCTTTGCACTTCCTTGCAAGAATTGGACACTCTTAAGAGCTGGAATGTCAGGGAACTTGGTCCAGGCTTTGCCAACAAATGCCTTGGATGCAAGGGCCAACGGGGCCGCTATCAAATGAACTGGTCGCGTGAGTCAGCAGCCAATGTGCCTCGCTGGGAAAGGACGCTTACAAAAGCCATCTCTTTCATCCACCAGCGTGATCTCAACCGGAACTTTGACCGGCTGAGCTGTGCTAGGAGGTTCCATCTGGCTGCGTGCACTTCTGCCATTGCAAAGATCCAGCAGATTCAGGGCAGTCGACAGTCCTGCGTATGAGCCACCAACGACAAGGACCCTGAACGGGTTTGCCGGACTTCCACGTCCGAAGTACTCATTTGATTCCATGGCAGAGGGCCTGAAGGACGAAGGAAAGGACGAGAAACACCGCTTAATCATTCCGCGAGCAGAACAGGGAATTGTCGAGTAGGTAGCATGACCAGGAGGACAGCCTTGCGATGATCAAATCTTATCAGATTAAATCGCGCATTGATCGGCCGAGCGCGTCTCGGCCGCAGGACCAAGACCGAACTCCATTCGCTGGCTGTTTCTGTCTGACATTAAATGCAGGTCAAGCGGACACTCATGCGGAGAGCTTCACTCGTCGCTCCTAAGCTACATAGGGAGATAGCACGGAGCGGAATCCCCTGTGTGTGCTCGGGTCGTGGAAATGGCGCGGGACAAGACAAGCAATCGGAACTTGTTTGCTTTGATTGCACGAAACCCTCGTGACTAACTTGGCAGACTCGACCTGCCAAGGATTCGACTTACCTCTCCTGACTCTCCATCCGAAGCGGCCAATCTCCCATTTAGAGACGGTCCGACGGCATAGGACAAGTTGCAGAGGAGATGTATAAATTGAGTTACCCGGGACCCAATCTCGGTCATAGATTTGGCTCCTGAAGCAGCGACAAGCTCCACGAGCAAATGGACACCAACCACCTTTGCAACCACTTGGCGGCTTATGCATGATCTATTGGCGAGGGCCCCACTCCGATATCGATGGTATAGACATACAGAGGCTTCTGCACAAAGCTCGTCCCATTGTTGAAAGGAGTGCCTCGATTCAGTTGAGCAGCCGGCATCCACAACTTGCCGTAGGTATCAATCCACATGGCGTCAACCCACAGAAGTCGGGGATCTTGAACCACTTACCAAAATCAGCAAAGATGCTCGGTTTATGGGACATGGGATACATACATGTAGTCCAGGTTCCATTTGGTGCAATCTTGATGATTGCCTGTCGATCAGTGTCGCTGTTGTATATGTTACCGTCCGCGTCGATGGCAGTTCCACCCGTAGAAGGCGTCATAGCAAATGGCTCGGGGTACTGTGAAAGGACGCTGGCAAATGAGGAGTTGTAGAATGCTTCGTTCAGGTACTGCGTCTCGATTCGGGACATGCCGCCTTCGCATGGTTGGTAATAGTAATACTGCCCGTCCGGCGATACCTCGTGTTGGTCGGCATAGATGTATTCAAATCCTCCCTGGGAGTTGCGCATGAGCTTGCCTTCGCCAGATGGTGGCATGAATCCTTTGGTGCTGGGATCGTCTTCGAGGACCCGTCTTGCCTCGCCAGAGTCAAGGTCGAGCACAATGAGCGCTGGTGCGCCGGCGTCGGTAATGTACGCAAGCCCAACAGCAGGATTAAAGCGGACATCATCGATCAGACTGGTCGCAAGGGTGACGTCTGCGAAAGTTAGCGAGACGAACTTCCCACTCCCCCGACAGCATCGCTTCACCGCAGCATTGCCGAGGATACTCACTTCCGAGACTGTAAACTCTCTTCACGCTGTTCGTGGTCAAGTTCACTTGCACGAGTTTTGGTCCCTCCGGTAGGATGACCGGCTCGCCAAAGCTCGGAGATCCGGTATCAACGAGCCACAAGGTTCCATCCGGGCCAATCCGTAGAGAATTGATTCGGATCAGGTGAGTCGTTGGGTCGCTTCCTGCAGTATACGAATTCCATTCTGCATTTGGGTACGGTGTAGGATCGCTGCCGTTGTGCCACTCAGCGACCGTGGGGCCGGTAGATCCGTCGACTCGAGCATATAAGACAAACAGGCGTCCATCTGGCGTTGTACTGACACCGTTCACAGGATGCTGGAGTGTGAGTGCAACTTTGACACGAGGATCCTGAGCAACAGTGACTGAAGGCAGCAGCGCAAGCAGCACGCTCAACAGCAGAGTATAGAATCTCATCTTGCTTCGCTTTGGTAAGTGGGGGAAGCTTCGGCGACAGCTAAGAACGCTGCTGCATTTCTCCTACACCATGATCAATATATAGGCCGGACCTGCATCTAAATCATGACGTTGCAACCCCTCACGAGCGGAGTACAAACGAGGTTGTTGTGTAAACTCCCAAACCTGTCTTTGTACATCAATGCGGTCAACTGCCGTTAACCGGAAAGGTATAACCCTGGCCTTTGCATTCGAAATGATCTGCATTTTCCTGTTGAAGTTGGAACGGACCAATTAAACATACCGTCTGTTGTCAACATAAAGCGGGGATATCGGGGTAAACGGTCTGGGGTCCGACTTGCGACCGGTATGCACATCTGCCATCCCGGTTACAAGCAAGACTACACAGCAGACCTGCATCGAGGAGTTTCGTCCAGGACCCAACTAAGCCTCGGATGTCACGCTTCATTCAAGCTTGACCGGAGAGAACTTTGTCTCCGTCCTGAATCTTTCCGGCAGAGGTCGAGTAAGCGTACCGAAAGCACGGCTCTCGCCGCATGCTCGGGTCTGCCATGCCCACCAACAGAATGCTGTTCTGTCAATTCGAACGAAGAGGCGAGACTGGTCGACCGCCAGAAGCGGAGGTGAAAAGGTGGATCGAGCGATTCGTCTTCCCACATCCAGAGTTCGTAGGTGATCTTGCTCGCAAGCAACCGTATAGAGCCGAAAGATGATTGACATCGTTGTCCTTAAGCAAAGTTCCATCACTCAGCGACTTGCCACGAAATGTAAGATCAAAAATGTGTGGAGGTATGCTATTGAAGTCTTCAAGCCGGCTTCTCAAACTATCAATAAGAGTATAGGCGTCCAATAATAAGGCGATAGATGACTTCTCAAGGTCCTTGACGAAGACCTGAAAGGCTCATTTTTTAGATCGCATGACGGATTTGCGGTCGCGTCTAAGAAGGGGAACAAGCATCTGCGCCGACAGTATTGATTGTCCACGATGCAGTGTAGCTACCGTAGTCTGGTAGGTGGAAGAGCTTGAAATGCCTTCCAAGGCCGTAATAGAAGGGTCGATCGCCGCAGAGCTCCTTGGACAAGAGACCGGGAGGACGGATGGTGAAAGAGTGGCAATTGCACTGGGCGTCACCGTGTTCGCGTTAGATGTTGCGCCTGTGATCGAGTCGGCAGAAGGTGCTAAACGTCGGACGGTTGAAAAGCGGTTGTTCAATACCACTCCACGCTCTGTATGACGGTCTTCTGCACTCCTGAAGGCATTTAATAGATGCTCGAGCTTCTCTTTCATTTCTAGTACTTCTTTCAAATCGATTGGTGGCGGCTGTGGTGGCATTGATGTCTGCACTGACATCGCGGTGCGGGTGTTGATATGGTCAACTGCTGTCACCAGGGCGTGGGTGTTAATGCTGTCTTCCATCCTGGTAACAAGAGCCAGATGCCAGATGTTGCAAGTTTCGCATTTAAGGGGAGTATTTGTGAGCTTACTAGCTTGCGACGGATTGGCAATGCTGAGTGTCATCTTGTGGTCGGAAAGGTGAGCTCATAACATGGCCAGCTCCTCTACTTGAAGATAAGCTTGATCTTGTGAGAGGAAGAAGAGGTGTCTTGGTGTCTGCTTGAATTCTGTCAGTCTGGTACACTCCGTGGCAATTTTTGTAGGCGTTTGTCACCAGAGAGGCGACAGCGACCGCTATCGCCAGTGGTTCTGGCATTGAGGAATCTAGACGTTAGCATGTCACTTGCACGAGCCTGATGTATGCCCTTGTTCGGTACATGGTAAGCAAAGGCAAGTTTCGAAGAGCCATGGCCGTGAACATGGCGCAGTCTGATTCATCGCTTCGCTCAGGTTCTGTCAAACCCTGTAAAGGACTCCTTTTCCACCCCCGGGCGCCATCAACTGCACGTTTCATAAGTTGTTGTTTTTTTTTTTGACACTTTGATTTGCGAGAAGATGAGCATCACGATCCGGGCATTCTTCGGACCCCACGTTATGGCAACTCGAGCGAGAAACGAGTGACCGAGACTGCGTAGCTCGAGACACGTTCTCTCTCTCTGGACGAATTCAGAGCTGCCATCTACCCAACATCGATGGCGCAGCAACGTGTCTCGGCATCCACGCAGCCAAGAGAGCTCTGTGACAGGAATGAGACAAATCAACTTCAGAATAGAATGGAACGGCCAATCGCCGTCTTGGGAATGACGTCGTCGATATGACTTGAACTCGGGAACACGATGCGTCGGCAATGCCTGAGGGAGTACACATAATGGCGACATCTGCTGGACTTGGTCGCTGAACCTCTCTCTGTGTGTTATTCTGCTAACAACAGCGGCACTGGCATCTTGTCACGATGCTTTCCATCCCAGCACTGGCTCTGCTCCTTCTCTGCGCGAGGCCTGCACTCAGCATTCCTCCACCAGACTTTGGCTTCCCGGAGGCTCCAAACGATACAGCACTCGCTGTCACATTCCTCAACAATGGCAATCCACTTGTCGTCGCCGAAGGTCAACTCTTCGGCGTGACCGGTAAGCCTTCCCCCCCCCACAGAGTGTTACTGGCCACTGACAATGCACAGTTCCGTCTCGAGAACCTACCGTGGCCGTTGATCCCTCAAGATTCGAGTCCATCGCGAGCTACAATGGCTCCTATACCCTCCTCATGGTCGATCCAGACGCCAGATACCCTCAAGCTCCCACCTCTCGATTCATACTCCACTGGCTGCAGACCAATATGACAACGGCCCCACAAGCTGCTGATGGCACCAGTCAACTCATTAACACGACGGAGCCACGAGCGCCATACCGCGGGCCTGCTCCCCCAACAAACTCCTCCGCCCATCGATACATCTTATATGCCTTCTTCCAGCGCGAGAATTTCACATTCCCACCAGCTTTCGAGGGTTACAACGCTACAAACCGGACGAGCTTCAATCTGACGGAGTTCCTGGATGAGTCGAACTTAGGTCAGACACCAGCTGCCGCGATGTACTTCTTCGCCAGCAACCAGACTGGGGTGCCTCCAGACTTTGTTGCTGCTGCTGGAGGGACATACCCAGGTGGGAACGGGGATATGATCACTGCCGGCCCTGGTCCCAGCATCACACCATCGCCAACACTTGCCACCGCTACGGCATCATCGACCGGGGCAGGCTCTGAGGGCTCAAGCTCCGGCAGTGAATCTGGAAGTGCCTCCGCGACGGGGTCGGCTGCGTCGCCTTCAGCGACGGACGACGCCGTCAAGACACGAGTCGGACTAGGTGTGCTCATGGTAGCATGCACGGTACTCGTGTTGAATATGGTGTGAGAGTGCAGAGCATGTGAGAAAGCTGATCAGATTATGTGCGGCGACGGGTTACCAGAACGGCAGGTTAAAGCTACCCTCGTTAGGCCTTTGGACGGCCCAATACAGTAGAAGGTTCATATGGCATTCATTCTTGAGCTCGAGAATCTAGACTTCTGATTGCCGAATTGCCCAGAATGTTCACCTCAGCTCGCTATGGTCCGTGGAATGCCGCAATAGGATCGAGGGGCGGTGTCAGGTGTTTGGTACGTACTCGCACAGTGAGCCACACGGTGCTCCAGCAGTCCCTTACCCGATCACAACGACTCCTTGCGCTTTTTCTCCTCCTCGTCCGCATCAATCTGCACCAGGGCATTAAGAATGCCCAGTTCCTCTATCTTTTTGGTCTCAATGATCAGATTGGCAACGAACACCGCTTCTTCGTCCCCCGCATTTTCGCTCCTGACATGGTGACATCCTGGAGGTTCATACCAGCTCTCGCCCTCGGAATATATTTTGGGTCCATGGCTCTGTCCATCGCACACCATTTGGTTCAGCATGCGACCTTTGATCATGTTGGCCACCACGGCTGCCCCTCCATGCTTGTGGGGAGGAGTTGCAGCACCGACTGGGGCAGTGACCTTCAGGCCAACGTATGTCATGCCAGGGATGTTAGAAGGTTGTTGTTGGTAGGCCGGCTCGATCGTGACGACTGGGCGGCTATGGATCCCATCAGCGGTGGGTTTCTCTGATGTACCACTGTGCTTACCCATCAACTGTCCATTGCCCGTCAACCTTGACCACGTTCTGATCTTGCCATCGCAGGTTCATATCGAGTGAGGGTGCCATGCCGTAGCTTGGGACAATCTGTACTGCTTAGTTGTGGTGATGTGCCTTCGGCATGCTCCCCAGTATTTATATCAATGTGCCTTGCTCGGCTCGAGGCATTTCCCATGCTGGGTAGCATCGAGCTCCTTGACTTGGTGGTTCATCGGGGACCTCATTGATTCCTCATTCGCTCGCAGATATTCAATTGTCGTATTTTGTTTCCGACATTGTCATCCTACTCGATCCGTCATACTCACTTCATATCATCGTCGAGTCGTCCCTGGAAAGAAGCCGATGCTATTGGCTGATGACCAAGAGGTTCCGCTTCGATTTACCAAAGCGGGAAGCTGTCTCAATCCAGGCTTGGTCATCCTCTACATTTTCTCAGACAACTCCGTGGAATGCGAAACTCCATGCTTGGTGCCTGCCTGGTCGGCAGTCTTGTCACACATGCTAAGACACTCTTCTGCTGCATTTTAACGCCATGTGAGTGATGCCGAGCCTTGATGCAACCAACTCTGCCGCCCAGCTCCGCCTACTAAGATCAGCTCCGCTGAGATTGCTCAACGTTTACCCCTTGCAATGTCGGGGCTGAACTTCACATTGTGGTACAGCTGACTTGGCTTAGTGTCAGCCTTATCAAGACCCCGTATCCAGACATACAGGTACACTGGCTCGTGGCTCATCGAGATCAAATGAGCCGGCATTTTTGTAAACCTGCTGAACGCCTGGGTGATTGGCCGCCATTCCAACCCAGCTTTTCAGGAGAGCAAACACCGTTTCTTGGCCAGCCTCACATGCGTGTCGAGCCATCATAGGACCATATCAGTTCCCCTCACGTGGCTAGTGCTACACGAAGCATCATCCAATGAAGAGTAATGGGCTGATAGAAAACATCCTTGGCCGTCAGCTCATACCAGGCTGCGGTGAACCGCAGCGGCTGGCTTATATGCAGCCTGAAGCCCTCCCAGACACATCTTTCCGACATGGTCTTCTCTCCTCACGACCTTCACCATGTCTGTCTCCGCCGATGACCACCATATATACACCGATGCCATCGCAGTTCAACCGCAGGTGGTCCAATCCAGCGTTCGAGGTCTCGTAACACCAACGGCCATCAGCACAACCGCCAAACCACTAACCCTTGAACAAATCAAGACGCTCATTGGCAAATATGGCCCGGTTCTCAATCTGCATCCTGATGAGAAGTACTTCAACACGTCCGTCGAAGACTTTCTAAACCATTCCGAGTTGATCGAAGTCATCGACAAGAAGGCCAAGAAGACAAAGTCACTGGGCAAACCGACAGCCGCAAATCTGCCACAAACAGGCAAAGACAGTCAATACTATCTGCAGCTAAAGGACGACGGCAAGAAGGGTGACTTCTCGGCTGCGAAAGCGTACGTCCGTGCATTCTGGCAGCCTGGCATGCCCTACACAGACTTGCAGTTCTGGTTCTTCAATGCGTACAACGGACCAGGCACCCTCCACGTTGACGGTCTGATCATGGACAGCATAACAAGTTCTGGAGATATCAATCTGTCACCACTCGGTGAGCATGTGGGAGACTGGGAGATGTGCATGATTCGCGTCAACAACACGACACTAAAGCTTGACAGTATTTGGCTTTCGCAGCATGCAAAGGGCCAATTCTTCACCGGCGACCTGATCGAGCAAGCCTTTACATTCCAGAGCACACAACCGGTCATTTTTTCCTCGCGGAATGGACATGCAAATTTCTCCCGCGCAGGATCGAATCCGACAGAGTTTAGGAAGATTGGGGGCATTCCCGCCGGATTTGACTTCTTCATCCGCAACGACACAGCTGTGAGCAACTACAAACTGGACTGCTCCAAGAAGTACGAGCTGGTCTCGGCCGATTTTGCCGGTGTTACACCTCCCAGCTGGTTGACTTATCCATTCCGATGGGGTCCAGAGGGAACCTCGACCCACATCACTCCTGGCGCAGTCGCCGAAATCGTCGAAGCCGCTGCAGGTGACGAATTGACCAAGTTCCTGCCTTTCGCTGCCGGGGTTATTCTTGCCGGGGAAATTCTTCCGCATTTCGTAAAGGGCGATATCAACGGACCGACCCCGCCAAGTCGACATGGAAGTTGGATGGGCATATATCCTGTGTATTAGGGCGAGCGAGGTCCGGAGGGATATTGAATAACGAAGCGTTTCAAGAGTCGGTGCATCGGAAACGTAGTATCATGTGATCTAATATGATCTTGCCAATATATCTGACAGGAGAGCTTGGCGCAACAGACTTGTGGCATCTAGAATTCATGCTCAAGTCCAGCCTCGGTCCTGTAGATTGATCATGGCTTCCAGCGGAAAGCTGGATGCTGCCAATCTAGGTCTTGCAAATCCTTGATCGATAGTCCATTTAGTTCCGAGTCAACGTCTCGAGTAGCTCGCTTCTTATTGTCGTACTTCATCCACAGAAGAAGTGTGACAGAGAGGACGAAACAGCTCGATGTCGAGGCGAGATTCAAACCGTTGCCGATCGGGTAGTTCGGACCGTCAAAGGGCAAGTATGACCATGTAGAGACCAAACCCCCGATATTGCCCAACAGCACATTAGTCCCGATGGCTGCTGACCTGGCAGTGTCCGAGATCACGTTTGCCGACAGCAACGCATTGCTGATAGCACCAAACAGGAAGGCGGAGGTGGCTACCAGAAATGTTGCGCCGTAACGAGCAGCTGGACCCGTCGTCCCAAGGAATATTGCATAACCGCACATGGTGATTGGAAGGGCGATGATGTAGTATATCAGGTAGCGGCCCGTCTTCCAGCTCAAAAAGGACAGGCCGAGCACGAAGGCTGCGCCCACTATGTATGGCGGTACAGTGTGCAGCTGTTGCGAGACGACGCTGTTGTGAGGGTAAATCGTCTTGACAATTGTTGGTGCAAAGAACGCCAGGCCTTGAGCTGTGATGTTTCCCAGGCCAAAAACGACTGCTGTCATGAGGGTGACGGGGTTGAGAATTCCCTTGAGAATCTTCTTCATGGTGAAACCGTCCAGAACTTCAGTTGTTGCCGTCCGCTCGGATTTCAATCGGGCGACAGCGAGATCCTTTTCGTCAGGCGTAAGCCACTTTGCCGTCTCGGGTCGATCTGTGAGCGTGAACAAAGCCAAGACGCCCAAGCCGCAAGTGATGATCCCTTCGATTACAAATATCATTCTCCAGGTCCGCAAGTAGCCCACATGGTCGAGTGTCAAGATTGCAGATGCGAGAAGACCGCCGAATGCGCCGGCCAGCGGGGACATCATGATGTAGCAGGACAGTCTGAAGACCAGCTCGTCTCGTCGATACCACCTTGAAAGATAGTAGGCGATGCCAGGCAGCGTCCCGGCTTCAAAGATGCCGAGAAGGAATCGAACCGCAGAGGCATTTCGAATGGTCGTGCAGAATCCGGTGACGATCGAAAAGACACCGAAACCGATAGTCATGCTCGGGATCCACCATCCTGGTCCAAAGTACTTGCAGGCGAAACTCGACGGCATCTCAAAGAAGATGTAGCCAATGTAAAATGCTGAGAGGACTTTGTTGTAGTCGTAGCCATGCAGACCAAGGTCTTTCTCGAATCCCGCAAGCCTTGCATTGCCTTGGAAGACTGTTAGTGGTGGACAGAGGGACGAAAGAATCAAACCTCACCAATATTGGCTCGATCAACGAAACAGAAGAGGTAGACGATCGCGACTGTGGGTACCACAAAACAATCGATCTTCCTCCGCAGTCTGGCTTCTGCTGCAGCATCCAGGGCAATCAATGGTTTCCCATATCTAGGTCAGTCAGTCAATACTGTGACGATCCCCGAGGTAGAGACTTGCCTGTCGGTTGCAGCGTGGCCACGTTCTGCCAACTCATGAAGTATCTGAGGCGTCGAATCTGGGTGGCCATCATAGGGGCTCTTCTCGACTGCCACGGGAAGGTTTGACGTAACTTGGACTCGCTGTGACTTCTCCATGCCGACAACTGGCAAGATGGGGCAGATTTGGGGGTCTCTCGCGAAGGAGTTCGACAGGTTGGCCGATCCAATGCTTCGAGGATGGCGCTGCCATTTTATCTGTTTGAGTCAGTCTCTTCCTACCTGAGTCTACGCAGGTTCAAGCGTGATGCGCCGCAAGACAAAACCATCTGTTAGCGGATGTATGACCACAAGATAGAACATCGACACATTCACTCGGTCGGTGAAGTCAACTTGAGCTGCAAAGTCGCTTCGGAATCAGCGAGCTGAGCTGCACAGGCTGCCCATTGAGAGCGTGTCATGGCTTTCCGGCGACCCCGCATTCTGGGCAAGCCTCAGGCTTGAAACGCCCGTGGAGGCCCTAAAAAGCAGCAACCAGTCACAGAGAAAATGGTCGGGCCGCTTTGACATCAACCGCTGTCGTGGCTACATTTCCAACGGCTGGTGTTTACGTGAAGGCTGCCAAGTGGCATCTTCTCCACGTCTTCCTCCTCTTTTCTCTATGCCAACGGATGGCTGAGTGATGTTGTTCTTTACGTGAATTCCTTTCGAGGCTCTGGTGTCCTCGCTTGGAACGGCAAGTCCATGCCAATATCATCACCAGATCTGTCCAGGCGACGCAATGCCAGAAGCTAGCTTCACCGACAGCACTTTTGACTGTTCGGTCAATGGCTGAACAGGTATGCAGCTGAATCTTTCGACTTTGCTAATTCAATACGAAACATCGACAGCCGTGTTCGTCGAGTAGCCGTGGACATGGAGCACTAATTACTGCTATAAATTCCCAAGCTTCGACGTGATGACTCCCTGACCGTCTTGCACCAACAGCCCAGAAGCCTTCCCACCAAACTCAACTCACAACCATCGCAAAAATGGTCATCGCCAACGACGAGTACTCCATTTGGAGGACAGCACCAGATGCCATCCGACTCTGCTACCAGCACTTCTGCTGGCGAGAGCTTTACAAAAGCAACATCCATCCCTCGATCGACTTGACCGACAGACCGAATCTGCGGATTGCTGAACTTGCCACCGGCCATTGTCTCTGGGCTATCCAAGTTGCGGAAGAATACCCCCATGCACAGGTCGAGGCCTCTGATATCAGCTTGGGTCTGGTGCCTCCCAAACCCGACCTTCCAGCAAACCTGACCGTCAGACAATGGAGCTTCTTCGACCCGGTACCCGAAGATTGGATAGGAGCGTTCGACCTTCTCCACGTGAGGCTCGTCATTCAGCCATTTGGAGGGAATCAAGACCCACGTTCTGTGTTGGACAAATTTGTGTCTATGCTGAGTGAGTCCATCGCAGCCATGGCTGGCTTTTGCTGACCAACTCTTTCAGAGCCCAGAGGCTACCTTCAATGGGACGAGTATGACTACCACAACGCAGACAAGAACAACGTCTACTCGGCGAACGATCCCGTCCTTATCCCCAACCCAGAGGTCACGCACAACTCGTCCACGAAGGTTTGGAAGCTCATGATGAAGACGTTTCAGTGGCCGACTGAGCATTTCGACCGACTGTCCGACTATTTCTCCGCAGCGGGCCTGACTGATGTTGCGGCGCACAGAAAACGTCCTCCGCCTGCCGTGTTTCGGGCATTCTACGAGCATTGGTATGCGCTTATTGCACAGCTGTTGCCAGTTCTGGATTCAATGGATGTAGGGGTCGGACAAGAGGCGAAGGAGTTGCTCATGCAAATGAAGAAGGATGCAGTGGTCGATGGCGTTTATAGCGCTCACATCACGAAGTTCGTGGTCGGGAGAAAGCCTGAATAACAGCAACAAGGTAGATGGGAGCCTGCAACGGTGCGATCACAGGATTCTTCCCACACTGGGCAAAATTACACAGCGATACACCGCTAGCTCACTTGGCAATCGAAGTCGGTCGCCTACGCTCCTGCTCAATTCAGGCGCCCTATGTAGCATCCTTGGAAGCTCGGATACAGGGCGCCTGAAGCATCACTGTTCGTTCGACCTGAAGAACCGCTTCTCTTCCCAAAGCCACTTGGTTTCTCTCGTCTTCGTTCGCAAACTCCTCGCGGCCGTCCTCGCAGGAAAGCATCAGAATGTCGAACCCGGATCCGCTCAGCGTCCAAAGAGGCGACTACGGCACGAATATCTCATCCAACATCATCTTCACCATCGGCAGAGCTCTCACGGGACCGGCACAATATCTTCTCATTGCTGCTCATCCGCTGTCGCGCTTCGGTGTCCCCTCCCCACCCCCTGGAGCACCACCAATTACTCTTTTCGGACGCACATTCCCACGGCTTCCGGCCCTGACTGCATTTATGCCCGGGGTGCTCTCCATCAAGCATATAATCTGGGCCAATTTCATGATGCGCGAACGGATGACCCTGAGATTCGCAACCTTTGCGATCTTGTCGGACTTCCTTTACGAATGTGTTAGCTCGACAGTCTTCACCGCCACGTCTGTGAATCCCACGTGGTCAGAGGGGTACTTCTATGTCGGCTTCACCATTTTCATGGCCAGTGCTGCTGTCGAGCTCCTGGCCGAACTTCAGCGGATCGCGTTCAAGGCGAAGGAGGAGAACCGGGGTAAACTCTGCACAACGGGCTTCTGGGCAGTTACGCGCCACATCAACTACACTGCCAATGTCTTGTTTGGTTTCGGATATGGCCTTGCCACCGGTGGTCCATTTTACTCACTGGCAACTGCTGGAATGTACATCTCCAATTTCACCCTCAATGCCATGCCGACTATTGAAAAGTACTGTCGGGAAAAGTATGGCGAGGAGTGGTCAAAATATGAGCAGGAAGTGCCGTGCCAACTGTTCCCGGGAATATATTGACATGCCGAGAATAGGATGCACATGCTGAAACTAGGTCCAAAGGCATGGAATGATGTTTGAAATGCACATGATATCCAGAGCTGCAAGATCTTTATGTTGTACCTGGAATCATTTGTCGCCAATTGATCCTGAGGCGCCGACCGATCTGATCCCCTGGTTAGGTTCTCGTTTATTTCTCAAGTTCTTGAGCCTGCGAAGGCGCAACCGACATCGTCGGCGCCCATATACTCTTCTGGCGGAGCATGGGTCCGTAGTAGTGGAAGAGGATAGGCACCGGCACCAAAACGACAGCAACACAACCGAGCAGTGTGCATGCCCACTATATGTCCATGTCGACAAACATCTGGCGACCGAACAACGGGCTGCCAGGACATCAGCGTTTTCTCCAACAATGCACGAGCCAGGTCCCTCTTACCAAGCCGCCGCAAAAAGTGATCTCATCATCGTGTTACCCGCTACAGCAGAGGCAGCACTGCACATCCTGGTCAGTATTTCATCGCGGCTTCAGCAGGACTCCCCTTACAACATGAGATATGCATCAATGATATACATGATGAGTTGCATGAATATCGACACCAAACCGAACCCCATGAAGACGCCAGCAATGGTCGGGACAATCCAGTGGACACTCCTGTATGCACCAGTCCTCCCGAACCGGAACAGACCGATCGGGAAGGAAATAGCCCCGGCCATCGCTAGCGGAAGCCTCCACTCTGGAATAGCCTTGTTGTTGTTGGCGTGGCATTTCCGAACCCAAGGGGGGTTATACGCGACCGACGCAATGCCAGAGAGAATCATTCCCAATGCTATACCGAAGAACGGAAGACTTCCAACTCCTGGAGCCATACCTTGAATGCCTTGAAAACCCAGCGGGTAGGCAGACAAGGTGATGTAAAGGATGCCGGAGAGGAACGAGAGGTAGAAGCCAATCAGTAGAAGGATCGGTTCTGTGAAGAAGAGCCGCACCGGTCTCATAACATTTTCTCGACCAGCTCCACCACGTCCACTTCAATCTCCTCCTTTGCGTGGATGGGCCAGTTCTTGGTGCGACGACGGAGATACTCTGCTTTCTCTACGAGTACCGTTGGAACGTAGGTCTCCTTGAAAACAAATGTGACGAGGATCGTTGTTGCGAAACCCATGATCGTGGACCAGGAGCCGTTCCATCTCCATCCGAGATAGCCGGTAATCGTAAAAGAACCAATAAAAGGAGCAAGCATAGGACCCAGGAAGACGGACACAGCAAATACAGTCAAGGCTAGGCCACGCTGTTCTGCTCGGTACAGGTCGGAGTAAATAGCGGGACGAGGACGAGCGGACTACTTCCGAACACTCCCATGATGAATTGACTGATTATGAGTGTCTGAATATCCTTCGACACGGCGGTGGCAAGAGCGAAGACCGAGAAACCAAAGCTGCCAAGCAGCAGCGGGAGTTTGCGACCTCGAAGGTCCGAAAGGGGAGCCCATACCACTGGCCCGACTCCATATCCAAAGAGATAAAGAGCACTTGATAATGACGCGACCTCAACAGAAACTTGAAAGTGCTCTGCGATTCTTCCCGAAGGAAGCAAGTGCTCCGATTGCCGCCGTAGCAAACCTGGAAAGAGCGGATCAGATTCGCGACTCGTGGGATGTCTGGCAAACTCACTTCTTCTTGGAAGTCCAGTTCATGGGATGTAAAGGATCGTCCGGCCTTCGAAATCAACCACGTATACCTCTCGTTCCGAGGGAATGGCGGGAGGATATGCTTTGCCCGCGCCAAATCTTGGCAGTGGTTTGGATTCCCTTGCCACTATCCGGTTAGAGCCAACAGAATGAACGTTCTGCAAGTGTGCAGAGCGCAAGCTTTCTATTTGGGTTGCAAGTCGTGCGATATCGTGAGTCTGTGACATTGCGAGTGATTGTATGCTTGAGTCAGAAGTTACAAAGCGCGAGATCTGTCTGGATGCTTCAGTCTCTGCTGCCTCGAGGTCGACGTCTAAGCTATCCATGATTGCCAGGGTAAGATGTGATCGGTGGTTAGAAGGGACAAGTTAGCAAGATGAAGATAGCAATGTAGCTGCGAGTGTGAGAGTCGCGGATATCGAGTCGCACCAGCACAAGTACTTATCCCATGTTTACACCGCAACGCGGCTATCCAGGGAGTTCATGGTTTCTGCTTAATCATTCAGCAGTCGCTGGCATGAGATGCGGCCATGCGTTGGCCCTCGGACTTGCTTTACCCACTAGCGGCCATGAGTCGGTGGTAAGGACTCCGTCGGCGAAACACATGCTTGGATAGCATGGCTCGATAATCGAACACAAATAGACTACTGTGAGTGGTAGCTGTTTGGCCTTTGGAGTTTCATACATCCGGACTGTGGTCAATCATCATTCCAAATTCTGGGTAGGGCTTCGGACGCTGGTTTCTATCATGGACGCCGGATTCAGTTTAACCATCAAGGCTGTGGTTGTTGCCACTCAGAAGGAATGAAGAGAGTGGTAAGAACATGGGTGAGAGTGCAAGGACAATTACTCGGTTGGAGCTCGGGGCGTTTGCGCGAGGAACTACTGCTACTTGACTCGGAATTAAACGTCATTATGCTGAAGACAAAATGCATTGTTGTTGTTGCCATGCTCACCAACCGAGGCTCTCACACCAGCGTCGCGATCTTGTAGCAGTGTTGTATAGAGAGAGCAGTCAGAACTAAATTGGAACCGAAGTTTCTTGATGAGATCTCTGGCAGGCACCGATCGATACATGCCTCACCGATGCAGCCGAAATAGCCGTTCTTCTCAATCCCGCGCGAACATAATACGCTTGAGAACACAGGTGCTGAGCAACATCTCCCTTCTTGTGTTGCGATTCCTATACCGCACTATCACTCAAAGGGAATCGAGCGTGAGAGCCAGGCATATGAGCTCCCTAGCCATGGCAGAGCACGAGCTGCTCGTTATCTGCCCGGTGTATGAGTTTCGCAATTTGTACACACTTTCCCACGGGCGGCCATAAGGTTGTCTGCTCGCTCCAATCTCTCAGATGTGTAGGTCAGGCTAGAACCAAGGTGCAAGGCTAACCGAGATAACAGCTCCAGGAGCCACGAACTGAGAAGGTGGAATTCTATTCTCCCAAGTGACGGACATAGTCATAACACAGCAACTCGTGTTCGTCTACTCGGCCGTAGATGGGGTAGGTGTGCGACCCTTAGGCGGACAGTTTCCGCAGACCCAGGCGGTGCGTTTCCGATGTGGAGGTGCCTCTCCCTGTGAAGTGTACAGAATCGTGGGGCCCCAGAGTGTTCGCTCTCGATGGGAGATCTCCAAGGCGGCTTGCGACTGCTGATATATATATCGAGAGCTCTCAATGGAAAAATGGGGGCTTTCCAGTAATCCCAATGAAGTTCAACAGACATTCCGAAGATGTTTCTCGATCGGATCAAGGACACACTGCAACAAGTACCAACATGGTATTTGCTGATCCTGACAGGGCTGTTTCTCGTCGCTCGGCTTGGTTTCAACAGGTATGGAGGCGGTCTCAACCACATTCCAGGCCCGGGGCTGGCGCCTTTCACGAATCTGTGGCGGTTCTTTGTCGTATGGAGTCGCCGTCCTGAACTCGCCCATATCAGATTGCATGAGAAGTATGGTCCGTTAGTCAGGTTGGGTCCCAGAGTGGTCTCGGTGTCTGACCCGGCGGCGGTCTCGGTAATCTATGCTTTGAATGCAGGGTTCGTGAAGTCGGGGTTCTACCCAGTCCAGCAGACTATTGCAAAGGGCCGTCGCCTGTATACCATGTTCAGCACGACGGATGAGAAATTCCATGCGAAGCTTAGACGGGCAGTATCGAATGCCTATGCAATGAGCACTCTGGTACAATTTGAGCCTCTGGTTGACTCGACGACGCTGGCATTCTTGGATCAGCTCGAGAAGAGATTCGCAGATAGGGCGGGGCTGGATGGCATTTGTGACTTCTCGACCTGGCTCCAATTCTACGCCTTCGATGTCATTGGCGAACTCACCTATTCGAAGCGCTTGGGTTTCGTTGATCGCGGGGAAGACGTCGATGGCATCATCAAGAACCTTGAGTGGTTGCTGAACTACGCAGCTATTGTAAGTTCATCCGCGTGCTCAGCCATCACCAATTCTCATGTGCGAAATGACAGGTCGGACAAATGCCATTCCTGGATCGATTGTTTCTGAAAAATCCCCTGAGACTGTTTGCAAGCCAAATTGGACTCATCAGCTCAAACACGCCAGTAGCAACGTTTGCCAGGAACCGCATTGCAGCTCGACAGGATGTAGAAAAGGGTCAAGAAAAGCCGGCAACTTCATTCGATGGCAAACCGGGGAGGAGAGACTTCCTATCGAGGTTTACTGAAGCACATCACAAAGACCCCGAGTTCATCAGCAGGGAAAGAGTGTTGGCATTGACAGTGGCCAACATGTTCGCTGGATCGGACACCACTGCGATCAGCTTGCGAGCGATCTTCTACTACCTGCTGAGAAACCCAGAAGACATGGAGAATCTCATGAAGGAGCTTTATGAAGTGAAAGATAAGCATGACGCGACGACTCCTGATGGATCCTTCAAGTGGAACAGTGTCAAAGACTTGCCATACCTGAGTGCGGTGGTGAAGGAAGGTCTTCGCTGCCATCCAGCAACCGGACTCACCCTTGAACGAATCGTACCTCCTCAAGGCATCACCATCTGTGGGAAGTTCATTCCCGGTGGGACTATTGTTGGATGTAATGCGTGGACTGTGCACCGGGACGGTCTCTTCGGAGCGCACCCAGAGCAGTTCCGTCCGAAAAGATGGCTTGAGGCATCACCAGAGCGGAAGAGGTTGATGGAGAACTCCCTGTTCACTTTTGGCGCAGGATCTCACACATGCATTGGCAAGAATATCAGTTTGCTCGAGATGTACAAACTGGTTCCGGCATTGCTGATGAGATTTAAGGTAGGGGTATCACCCAGCTCGAGGGTAGTGCTAATAGCTGATGTTTCCCAGATCGAGTTCGCAGACCCGACGAAGCCGTGGAAACTGCACAATGCATGGTTTGTCAAGCAGTCCGAATTCGAGGTTCGCCTGCACCGGAGAAAGTGATGGGAATCTAGATTGCGGTACTTGAGAGTACAGGAATTTAGGCAAGGAGTCGGATTGCGCGGTTTCCGCAGATACTTGAAAGGCTCAGTATGGCCAAGCTCGACTGTACTGTAAGGTGCACTTCATGATAGCAGTGCCGACAGAGTTGTACGGCTTCGGCCCCGAGGTCAGAAAAGGCACTGGCTTAGTCGAAAGGTGACGATGGCCTCTGGTTTGAGTGCATATGCCAGCGCAGAACAGACACCATGGCCATATGGTGTAGGGATGCTGCCAGCGGCATCTACACGTTGAAGGAACTGTGGCCTGGGCGCGAGAAAGCAGGCTCTGGAGTTTGCTGAAGCCGGGTTTCGATGAAACCGACAATGTTCAAATCGGATCCGGAAGCCGGCACATCCCCCGCTGCGCGAGCTCGTGCGTGGGGCGTCGAGCTCTTCGGGCCTGACGTAAACAATGCTTTAATTGTACTGAACCCCACCTTGCCTCCAAAAGTTCCTCCCATTGAAGTCATCGAGGGCGAACAGGACCGGTACCAGCTTCAGTCATCTACCTCGACATATCATACCAATGACCTCCCGACTTAGACTATCCGCTTTGTCGAAACAAATTTCTTCTGCCTCTCGGTCCCTCTCTGCCGCGCCACACAGAACCCTCGCAAGCATGTCTCAAACACAAACCCCCTCGGCAGGATGCTGCAATACTCCGGCAGTTGTGAGCAAAGACTACAAAGAGAAGGGCGAATGGAAAACTGTCGATGGGTTGAAGACCTATGTTACCGGCCCGTCCACGGCCACACACGGCATACTGGTCGTCTATGACATCTTCGGCTACTTCCCCCAGACGCTGCAAGGTGCCGACATCCTCGCATATTCAGACAAGGAACGCCAGTACCAAGTCTTCATGCCGGACTTCTTCGAAGGGAAGCCGGCCGATATTTCGTGGTACCCCCCGGACACGGAAGAGAAGGGTAAGAAGCTAGGCCAGTTCTTCCAGACTACTGCAGCACCGCCAAAGACGGTAGATAAAGTCAAGAGCGTGATGAAGGATTTGACGTCGACGAATGCCGGCATCCAATACTGGGGGATCGTAGGATACTGCTGGGGTGGCAAGGTGAGTCTCTCGATCGTGTCCGCTCCTGTTCGCCCATGATAACGGTGGTCCAGATCGTGAATCTGTCTTCCGGAGCCGGCACGCCCTTCAAAGCCGCTGCGGCCTGTCACCCAGCCATGGTTGATCCTAATGATGCACCAAATGTCACGATTCCAATGCTCATGATTCCGTCAAAGGACGAAGATCAGGAGGCAGTCGACAAGTACGAAAAGGGTTTGAAAGTGGCCCACCAGATTGAATGGTTCAAGGACCAAGTCCACGGCTTCATGGCTGCAAGGGGTGACCTCGAGAAGGAAGACGTCAAGACGGCATACGAAAAGGCTTACGGGCATTTGGTCGACTTCTTCCACAAGCACCTGTGAAGCCCTGGATTGCGAGATAGCCATAACTGCGCTGGCGGGCGAAGGAGCCCGTACGTCTGGCTGACGAACCAATGAAGCATGGTTTACTGTAGAATTTCCGTCTCTCGTTGTCAACGCAGGGCGATTCTTTCGAGAACAAATCAAGTTCGTTATGTACAAAGCCTTTTCCCAATTCAGCAAGGGAAGAAGGAACCCGTGAAAGAGGCCGCAAAGCTTAGCAGTCTCTCTCTTACTCTGGCAAAGTAAATCATCTGGAGCTCTTTTCAATCAGCTTCTCCCTGCCCCTTACTGAGAGTTCAAATGCTCTCCCTGTCCACAGCCACCTTCCGTCCCATGATTGACCGACCTTCAGAGACTCCGTTGCTGCAACAAAGCTGACCGACCCAGCCCAATCGCCCTGCTTCAAGACCAAAATTCTGCGCAAGCCAAAGTCCCGGAGCAAACCCTCTCCACCGGTGCCTGCGCTGCCGGCTTGAGCACGAGTGCTATGAAGAGTAGCTATCTTCCGAGCTCGTGCCCATTTCGACAGTGCACCCATGCCCCTGATAAAATTACTGGAAATCGATAATGGGAGTCGGTGCTACGTTCTCTTGTTGTGCTTTAGCCATCCCTTTCCATAGTGCCTGGCAGTGACAAGGCGGCGAGTTGAGATTCTGCGCGTGATCATCTGCCTGAGAGCCATCCAATCCGCTGAGACGCTGCTGTGAGTTGGACTGCAATCAGCGGGATCCGGTCTTCGGCACAGCCTTCCAGAAGAAGAATGCACCGATGATGATGGTCTTCAGCGCTGCCGCCGTCCACAGGGCGCCGGCCAAACCAACAGGGCTGTGTGCCCAGACGCCACCCAAGATTGCTCCAACGAGCAGCAACAATGGTGCAGCTGCTCTGCGATTCCGCTCCGCGTTCTGAGTGAGTCCAGCCATGATCAGTGGATCGGAGAACAAGTCACAGTAGATACTGGTCAAGACGACGCTAGTGAGGCTGTTGTATTGCAGAGCGCGGCTAGTGACCGCCTGTCCGCTGCTCTGAAAAGCCACCAGCGCAATCGGGACGAGGATTTCCCACCGCAAGTCGTTCCCTTTCTTGCTGTCGACCATGACAACAACGGCTGCCATGATGACCAACAGGAACTGTGCTGTAAACGAGGCCAGCAGGACCCAACGCCGTTTCGGTGAGAAGTACCGGTGAAAGCGACTGAAACAGAACGACCCGAAGCAGAAGAAGGCGATGGAGGTGCCAGACCGGATCCATCTTGTTCCTGCCGTCGGTGCAACCAGACCCAACCCCAAATACACAGTGTTGCCGGTCTGCATGCTCACGAAGGAGCCCCAGATGAAGACGGCGGAGCTGTCGAGAAGACCCGTAATGACATAGGACAGCAGCAGCAGCAGATCGGCCCATCGCCTGTCGATATCATCCTTCATGTACTCGCGGAAGTGAATCAGTTGAGGTGAGGTGCGTTTCTTGCCCAGAAGAGGTTCATTTTCGTTGCCCGAGGGCTGACTTAACGAGGCATCATGAGACGATAGGGTCCCGTAGCCATTAGCAGTAGTCATTGTGGAAAGTGAGCACTAAAATCTTGTTCGTTGCCGCTGGCACGAACATCAACGTGGGCGTAGAGGAGAAAAAGTGGCTTGGGTGTTCAGACGAGTGGTTTCCCAAGAAGGACATTTGGAAACGATCTGCCGGAGGACGGGCAGGCCGGGCATGATGAGCTGTTTTGCGGAGAATCTGAAACGCGTCATGGGCGGATGATTGATGTGGGAGAAACGATCGCCTCGGTGACGGGGTGCGACGACAATCTAGGCAGGTTGAATGTTTTGCCGGGATCATGACGCTCTCCTCATTCGCGCGGCAGAGCTCCCCCTGCTATGCCTTGGGTAATCTGTTACGGCAGGTCCGCACAGAGATTGACCTGAAGCTATATATTCGAGTGCCCCGGGCCCCAGCTTTTCAGACGAGCTTGTTTGTGCTCCCTCCCTCGATCAAAATGCATCTCCAGCTGTGGTCTCTCTTTGCAAGCGCTGCCTTGGCAGTCCCCATCATCGACCGTGAGCAACAAGCTCTAGGTGCGGCCGGTGGCAAGAGTCCCTACAATCCAGACAACAAAGACCCGTATGACCGCAAGGTGGACTCTTATGCCCACGGCTGGCAACCGGAGCCTTGGAGGAACGGTGATGGAGCGACCATGATGGGACCTCGCAACCGCGACCGAGAGAGGCAGAACCCGGACATGATCCGGCCACCCAGCACCGATCACGGGAGCATGTCCAACTACCGCTGGAGCTTTGCTGACTCGCACATGCGAATTGAGGTGAGTCCGGAATTCATGTTGCTCTCGTCTCGCGTCCTAAACGTCTGCAGGAAGGTGGTTGGACCCGTCAAACTACCGTCAGAGAGCTTGGTGCAAGCACGGAGATTGCGGGCGTCAACATGAGACTCGACTACGGCGTGATTCGCGAGCTTCATTGGCACAAGGAAGCTGAGTGGGCATATGTTCTCGATGGCAATGTCCGCGTCACTGGTATTGATACCGAAGGCGGCATGTTCATCGACGACCTACAAAAGGGCGACCTGTGGTACTTCCCATCAGGCCACCCCCACTCTCTCCAGGGCCTGAGCGAAAACGGGACCGAGTTCCTGCTTGTCTTTGACGATGGCAATTTCAACGAAGAGTCAACCTTCCTGCTCACCGACTGGCTCGGTAAGTCCACTCCCTACGCGGCGGTGCCGGTTGTTCTAACATGTTCCAGCACACACTCCCAAGGCTGTCCTCGGAGAGAACTTCCGGATGTCTCCTCAGATCTTCAAAACCATGGATAAGTCCGACAAGTACATCTTCCAAGGTAGCCTTCCAGGCTCGATCGACGAGGAGAAGCCAGATGGAAGCTACGTCAAGAAATCCAAGCTCCAGTTTACCCATAAAATGCTGGATCAAGAACCCCTCAACACCACCGGAGGTCTAGTCCGCATCACCGACTCAACCAACTTCCCGATTTCCAAGACAATTGCGGCAGCTCACCTCGACATCGCCCCTGGTGCACTGCGGGAGATGCACTGGCACCCCCATGCTGACGAGTGGTCATTTTTCATCCGGGGCCGTGCTCGTGTTACCATCTTTGGCGCTCAAGGTAATGCCAGAACATTCGACTACGTCGCTGGAGATGTTGGTGTGGTTCCCAGAAACATGGGCCACTTCATCGAGAACTTGAGCGACGACGAGCCCGTGGAGGTCTTGGAAATTTTCCGAGCCGATAAGTTCCAAGACTTCTCGCTATTCCAGTGGCTAGGCGAGACCCCCAAGAGATTGGTGGCCGACCATATTTTTGCCGACGACGAGGCGGCGGCCAAGAAGTTCCTCCACCAGATTCACAATGCCGAGTACGACCCCATCAGGGGAACGTCTTAAGACTCATAAGCGGGACTGCCGAGATCGGGCGTTGGGTGGAACTCGAAGGTGTGAGATTGTACAGGATCCCAGAAAAAAGGATATCGTTTGCTGTAACTTTGCTACATAGCTTTTAGTCGGCGGACCGTCCAAAAAGGATTTCATGGCGCAGTCTTCTTTCCTTGGGACCCTAGATCACAAGTAAATGGTAGAACAATTTGCCGGGCTAGATCTTCGCTTGGGCGAGTCACTCCACCCACGCCAAGACGATGTGCATTTGCGGGAAGAGAGAGATCACTCCAAATTGCCAGTCCAGTACGGAGTACTCCAGATGCGGTCTGATACACCTACCACAGTCTCTTGTCCAAGCCTCCGTTGTAGGCTGAGCCAGAAGCCACGACATGCTGCTTCTTGGCCGAGAAAATCCTCGTGTCGCAACTCGCCCTTAGCTACCATCGGGAAGCCATAGCAATTCGTCCCAAATCCACGCTTGGCTGGGGCCGTCAAAGATGCCAGTGAGCCTGTTGTTCGGTGCTGGGGCCGCAGCCAATGGTACATGCGGTTGCACAGATGTGGCGGTCATCGACGAGGATTTGCCGGACTCCAGGTGTCGAGGCCCGTTCCCAGACCAGTTATTGAGATTGCTCCGCCCATCACGAAACACTGCGATCGATTAGCATGGAATTAGCACAGTAACACCGGGCACCATACCATCTTGCAACGAAACCAAAGCATCACTGAAGTTTCCAGAAGCAATGTCCCGGGGTAGCTCGAGGGTTTCGTGGGAAAATAGTTCAAACACATCCGCTACGCTCCCATCAGAGAGCTCCGGAGCTTGCATTGTCACGTCGTTTCCGTCAAGTAAAGAGGTGGCGTCACCGTTAGCACCGGCGGAGTCGTCTAGAAGTCTGCTTGGTGCATTGCCTTCGCGAGACGGCTCGGTCTCATTTAGCAAAGCTCTCATCTCTTCAGCGAGCACCAGCCGAACGAGCTCCTCCAAGATCGCTCCGCATTGATCGGATACCGCGGTTCGGAATCGATGCAATCGAGGCAACTTGATGATCCTGCTCACAGCTCGTTTCGCCTGATGAGCTTGATCTGAGAGTGGATCTGACAGTGCAAAGATGCCGAGAACCACGCCAGCAGTGAATAATTGAATGCCAGCATATGCCGCTCCATGAGTGTTTTGTAAAGCCGTGAGGATGTCAGAGTACTCTCCGATCTTTGAAGTGCTCATTGAAGACACCCAGCAATGGTATTTGCTTGTTTTGATCGTCGAGTCCTCAACCTCGATCGGAGGGCCAGTCACGCTTTGACCACCCACAAGCACTTGTGGTCCATCTGAAGGCCAGCGTGGCACTCGGTTGATCGTGAGTAACGGACGGTGAAGTACCAATTGGATGTTGTCATACGAGAGCTGTAGTGCGAGAGCCTGAAGCTGGAAAATTCTGGCAGTCTGTTGAACTGTTTTCTCAGCACCGTCAAACTTTAGGTACTTCAGCCGAAGTTCTCGTGGGACACATTTCTCCCACTGCAGTAGACGCTGGTTGATGGCTTTGATCTCACCCACGACCTCCGAGAGAGTTGCTCCACTTCGCAGGTAGACATTCCGAGTTATGGTAGAGGCGATTCGGTAAAGCCGAAACTTGTACCTCTGGTATGATGCTATCGTTACAGGGCCGAAAGACTCGCCGTCATAGGTTTCGATGGAATCAAAGCCGGGGCACGTCAACGAGGTATCGTCGATGTTACCCGGATAAGAAACGGCCCAATCGCTGTCATAGATATTGCATGGGGTTCCAAAGCTCATAGCACCGAAGCTACCGCAATATAATCAGTTCTGTATGGATACCTCAGCATGATGTCAAGCACTTACACTTCTGCCGTGTAGAGAGCCCAGCAAAGCCGCCGCCAAACCTCCCGCACAATGGGATCATGCATTTTCCAGCTGGATTCCTTGTGTAGCCCCATGCTGAACGCTAGTTTCTGGGCACTCCCGTTCATGAAGAGACTACGATTCGGTCGGCTGTGGTAAATATAGTATGAAGACAGAATGATCGCGGTTTGAATTTTTTCAATGTGAGCTTCATCGAATATATCGAGTAGTCGCTCCTCGGCTTTGCGTATGAATCTTGTTCCGAGACCGTCCAGATCGAAGCCCGGACATCGCTCTTCAGCCTCCGGCTTGGTGGCATACTTTGCCCCAACCGCAATGACCAGCGCTACGACGATAAGGAAGGAGACCTGATCTGCACGGACGAAGCCTGCCGCTTTGAGATCTCGGATCCCAGCTCGTAGCGATGGTTCATGGAACAATATCATGAACCAATGCACAGCATCCAGGTAGCTTTCCAAACAGAATTCGATGACGTGAGAAGGAGGTAGGTCGGATCCAAGCACATCTTGTATGGAGATATAATGGCCATTGGCGTCATGGGACCGTGCATCAGGACTACCCCCGGGAATCGCGTCGGCAGTATGGGTCAGTCTTGCCGTAGAATTGTGTTCCCTGAAAAGCTGGTCAACCACTTCGTATGTCGATGTCCTCTCTCGGTAGACCTCAGATATTCGTTTGCCGGACTCTTGAGGACTCTGCGTGGCTGCGCTTGTGCGGTCTCGGTGGGAAGAAGACGGGGAAGGCTTTGGGAGGTCCACGGGCGCGAAGCTCCGCGGTGAGATGCCATCAAGCTGATTCACCACCGAAGGGGGGTTTGTTTCGGGCGGTCTGGGAGAACTTGCAAGTCCACTATTCTCAGGCCGCTCCCTGCATTCAGCTCCGACTCGCACGCACAAGGCGCAGGGTCTAACGTCATCGCACCGTAGCTTTTGTTTGCGGCAGCGGAGGCAGGCATGTCGGGCTCGCGGCAAGGGTCGTTTCTTCGGGATAGAGGAGGATGGCATCGCAACGGTTATGGGGGATCTTTGACACGGAGCTGTGCCTCGTTACCGGCGCCCTCGTTCAATGAACCTTTGCAGCAACACAAGAGCTCCATAGTAGACTCGATTCCTGCCAGATATGATCTCTCGCACCCCGTGGAGGAAGACCGCAGAAAGAACAAAATGGTGGAGGTCTTCAACTCTGATGCCGGATGAACCTCGGCAATTAAATGAGAGTTAGCAATCAAGCTGGCTCAGCTTCATCATGCATACTGTACAGGAAGTAAGAGAAGAACGGTCTCTATCAGCAATGCTGTCGTACTAACATTCAATGCATTCTACTGTCACGCGGAGAGATACCTCCTGCTGTCCCTAAGAGTGGCTCCTCGACTGCGCAAAACCCCACCATGGCCACTGCTGCTGCCCCCGTTGGTGGTAACCCTGCACGTCAACGCGTTCGGCGCACATACCCATAACACGATCAGCCAACAAGTCGGGACTCGTCTCGTATATTCGTCATCCTTCAAGAAAGATTCCGGACCCTTCCAGACGTGAGAGCGCCCAGAGCGCTTCTCATCGTATGGGAGACCGGCTCGGAAGTCGGTTGTTCACGCGACCGGAAGTACTTCCACCGGATGGACATCGTATTGCGTTTCCTGCATAACAACACAGGCTTACGCCGAGGACGTTTTGGTCAACATAAATGAGCTGAACGGAAGCTGGAGGTAAGTCTGCTACACTTACTCGCTTTCCCCAGATATCGTCTTCGATCCTATCCCCATTATAATGAGTGGCGATTGTGGTGCCATTCCGTGCTTTAGTTCCTTGCCAGGCTAGCCTTCGGTGAATCCGTTCCCATTTCCTGATTGGCTTCTCTGCCTTCCGATATGGCCCTCACGGGGTCGGAACCAATCGCTCGAGTGGGCGGCCTCAGCAAAAGAGCTCCTCGGGCGTGTGAATCGTGCAGAGCTCGCAAGGTTAGATGCGACGTTACGCGGACAAAAGCACCATGTACCAATTGTAGGCTTGATAGCAAGGCTTGTGTGCTGCCGGCAAGCAGAAGACGACACGTGGGCGACCGGATCCTAGGTTCCTCTTTCTTAGAGGGCAAGCAACACAATCCGCAAAGCCCGATTTGCGATGCAATCATTGATTTCGGCGATACCAAACCTGTATCGCAACACAACCACCTTGACACTGCCAATGGGCCGCCTGGAGACGCCTTGTTCGATGTCTTCGACCTGGCGGAGAGCCCTCTCTCCGTCAGTGACAAGACCGCCAGGGTCGACTCACCGGGCAAGGACACCGTGATCAACAGCAGAGCATCCCAGCAAGCAAGTCTTCTGGCACCCTATCCCTCACCAGCACAATCCCTCTTGGACTGTCCCAACCGCCACTGGATGCTTCCGAACTACATCACGCCCGTCCCGAAAAACATATCCGAGGAAGACTTGCAATATCTCAACAACAAAGGTGCTTTTGATATCCCTGACACACAATCAAGGGACCAGCTGCTGAGGGCGTATGCAAGATGGGTCCACCCTTTCGCACCCATGCTGGACCTTGAACAGACCCTGACGGCAATCTTTACCAATGGCGAGAAGGGGACCCTTAGCCTTCTGGTCTTTCAGTCAATGCTCTTCGCTGCAAGTGCATACGTGCAGCTGGATTATCCGCAGGAGAATCGGAAACGGTTGAGAAAAACCTTTTACGAGCGTGCACGGTTGCTACACGACTTTGCCGCCGAGACTGACCGTCTTTCCATCTGCCAAGCAGCCATCCTCCTCAGTTTTTGGGATGGGCAGCCTGGCTCAGTCAGAGACAGCTATCATTGGATCGGTATCGCAACCCTACAAGCCACCAGTTTGGGACTAAACCTTGCTCCTGCCGATAGCATGGTTGAATCAAGGCGGCAGCGAACACTCAACAAGACGTGGTGGACTTTGCTTGTAAGGGACAGGCTACTGGCTGTTGCCATGCGAAGGCCGGTTCAGAACAAAGTCTATCGATTTGACGTCCCCATGCTCCATATCCTTGACTTTCAGCCGGAACCATTTGTCCAGGTGGTGCGCAAGACATTACACCTGGATGATCTCAGGGTTCAACACATGGAAACGCTGGTCAGCCTCTGGATGGCGCTGGCTCAGCTTTCCGAGTACATCGACAAAGTGCTAAGTCTACAGTACACTTCTCAGAGAACCTCGACAATTGCCGGCCAGGGCGCAGCAGTCGTGTCACTCGTCCCGCAAATGGATGTTTCGAAGAGCCCGGAGATCATGGCTTGCGGGCAGGAGCTGCAAAATTGGTACGGGTACTTACCAAAAGAGGTTCAGTTGGTCGACGTCGCCGTCGACCGCCAGCACGAGATGGAGACGATCAGAGTGCACCGCGAGCTGCTGGCCGGGTACTATTCAATGACACTAATGACACTGTACCGGCCTTTGTTGAATCTGCAGTCTACTGTACCCAACGAAGCAACATTGTGTCGGACCTCGATGAAAATGGTCTCACGAGCGGCGTCGAGCATCACGGACATCTTCAGGGCCCTGTACACCGACAATTTGATCACACGGCTGCCAGACACAGCAATAGCAGTGCTGGAGCCCGCTGTGGCAACGCATCTGCTCTACAGCATGTCCCCCACGCCCACCGTGCGGGAGTCGAGCTTCCAGAAATTCTACCTGTGCTGGCGGATCCTGCTCCAGTTCAAGCAGACATATCATCTGGCAGAGATGACCATGTCCATGCTGGATGCAGCTGCAAAGAGGCTCAAGTCGCCGCCAGATCTGAACGCGCTGAAGAAGGCAGCCTTCTCCCAGCTGATGGATGAGTTCGCGTCTGCAGATGAAGAAGCTGCGAGATCTTACATGGCGGTTCCGTTCGTTCGGGTTGTTGGCGAGCAGAAAACAGATCGCCCCGATGTGGACCATGACTGGACAAAAATGGGCAGACACCAAGAGGAGTCGAGTTTGCTTGAAGAAGTTGGCAAGGAACCAGACCCTAGCTTTGGAGTTGACGCCGACTCAGTGTTGGATCCAAGCCCGTTCGATCAGCTTATGTGCTGGGACGATCTTGAAGGAGAGCTGCTGTCGTGAAAAGTGGTCCAAGCAGAACTTGAGACCCGACGGCAATCGAAATAGAACTTGACCGCCTGGAGACAATTGCAATTAACATAACCGTAACTTGCTCATCGTTTTGCCCCGGTCATGCAGGCCAGTAGGTCACGACGGGCGCTGACTTTCCCCTCCTCTGCTCAGCCTTGTGCTTTTCCACTCCCACAGCACATTGGGCACTGGCCAGCATCCGCATAAGTCGGCGCGATCGGAAATTGCTTGCTGCAACCTCAGCTCTTCCCTCAAGTGGGACGGACGTATTCCCCCAGTGTTGATTTGCTTCGTGGTGATCACGCCGAGAGGATGTGCGACGATCGCTACGTCACGCGGGGTGATGGTGCCGCACGATTTGCGAGGCACGAGGACAACCGGCCCGGAGCATTTCTCTATATCATGCGGTGTACAAGTATACTGAGTGTTCAATACTGCTTGCGACTCGCCTCTTCTTCCCCTCTGTCACCTCGAAAACGACAGGCGTGTTGAAGCGCCATAATTAGCCTACATTGGTCTCACGACAAATTTCGCTTGGCCAAGGCCGCGATGGACCAACATACCAATATAGAAAGGCCCGAGGCAAAGAACGGGGACAATCTGTCAGGCACCTCTGGAAATCGAGCTATAGAAACAGAGGACTCGATGGTCGAACTGCGGGACACTTATGTAAAACCAGGTTTGCAACCGAATGCTCTGTGCTTGATTCGAGGTGGCTGGCTCACTTGCTTCTTTGCACAGGACTACGCGGGACGTTTCAATCAAAGTATGTTGTCCTGTGCGCTTTTGTCGTCAGACTGGGCGGCTTCTTATTTGGCTACGGTATGCTCTGCCTGCGGCGATTGAGATTTTCTTGAACGTCGGATTGCTCACTCTTTGGCAGACCAAGGGGTCGTGTCCGTGATCCTCGTCATGGATCAATTTCTGGAACAGTTTCCTCGCGTTTCGGAGACAGCGAGCGGTGCGGGCTTCTGGAAGGGATTCATGACCGCTATGATCGAGCTGGGAGCGTTGATCGGTACCCATCGTGACTCCACCGCGCGTTGCTGCTGGTATTGACGTCCTTCCAGGCGCATTCAATCAAGGGTGGATCGCGGAAAAGATCTCGCGAAAATACTCGATTTGTGTCGCCGTGTGCATCTTCGTGGTGGGCTCGATACTTCAAACAGCTGCTCAGAACTATGCCATGCTGGTCATTGGTCGTCTCATCGGTGGCATCGGTGTGGGAATGCTGAGTATGGTGGTACCAATGTACATTGCGGAAGTGTCGCCGCCGGAGATCAGAGGTATGGCGTCAGCTCACCCCCAGAATTTCGTCGTGGAGCTGATGATTTTCCAGGCACACTACTTGTCCTGGAGGAGTTCTCCATCGTGTTCGGCATCATATGCGCGTACTGGTTGACGTTCGGCACAAGATACATCAGTAGCGAATGGTCTTTCCGTCTGCCTTTCCTGCTGCAGATCATACCAGCAATCATCCTGGGTATCGCCGTCCTATTCATCCCTTTCTCTCCGAGATGGCTGGTGTCGAAAGGGCGGGACCAGGAGGCGTTGGAGGCTCTGGTCAAACTTCGTCGCGTCCCAGCAGACGATCCACGTCTCCAGGCAGAGTGGTACGACATTCGTGCAGAGGTTGCTTTCCATCAGGAAGTTGCCCAGCAAAGGCACCCACGCCTAGGCCTGCAAGGACGACGATCTCGCCTGGCTGCGATCAAATTCGAACTGACTTCTTATGCCGATTGCTTCCGGCAAGGCTACTGGAGACGAACGATGGTCGGTATTGGCCTGATGTTCTTCCAGCAGTTCGTCGGCATCAACGCCCTAATCTACTACTCGCCAAGCTTGTTCGAAAGCATGAACGTCAATTACAACATGCGGTTGGTTTTGTCAGGTGTCCTGAATGTCACGCAACTCGTCGGAGTGTCGACGTCGTTGTACACCATGGATAAATTCGGCCGGCGTCCGCTGCTCCTGATCGGCAGTGTGTTCATGACTGTTTCTCATGCCATCATCGCAGTCCTGGTTGGGCTGTATTACGGCAACTGGGACGACCACAAGGACAAGGGATGGGTCGCGGTTGCGTTCCTGTTCCTGTACATGCTGGCTTTCGGCTGCACGTGGGGTCCAGTGCCCTGGGCAATGCCCTCGGAGATCTTCCCCAGCTTCCTTCGAGCAAAAGGCGTGGCGTGGAGTACATGCAGCAACTGGCTGAACAATTTCATCATCGGACTGATCACTCCGCCCCTTGTGCAGAACACTCGAGGTTTCGGAGCCTACACCTTCTTCGCAGTCTTCTGCGCCTTGAGTTTCCTGTGGACATGGTTCTGTGTTCCGGAAACTCGGGGCCGGAGTCTCGAGGATATGGACCAGGTGTTTGGAGATCGGGCTGCCGTGTCAGACAAGGCGCGGCGAAAGGAGATCCTGAAAGATATGAAGCAGGAAGGGGGTCATTTAAGACAGGAGAGGACGGAGAAGCCATGATCGCAATCCAGACATGTCGCCAAGTCTGTCTACACCTCAATTTGTCAGTAGGAGATATGTAAGGCCGAGACAGAGAAATCCTAGATCTCAGCGGCACATCTGTTGTAAGGGAACGGAAATTGGCCGGGAGATGTTGACCCTCTCCCAGAACACACCTGCCGAGATATTTCGAGAGGTAAGCGTGCGCCACTGTTGCCACCCATCAGCACCGACGGCGAGGCACTTGTCTGCCTATTGTGGTCAAGGTCGCCTTGACTGGCAGCGCCGCATGGACTCAAAATTGCTCGAACTGGGAAAATAAGATCTCTCGTCAACGGGTAATAGCCCCGCGCAGCAGCCTGAGGAGCCCCCCACACCCCACAGGAGCCCTGGGGCAGCATCGGATGGAGGTCGAGGCTGTCACAACTGCCGGGTCAGGTTCTTCCTGTCAGAATAAAGATACATGCCGAAGTACTTGGTCTCTGGAATAAAGTTTTATACTTGCTACTTAACTCACCCGGTCCACAGAGATTCCAGAAATTGGAAACCCGCGATCTGTTAGAGCGACACAGCACAGAGATGACAGTCCCATCAACACACAAAGTCGCCTTTTTGGTGGTCGGTAGAGAATCAAGCATTTCTTGTTAAAGGATCTTGCTCACGCGCTGCAGAGACACGAGGACGGAACATACCATTTCGAATCAAAGACAGTCCCAGTTCCCGAGATCGGCCCACGCGATCTACTGGTCCGCCTGTCAGTTACAGGAGTTTGCGGCTCGGATTTTCATCTTGCAGCAGGTCACCTGGGCCCGACATGCGACATCCTCGGTCACGAAGGCGTTGGACGAGTGGTGAAACTGGGTTCTGCAGTAGATCCATCATTCGTCAGTGTCGGCACCCGCGTCGGTCTCGGCTGGGTGCGCGATGTCTGCGAGGAATGCTACTGCTGCATGTCACCTGGCGGAGAGGGGCGCTGTATGGCAAAACTGTGCTCGGGATTGAGGAGAGACGGCACGTTTGCAGAGTACGCCGTCGTCCCTTCACGATACATTATTCGAATCCCGGAAGACGTGCCGGATGATCTGGTTGCGCCTATTCTGTGCGGAGGTGTGACAGCGTACAAAGCCATCAAGGTTAGCGATGTGGTTCCGGGACGATGGATGTTGATCTCAGGTGCTGGAGGCGGCGTTGGAGCCTTGGGTGTGCAGTATGCGAAGTCGATGGGATACCGTGTCATCGCGGTCGACCTAGGGGATGTCGATCGCAAACGGGATTACTGTCTCAAGCTGGGCGCCGAAGCGTACTTCGATGCAAGGGATATAGACGCGGCCAAGATTCAGGCGCTCACCGGAGATGGCCCTGCAGCCGTGTTGGTGATGGCCAACACGGGGAAAGCATACCAAGCAGCATTGGAGTTTGTTGCGCCGCTCGGGACAGTCGTGTGTGTCGGAATTCCAGCATATGAAGACAAGGTGAGCTTCCATCCGACGCTGGGCATCAACAAAGGGGTTCGCATCATCGGCTCCGCGGTTGGGACAAGAAAGGACATCTGGGAAGCCATCGAGTTCGTCCAGCGAGGCGCCGTCAAGCCCGCAGTAGAGATGGCCAGCCTAGATGACCTGACTGAGATTGCTAAGAACTTTGGAAAGGTGAGCGTACTCCCGACTTCAGTGATCATTTCGCTAACATCGACGCAGACTTCAGGCAAATATGTAATCAGGCTCGGTGATGAAGCGACTGGGCAAACCAATGGAGCTTGAAGAGCGATTGTTCTCTGGGTACTGAACAAGGCTGTCAGCGATAGACTTATCAGAGAGGCGCACATGCCTTCGACCAACCATTTCTGTACTAAATGTTCGTGTTCATTCGAAGGCCGGCTACTTCGGTAGCTTGCTGATTGGCCTTCTCCTCAAACCCCGGGTTTTGTAAAAGCTTCCCCGCAAATGTCCTCGCTGTTGATACGCCAATGCGAAGTCTAGTAAGTCTGGTCGGCCTCATCCAGCAGCGATAGACAAATTGACAGCCCGGGGTGCAGCTTTTGAATACGTGACTTGATCACGTAGGCGGGCTGGGCCCCTCTTCGACCCTCCAAGTGTTGTCTCTGGACCTCAGAGCTCCTACTTCGCTTGTCTTATTCCAACTCGTAGGACTGTACTCGTACTCTGTAACACCCTTTGACTTGATTGCAGACGTCGAATTCGAGAATGGCCACACGACCTCTACTGTCTGGATTGACTTCAGCAGCTCGAGCTGGAGTTCTAAGTCATCCAATTCGAGCCGTATCCAGACGCACGTTTCAGGTATCTACCGTCCTGCTGCGACCTACCGTCGCAACCTCATCCCCTTCTCAATCCACCCCTTTTGGCAGTCAGGTACCACCCTCTGGCGCCGTGCCACCTCAAGCAGAGGTCTTTGCCGACAGCCATAACGCAGCTTTCCTAGGCGAAGCAGACAGCAACGACGGACACGATATTAATCGAGAAATCCACGGGCCACCCCCGGAGGCCCTGGACGCTGGGAATGCAGCGTTCTTGGGCGAAGCAGACTCGGACGATGGATTCGAAGCACGAAAGGCAGTAGAGGGCGACAGACACCCGCCATTGGACGCTCAAAACGCTGCATACCTCGGAGAAGCAGACAGTGACGACGGCTTTGAGGCAAGAAGAGCTGCGGAGGGAGACAAGCATGAACCACTGGACGGCACCAATGCGGCATTCCTCGGGGAAGCTGATAGCGACGACGCGCGTGAGGCGGACTTTGACATCAACCCCGAGAAGCACCGGCACAGAATCGAAGACACTAGCTCCAGTGGTTTGCATGGTCAGCAAGGAGAGCAGGATCAGTGAAAGTGACCCTCTCAATAAGAGTCGGCAGATTACCCTCTGCGCTGGATAGCAGTTGAATAGCTCAGTGACAATATCCTCGTGCCCGTAATGATCATTCTTTCTCAAAATTATCGTAATCCTCTTTCGACATCAGAGCGTCAAGCTCGTTGAGATCAGTCACTTCAATCTTCGCCAACCAGCCTTCTGACTCGGGACTCTTGTTTATTGTACCTGGTTTTTCTTCCAATAGCTTGTTGTGATCTGAGATCTTGCCCGTCACTGGGGTCATGATATCCGAGGCGGACTTGACTGATTCAACTGCGCCGATAGTGTCGCCTTTCGCAACCTCCATGCCAACCTCCGGAAGCTCGACGTAGACGACGTCGCCGAGGGCTTTAGCGGCGTATGCTGTTATGCCGATCGTCCCTGGCCAGCTGTTAGTGAGTTGCCAGTAGCAAGCATGGACACCGCGCACCTGTCTTCCCATCGCTGTCTAGCTCGATCCATTCATGATCTTCGGTATACTTCTTCACCATTACTGCGACACTTGTAAGAGCTGGCTAACACATTCGGCTGTCTAACATACGAGCTGATCTTGCGGAAAACGCTCTCCTGGGTTGCTGCCATTGGCATGATTGTGAGCGAATTGACGACCGTAAGTTGGCGATTGGTTTCACAGAATATCTGGAGACTGCCGGCATCAGCCGACTCAGAGTTGAGGAATTCATGACTTGCTCCGAACAGTTGGGAAACAGAGTGCGAGCTGTGACGAATACATACATTTAAATCAACTCCGCAGCTCGAGGTCAAAGTGACGGAGACAAACCCGCATGCAAATCGCGCCGAACGAAGTGGAGCCCGACCGCCCGCGCTTGGGATTTTCTGAATCCCAGGCAGCTTCAGTTCGACAAGCTCTGCGCGCACCATCGAGCATGGTCCTTCGGAAACGATAAAGATGCTTTATGAGCTCATAGCGGTGGTAGGCAGCCCTTAATCAGTGACTGCCTGCGCATTCGATTCTAACTCGTGTGCAGGTCCGGCCGGGCAATCTCAACAATGTCAAAGAGTACCTCTCTCTGTGCTATGTCTTCCAGCGTGCCAGCTAATCCATCCGCGCAGGATCGCCCGTGTCGCTGGCCAACAAATACTCGCCTCTAACGGCGTCATCCGCGGCATGAAGAATTGGGGGCAGTTCGACCTCCCTCGACCCACCACGAAACACCAGACACAGCACCGACAGGGCCACTACTTTGTCATGCAATTCGACGCTTCTGTGAAGGCACAGCAAGATGTCCGACGATTCCTGAGTCTCGATCCCAGGATGATTCGGTTCAGCATGGTCAAGATTGGCGACAAGCTGGGCGGTGTGAACGGCGCGATTGAACAGGTGGACGGGCAGATGCCATGGAACGAAGTGAAGAACGAATCCGTCTTTGCGAATCCAAAAGTAGGGGGCTTGCACGCTTTTCGATAGGGCTCTATAAGTCACGACAACACGAGAATACCGCTTGCGGTAAATGTCGGCAGAGAGGCATATCCGCATATCAAATCTATTCACCCAAAGCGCGACCAGACCCCGCCAACGAACGCCCGCTGCAAATGGTGGTATCATGTGTGTTGTATCATCAAAACAGACTCCACCGTCCTTTATCCTTGGCCTCGACGGCTTTTGCCTGCTCCTTCTTCGCCCGCCCTTCCAATTGCCTCAGGCTCTCGATCTTCTCCAGGACCAGCTCCAGCATCTCCTTACGCTTGATCACATCGAGGTGTCTGCGGACCTTGGGATCCTCCCGAGCGAACCGCTCAATCTCGCTCTGGTCGAGATGTCGACCGAGCCGCAAGTCCAGTTCGCGCGGGAAATTGTAATAGAATTCGGAGAGGAGTTCAACGTTGAGGAAGAGGACGGCCGTTGAAGTTAGCTTGTCAGCAACCACGTCGAGGAAAACTTCGGGGCAGTAATATTTGTTCTTCAGGTTGGCACACTGCTTGGACTTGACGGCTAGCAGGCGCATCTTGATGATATCGGCTCTGTCGCGTAGGAAGACAGCTTCTCGGCCTTGTACAAAATTAGCATGAAATCACTCTGTCACCAAGTTGTAACATACCTTTCTGTAGGAGAGCAGATGAGAACCCACCTGCGCCGCCTGTTCCGTCTCCCTCCAGAGCAACATCCCCTTTTCTGACACGGTCGACGAAGCCCATGACATCTTTGAGCTTTCTTTTGCCGATGCTGTCCTCAAGTTGTCTTTGAGCGGCTTCACAAGCCTTGAGCTCGTTCTTGAGGACACGGCTGATATTCTCCCGTCCTTTGCTCCATTCGTTGGGTTCAACCTCAATCTCGAACTTAAATGGCTTGATGCAGTTTTCCACCTGATCACTTGTGCTATAGAAGCGATCGTTCAAGATGCTCGATGAAGCATCCACGATTGATCGCTGTGCGAAAGGATGCGAAGCGAACGTCGAAGCGGCGATCAGCTTGTCAATATGGCTCTGAAGTTCTGCTGCCACCACAGTCGTCGCAAGTCGTCCAACTCCGAGCTTGGTCAGTTCTGACGTGGAAGCGTCCAGTTTGCGTTGCCAGTATAATGAGTTTGGATCGGCTTTGGGGAGCTCAGCTAAGGGGTCCGCTTCTGGCTGCATTGGTGACAAGTCTTCCACCGGCTTATTCCAATACCGTTTAGCCAGCAGATCCATAACTCTCTGGTCTAAGACCTCCTTCAACAGAGCCCTCACCTGAGCTCTGCCAAAATGTTCACTGAACTCTTTGAAGGAGTGCTTGAAACTGTCCAAGCTCTCCGCCAAGTACGATTCGGCACTGAGCGGCCGATCATTGTATTGTACTTTGAACTCGTACGTGGCTTCCTCAAGCTCCTGAACGATGGCGTCTCTAGTGCCTGCAAGACTTGCTGCCATGGTCTGTTCCAGGACATGCATCAGCTTGTGTCGCAGCGTGGTGGTGCCGACAGCAACCTCCGACTGGGGCCCAAACTGGAGGGGATGGGACGAGAAGTACGCATGCTCGTTCTTCACGATGGCACTTGTGACGTTGACGCCAGACCGCCCAAACAGACCTGACGACTGATGTGGGATTTTGCACACAACGCCGACGTAACCCAACCGCAAGGGGTATTTGCGATCCGACAGCAATTCGACGCCTCGGTTGGCGTCGACCAAGTCCATTTTCGTGATGACCCCGATCGTCCTCTCGCCGCGAGGATCAACTCTTCGACTAGCCCTCAAAGCCGTCGAGTTGGCCAAGTCCACATCGGCGGCAGAGATGGCGAGGATGACGTTCGGGGGTTGGATATACTTGTCGCACAGGTCGGTGATCTTCTGCTTCAGTTCAATTGGTTGATCTTTCCCAACCACTTGGATGTAGCCGGGCAAGTCAATCAAAGATAGATCTGGGATGTTGGGAGAGTGGATGGTAAGCTGGATGGGGTCGTCAGAGACACACTGCTCGGCCGGAACAGCAAGATTGAGATCTGTCAAGGTCCTCTGCACTTGAGAGAAGTCCGTGATCTTGCCCAAACCCAGCGCTGGAAATTCGCAGTATTCTGATTTTGCATCCGGCGTGTTGACAAGTGTGAGTTCAATCGGCCGTCTGGTGACCATGTTTGAGCCTTTTGGTAGGAATTCATGGCCAACAATTGCCTCGAGCACGGAACTCTTCCCGGATGATTGTGATCCGATGACGACGATCGACGGTAGGGTCAGGGCTCCTCCCTGGCCGATGGTGTTCAGAATACTTCGAATCTCAATCATCTTCCTCGTCAACAGCATCATCTGATCATCTCTTGCAATATGTGCGCCAGAGCGGTCCTCGTCCTCGTCAGACTGCTCGACTCCGATTGCTAAGCCCGACGCAGCCGCAACCCCCGCAGCACTCGTCGACTTGGGCTGCTCCGGTTCAGCACCTCCCTCGCCAGAGCCCTCGCCCTTCTCGAAGAACTGCTGAAGCCACTCCGGTAGGTGTGCCTCCTCTTTCGTCCGTTCCCAACCCACTCCTATCTGGTTGGCGATTCCCTTTGCGCCTTCAAACATGCTGGACGATGTTTCCGTTACAGCCTCCCCAGCCTTTCTCAGAACGTTCATCGTGTAAGTGCCCGCTTGCTGCGCTTGGTACTGGATGTAGGCAAATCCTGCGAGCACGCTGGCTCCGAACATCGCTGGCAGTCGAGCCATCTTGAGCGCAAGTTTGGGAAGTATCCGTGCAAAGGAAGCATGTCGAACTGTTGGGACATTGTGTATAGAACTCGATCCAAGAGGCCATGTTCGCGGCGGGAGGCGTGCATTTGGCCTCAACAGGCCACCGGCTTTCGTTAGGACATGGTGCTGTAGATTTCGTGCTGCTGCCGGCGTCCGCTGGCGCAGCAAAGGCGCGATCCTCGCAGAGAGGAGTCTACCGCTCATCACAAGTCAAGTGCAGCATTGGGTAGATGAAGGGTGATATGTGAAGGTAGGGTCGAGGATGGTTCGACAACACGCTTTTTGGAGCGGGAAGATGCGAGATGCGGAATGACGTCTGGTTGGCTCAGGCAGGCTCCCGCCACAATGCCCGAGTGCCACTGCACGCCACAGCCTTCGGGGCACTCCATCCTCCTGCAAGGCGGTGAAGTCGAGGCTGTTGTTGGCGTCAATTGGCACCCAAGTTGCGTGTCACAATGGCCTCTTAAAGCACCAATTTCACTGTTTGATCTTCATTTCTTTCCTATACTGAAAATACCCAGGCGTTAATGGTGTTTGGGTCATTCGATGTTTGACAGTTGAACACCTTGATCCTCGTTTCTCTGTTGTCGTCCCCGAAAGCTGAGATAATGCTCACGGCGGGATTTATGACTCAAACACCACAGACAAGCACAGGCCAAAAACTTTTGTAAATTACTGATATTTCTTCTACCAAATCATGTGCAGATTTATGGTTTGTTTAAACATCACCTTCTCCGGGTTGAGGTGTTGACATTTACAGGTCTACAAGGGCTCAAAACCCATCATTCTCTCAAAACTTATCACGGAACCCTCCCACAGTATTCTCACTCAATCTTACGACAGTCGTCTGCGTCTCGACAGCCGGCGCCCTGTCAATGGGGATGGTTTTGGAGTCGGCTGGTACACGGAGCCAGAACTTGGTCCGGATCCATGCATATTTACCTCGACGCTTCCAGCTTGGAACTGTGTTAACCTGGAGAGGATCGCTCCAAAGACAGCTTCCAGGTTGGTCTTTGCCCATGTTCGCGCCACGACCGAGGGCTCGCTGGCCGAAAACAATTGCCACCCGTTTCAGCATAATACTCTGATGTGGATGCACAATGGCAACATCGGGGCCTGGAAATATGTGAAGCGACCGCTGGCCGACAGCCTCTCCGACAAATGGTTCCTTGGAGTGAAGGGCGGCACTGACTCCGAGTGGGCCTTTGCTTTGTTCCTCGACACGTTGGAACGCGAAGGGGTAGATCCAAGCGCGGAACCAGAGGGAGGCTTTGACACGAAAACTCTTCGTCGTGCAATGAAAAAGACCATTGCCAAAATCAACGAGTTTGTCAAGGCCGTACCGGCTGAACACAAGCTGGCGGATGTCGAGACCAGGAGTCTCCTCAACTTTGCTGTCACGGATGGACATTCTGTGATTGTGACCCGGTATGTCAGCAGCAGGACGGATGCAGCAGCAAGCTTGTATTACTCCTCGGGGACAGCCTGGGTTGAGGGCAAAACCAAGGGTCAGTTCAAGATGGAGCGGAGGGACAAAGCTTCCGATGTCGTTCTAGTGGCGAGTGAACCGTTGACCTTCGAACGGCACAACTGGCTATCTGTCCCCACGAACACCATCGTAACCATTTGCAAACAGACGGTGTACGTGCGGCCGATCAAAGACGAGTACTACGACCCAGACCCATCAACCGAACGCTCGACCGGCTTCGCTCGGTCGAAAGGTTTGGTGTCGAAAGCCCCAGGTGGTGGCACGGATACACCAACACCTGCTGCTACTCCAGTGCCGCGCACTGAGGTCGAGAAACCCAATGGGGAGTATATTGTCAAAGAGGACCTCGAAAGACTTCATGAACGGATGTCAAGGCTGCAGACACACAATGGTACGGGGATCAACGGCAGAGCATCCGGCCAACGCATGGTTTAGAATCTGCCACAAATTTTTCAGTTTCTCACTTGACTCCTGCGTCCTTCTTGGAGGAGACGTATGATTACTGGCAGAATTGGAACCATATGTATCCGCGGAGCCATGGAAGGCAAAGCCTCGGCGACAGGCTTGAGCTGTTCGCCAACGAGCAGTTGCACTGACGGACGGTCCGCCGTAGGGTGGGCACTTGGGGTTGATCAGGGACCATCACACTTGCGCATCTTGCGAAAACAAGACTGAATATTGACGATGCGAGCACATCAAAAGATTATTGTAGGGAATTTGTCACAAGGGAATTGGGAAAACTTGTTCGCGATGGAAAACGGGGCAGAGCGAGGCGTTTCGGGTTGATCTTTGTCCATTGATACCCTTGTTCGGACGTTGTGTATGTCGAAGCTAGATTCATCCAACTCCAATTTCTGTCTCTTTAGCCATCGTCTCCTCTAAAATCGGCGTGTCTGAAATACTTCATGCCCACCCACGCTACCACTACCCAGACCCAGGCCATGATGCATGTCAGGACCAGCAGTGCTGGATAGTACCCGACAATGGGCAAGGTGGGATCATCTTCCAGTTCCGGCGGCGCATAAGGCGTTTCGCCTACATCCCAAGCCCATGACCACACGCCGAAGCAAGACCCCATGCCCACCACAAACACTATCCACGTCACGATCAAGATCACATAGCCCCAGAACGCGGTCTCGGAGTAATCCCATCCTTCGTCGTCTGAGGGTGTACCTGCAGTCGACTGCGGCTGTGTGGCCAACGGAGACCGTGTGCGAGAACCGAACATCCGCCGCACGGGATCTTGGATGGGGAAGTAAGAGTCCGTACCCAAAGAGGACGTCGACGGTGGCTTGCGCAAGCCAGGCATCCGCGGCAGGACCAATTCGTCGTCGTCCGTCTCCGCGTCTGTGGTCGGCAGATGAGGACTTACGATCGAAGCAGCAGACGAAGCTGGATCTACTGAGGCAATGCTACTCCGAATTGAGGGAATCGAGACCCGTGACAGTGTCCGAAAGGGCCACGATGGAGGTGAGTCGGGAGATACAGGGCTCGACAGATCTTGACTCGCTCGGGGTGTCGGCGGTGCTTCTTGTTCTTCGTCTGTAGGCTGCACAGAAGGGGAGTCGGCGCTCGAGAGAGGCGATTTCTTGACCTCTGCGGGCTTCCTGTCTCTTCCTTTGCCCAGCACTGTTTTCCTCAGTGATCCTTTTCTCTTCCTCTTGCTTTGCGTCTGCGCTTCAGCCATGGCGCTTCGTCCACGTGTTGAAATGTCTGAGCCATCTCGACCTGCGGCTTCCGTCTTCTTGTCTTGGTCGCTGTTTGTTCGCAGGAATCGCGAGAGCAGATTGCCAGAGGCGGATCGCTTGTGACCGGGAGCACCGTCGGTCCGCTTTTTGAGCCTGTTGATCTCGCGGGGCTCTCTTTCTTGCCCGCTGCCGCTCACTTCCTCGTCAATCTTAGGGAAAGGTGTTGGTTTGTCGCTGGTCTCAAAGCCGCCATATGTTGACCCGTTCATGGCACATTCGTGTTGGTACGTTGTGCATGATGTAGCTTGGCTTGAATAGCTCGCACGGGCCAGCTGTGTCCGCGAAACACACTTGCGAGACGTGCATTTAATGATACGGGCAGACGTGGGTGTGTCGGAGAAGAAAGGTCGAAACAAATGCAGTGGTTATGGAAATGGGGAATCCAGGCACCCCCCTACTTCAACCAATCAGGCAACGATGCTTCCAGTTAAGCTCTGCCTCCTGGCGCAAGTACTTCTATGTTCCGGGCGGGGTGCATGCAAAGGCATAGTTACACCCGGCCTATACCTGGCCACACAAGATATAATAACGGCGAAAGGTTTTTGCCCATGTCTGTCTTGGACATTACACCCCTTCGCACTCACCCTCCATCAATGACTTCTTCCCCGCGTACTGCGCCAAACACGAACTAAAATTGGGCCGTGCTCTGACTGTTCTTCTTGAAGACCTTTTTGTCCTTCCACTGGACATGTGCCATTCGATCGATGCGTTGGCCGGAGTGGGTTAAGCTGCCTTTTTACACCAATATTAAGATTGCCGGAGACACGTTGGTCTCGGCAGGAATGTCTTATTCTAGCTTCTTATGGATGCTTCTTACGAAAAGACAGACCTCGCTCGTCACTAATGGTGTGCTAATTCCTCTCAGTGGAAATATCAGTATTTGCCGCTGTTTCCGTCGGCTGGTCTCAGGTACCCATACCGTTGTATAAGGAGCGCGAATCCCGAAAATTTAGTGAAGGACAACAGCTTGTTGGATTTCCTGCACTCCTGACTTCGAAATCCGATAGCTCTTCCTCACAGTTCTCCCCCACCGCGTGACCACAACCAGCTCGTTACGTTCCAGTACGATGTGGACGGCCAGTCCATCTCTGGTGTCAAGCAGTTCAGGATTCAGGGGAAACCATATCCTCGACCGCTCAAACTCTGTCAGGACCTCCAGCTCAGGAAGGATGAAGCAATCGAGATGAGCATCAGGATGACTGCCAAAGGTGTCTTGGATCAGGTTGTGAAGGTGTATCTGGAGAGCCTGTAGAGTCTTGTGGTCAACTGGGCGCCTGATAACAGGGCTGAGATTATGGTAGAGGTCCTTCCATCCATGCTCCCGTGCGATGTCCAGGGGAGTGCTCTCTCCACTCGAATCCTTTGTATCTCGCACAGTTCTCACGAGACCTAGGATACAGTTAATGCTTGGATATAACTCGGACGACGCGTCACTCACGCCAAGCGCCCTCTTTTAAAAGATCCTCCACAGCTGACTTGTCACCGTGCCATGCTGCTTGGTGTAGGGGCCGGAATCCGCTGGTGATTTTGCCCTTCTCACTGGCGTGGTCTAGGCAGATAGTCAATATGGGCCTTGAATCATCCTGCATGGGACGGTAATTACATATTGGAGTGCAGTTGATCCAATTCTGTTTGTAATCCTCACGGGCGTGCTTGAGCAGCTTCATCACCCTATTCCAGTTGCCAGCCCATGCCAGATCAGCCAGCAGACGTCGGTCCCGAAAATAGGGTATTGTGCTATCCTGACCGGGTTTGCAACGAAACTGCCCATACCAAGCAATTGCCTCGGCTTTGTAGGGCGAATATATGCCGTTGTCATCGAATCGAGTCGCTTTGGGATCGTCCGAATTCAATTTCAACGCCATGGACATAACCAAATCTAATATCTTGGAGACTTGTGCGGAATTCTGGGAGAGTTGCTGATGGTGTTGAAAGAGGTATTCGCTGTGCAAATTGTTAGCTGGGCTTGCCCAATTCGAAATGATGAGACTCTGTACTTTACTAGTCGCTTCGAAACATTCTCTATCTCGTTCTCCAGTTTCTTCACCAGGTCTTCAACAACGTCTTTCTTCCGGAGCCACCACCATCTTTGAGCGAATTTCATCTTCTCTTCTTTGCCATCTCCGTCCTTGTCACCCGGCATCCTGCCAGACGTGAGGTCGTCTAGTTTTTTGAGGAGGTCTATACACTCCGCTGAACTCACTTGTCTGTCCAGGATATCTTGCTGTTCTGGCGGGAGTGCCCTCTGGAATATCAGTAGCCGATCTAATAGTGCCCGAAGCCTTTCGGCCTCCTTGATAACTTGGGCCAGACTCTGTGGAGCATCGTGGATGGTCTGGCCGGCTTCGACGAGGCGCTTCACAACAATCCCGACTAACTCGAGCACGGAGAGGACTGTTCCGGGGTCAATCATGATGGCCGAGGGACCTGAGAGCGCACAAAAGAGAAGGCGCGAATTAATTGCACCAGGCTGCACCGAGAGAGTTATGGGCAGAAGGGAGATTGACTTTCGATGTGGCGCGCCTGAGCAGATCTCCCGCTCGCGCAATAAATCGACTCTTTCGTTACATTTATGTGGGCGAATCAACTTTCGAACGTGGTTGCCAGGCAATGCAAGCCGAGACGGGAGCCATTACCGAGTAGCGACAAGTCACCCCCGCCTGATAGGTCAACAGGGTAGTACCTACCGGCGAGCTGTGCTTGCGATATATCAAGGAGCTGCTGACTCGGTTCACGAATCCAGGACTGTGATAACAGCTGCACAGGGATTGTAGCATCTCGTGCTTACGGCCTCAGTCTTGCAAAGCCACACGAGTACGCACGACTCGAACTGATTCGACCAGAAGAACCCCGCTGGCGTATGGAAGTAAGACGCATGGGTAGCTTGCCTTGGTATATTAATCTACCCAGCCGGTAGGTCTCTGAATATTGAAAACGATATTTGTAGCTGCAAACAACCCCCCTCCCAGGACACTCGGAAGTATTACAATAAGTCGAGCTGCACGCGCTCGGCAATATGGCTCAACTCGAGAAGAAGATCATCCAGACCAAGCGGTCGCTCACCTAGAGTACTTGTCATGTAGGATTGTTGGCGTCCCTTGAATCCTCTCCATGTGCTCAGAAGCCTTTCTACACTGCTCTTCCGGAGTTCCGTCATAGCTCGAGCACGATTGTCCCAATTCCTCGAGAAACACAGCTCAACATGGCTGAGCCCTTCTCATCCTCCATCAACCCCGTTCCTCTGTGTACAATTTTCCCGCACTTGACGCCGACCCGGCACGTGCCGCAGTTTCCAGCCTCGCAAGAAGACGGGATGTCAAGGCCTGCCTCTCGAAGTGCATCAAGCAGTGTCTTCTCTCCTTCCACCTCCAGCGTTCTTCCCGAGTCTGCCAACTCGGCCACGAATGGATCGCCAGAAGTGGCTACTGCGAAGCTTTCGAAGTGCAGATTGTCGGAGCTCATTCCCAGCGAATTCGCCATGTCGACAATGGCCTTCTGTAACCGGTCTGAGCCACAGCAGTAAATGTGCGTATTGTCGTTGACTTTGCCCAAAATCGCCGCAGCCTCGAACTCTTTCCCAGAGGATTTGTCGTAGATAGTGACATTCGAGCCAAACGAGTCGAGATATCTCTTCAGTGCAATATCGCCGGAGTCGCGGACAATATAATGAAGGTGGTATGAATACCCAGCGCGCTGACAATACTCCGCGGAGACAATAAATGCAGTCAAACCGATACCGCCGGCGATGAAGACATGTTTATCGGCATCGGCAGACAGCGGGAAGCTTGGGGTGAGCTTCCCGAATGAAAGGGTATCGCCGAGCTTCAGCGCCGTGTGGATGAAATGCGATCCTCCACGGCTAGCCTCGCTGAGAGCAACGGCTAGCGTGAAGCGGTTCGAGTCCCCAGCAATAACAGAGTAGGCCCGAACAAGCTTTCCGCCCAGCTTGACGCGGACGTGAGATCCTGGCTGGACTTTCTCGGGTGCCTCCGACGGTGTGGTGCTCTGGAAGGTCAGGGATAGGATTCGCGGAGTTTCCTGGCCCTTCAGGACAAGTCGGTAGTCAGTCCAGACGTTCATAGCCATGCCGGCACCGCCCATCAGCCGTGCCTCTTGGTTGTCATACTGCTTTTTCAAACGATTCTGGAAGATCTTACGCGGTTCGGCACCCAGCTCCTTGATCTGCACTAATTGTTTCATGACTTCTTCGTTCCGCATGTCATGATAGAGGTAGTATTGAACTCTGGCGACTGTCCATTCGGGGTTCGGCCGTTCAACGAGTTTCATGTCGTCTCCAGCCTCGATGATGCCTTCCTCAAGTATTCGATACATCCATCCAGTGCGAAACAGATCTTGCGACCGCTTGGACATGTCCTTGACTTGGAATCTATGGTTGAGTTTGAAGCACGGTTGTCGAGGTAGTGTCACCTGAGCCTTGACTGTGCCAATCTGGATGATGTCGCCGACGCAGATATTTCGTTCGTTGGCGACCTTTGCGACGAGGTTCTCTCCAAACCCACCAGGGACAAACAAATGCGAGCTCTGGGGAAGCTCGTCTCTGAACCTATCGTAGTGAAATGTGCTGTACTGGAGTAAGGCCTTGTCGGGACCGCCGTGTTGCTCGAACGCATGTTCGTCACCTTCGCAGCCCAACTTGTTCACAGCCACAGGCCCAGATCTGACGTTCTTGAAGATGGCCGACTTGACATTGATTCCGAACACAGGTTTTACCTTGCCTGTTCGTACTTCCAGCAGCTTCTCGCCTTGCCATGGTGTCTCAAGACGGCGGACTGCTTCAGGGTCGGTGTCTTTGAAGGTTGACATTGTGCGTAGATCTGAGGGCGATCTTCTGTGGATCCCAGCGCTGGTCGTTGCGCACGTGGGAGAGGCAGAAGATGAAGGAGTGTGGAGATTTAAGCATACAGCAGAGTGTACACGAGACAGTTGGATGTGTCTACTGTTACCTGTGATGGTGATAAATGTACTCACCATGTTATTGACACCTCGCGATCTCCACAGAGTGCCATTTTTCTTAAGACCGAGCTCGACTGTGGCAAGATTAGCTCCGGAGCGACTCTGACTAAGAGGTTGTGGATGTTCCATTCAAGAGCTTTCGAATCATATAAGTTCTGGTTTCGCCCTCATTCAAGTTCACAGCCGTGAACGCCTTGGGTAGATACGCCTGACTCGGAACAAACCCACCACAGTCATCCTATTCCCCAAGCAAGTGGATGTTTTCAAGCTTCATCTTCTGACTCTGCAGCGAATGCAGCGGATTCAGGCTATCGCTGATGCCCGAAACTGAACTCACTGCGCACATCATGACTAGCCCATAGAGATGTAGAGGGTGAGAGGTCAACTTTACGCTGCCACAGTGGTTCAGCAATGTGACGCGGTACGTGTTCGGTATTCACGATTGAAGCGAGGCGTGGAAAATTCTCAATTTCCGCATTGCGCCATTGGAGATGCGCGTGTCCGGCAATGCCTGCTCACATTTCTCTTACACGCCTGCGATCGCAACGAGACTCCTTTACTTGCTCCTGGAGTCGTTGATTGACTCATTTTGGATGCAGTGTATTTTGGAATATTACTTAGCCGTCCGGCATCCGACGCGGCAGCCATTGTTTGCCCGCTTCAAGGCAACCTGATCGAGAGAGTCGCCTGACCCTGACATGTCTCGACTTTCTGACCATAACAACCCGGCGCAGTCGCCCGGTTCATCCCTCTGCAGATCGGCTGCACACTCTATTCATGTACAAGGACAAGCTCCACAAGCTAACGACAAGCATTCGCCCACTCACCCAGGATCTCAATCCTTGGCGGCGGGGTTAACGATCCTCGTTCGCATGAGCAGGCAGACAGCAGGCATAAACGTGTTACATTTGGTCATCACCCGTGCAGATTTCAATATCCTTCCAGCGGCCCAAGATCCTTCGTCGGACACGTCTCCGCATTCTTGCAAAGCACACTGTGCGACACGTTTCATGCCAATAGCCATGCGCGTCTCTATGCCGAGCGCGTCTTGCTTGCGCTGCCACTCAGGGGTGAGACACTCTCCGACGACCTCCGTAAAGGTCTCGATCAATGCAAACCGTCAAGTTGATAAGAGTGCTTAACTCAAGTGGCATGGAATTTTGTCCTAGTCCGCGAGACCTTTGATGCTTCGCTTCTTCATTCCGAGATGGAGAACTACCTCCTGAGACGTCATTCAACGTGTCACTCGAGACGCGGAGGCTCCCCGCATGTTGTCGAGGTTACTTCGAGAAGTCCCTGTACCACCCCGTCGGAGTGTTGATCAGCCGAACCAGCAGAGCCGGCTATTGGACAGATGACCACTTCTGGCGCCAGCTCCTTCCTCGAATTGGCAGGTCTCTGTCAAGACTCTGTACAAGACTACAGGCGTACATTGCCGTGAACGACAACGCCGGCAGGGAAATGGAATTCATCTCCACAGTACTCACATATAAAGTCACGGTAACGGACCTTCGGGATCCATTAAGTCACGTCCAGCAAATCCTCGCGTACGCTGGCAAAATGACACTCCTCGCTCTGTGGTCAAGTTTGCTAGCCGTGGTAGCTCAAAGTGTGGCCCAGGACTATGGCAGTTCACCTCCAGTCTACCCCAGCCCTCCTACAGCTGGGATCGGCTGGGAAACTGCATTCGCGCTGGCAGAAGCATTTGTTTCCAATTTGACCTTAGAAGAGAAAGCTCAGATGGTGACTGGAACGTCTGGCCCCTGTGTTGGCAACATCGGCGGTATCTCACGCATCGGCTTTGATGGGATCTGCATGCAGGATGGGCCTCTAGCCATTCGACAGGCGACTTATGCATCGGTCTTCCCAGCCGGTCTGACAGCGGCGTCGTCGTGGGATAGAGGTCTCATCTTCGCACGCGGCCTGTACATGGGCGCAGAATTCAAAGGCAAAGGCAGCCATGTTGCCCTTGGCCCAGTTGTCGGGCCGCTGGGTCGCTCAGGCTACGGGGGGCGTGTATGGGAAGGCTTCTCTCCTGACCCATACCTAACAGGCGTGGCGGCGGAGCAGACAATTTGGGGAATGCAGCAAGCCGGCGTTCAGACATCTCTCAAGCATTATATCGGCAACGAGCAGGAGACACAACGGAACCCCGACAAGTCCGCCAGTGGCGCCACCATAGAAGCAGTATCGTCAAATATCGACGACCGCACTATGCATGAACTATATCTCTGGCCGTTTGCCAACGGTGTTCGGGCCGGTACTGCTTCCATCATGTGCTCTTACAACAGGCTCAACGGATCTTATGGTTGCCAAAACTCCAAGACCCTCAACGGCCTGCTCAAGACGGAGCTGGGCTTCCAGGGCTATGTTGTGTCGGATTGGCAGGCAACGCATGCCGGTGTAGATGCGATTAATGCTGGTCTGGATATGGATATGCCAGGTGAGTTTACCTTCCAAATCACAATTTACAAAATCCTGACTGCTCCAGGACCCATAAGTGGATTCCAGAACGTCTCATTTTTCGGCGGCAACGTTACCCAGGCGGTTAACAACGGGTCTCTCAGTCAGGACCGAGTGGATGATATGGTAAGGCGAATCATGACTCCTTACTTCTACCTCAACCAGATTGAGTACCCGCCAATCGACGGATACGAGCCCACCCTCAACTCGAAGTTTCCGCCATACCAGTATCCATTCACATTGGGTGCATCGAACGTCGACGTGCGAGATAACCACGCTCAGTTGATCCGGGAACTTGGCGCCGCTGGGACAGTGCTGTTGAAGAACATGAATAATACACTGCCTCTGAAAGCACCAAGCACGATTGGTGTGTTCGGAAACGATGCTGGCGACGTGGTCGATGGGTTGTATTTCTCAGGAGCTCCATTCCAGCAGTCCCAGGGCTATGGTAAGACGATATCTGTGTTTTTCCGTGGTCTGCTGTCTTGCTAATTGCTTTTCCTAGAGTATGGCACCCTTCCTGTAGCCGGTGGTAGCGGTGCCGGACGGCTCTCATACCTTGTCACTCCACTCGAAGCGATCAAAGCCCGGGCAGCTCAAGACGGCACTCTCGTCCAGTACATTCTGAACAACACCCTGATCACTCAACCAGGCGCATTGCGCACGATCGCGCCAGTACCGGAAGTCTGCCTGGTATTTCTCAAGTCCTGGGCGTCCGAGGGATCGGATCGAGTGTCGCTGGAGGCGAACTGGAATAGCACCGCCGTGGTCAACTCCGTGGCAGCAATTTGCAACAAGACGATTGTCATCACCCACTCAGCGGGGCTGAACGTCATGCCGTGGGCCAGTAACCCGAACGTGACGGCTATTCTCGCGGCGCATCTTCCGGGTCAAGAGTCCGGCAACTCAATCGTCGACGTCCTCTACGGCGTTGTCAACCCGAGCGGGAAACTTCCCTACACCATCGCTCTGAATGAAAGCGACTACAGCTTCGCCGACATCACCAACTCAACCGAGCTGCAGGAGACCGAAGACCCGAACGCGTGGCAATCCAATTTCACCGAGGCCCTCATGATTGACTACCGCCACTTCGATTACTACAACCAGTCCGTGCTGTATGAGTTCGGGTTCGGCATGTCGTATACCACGTTCAACATGTCCAACCTCGACATTGAGCCCACGGTTCCCAGCCTGGTGATCAGTCCTTTGCCGGATGCAGTGCCGATCGTGCCGGGAGGAAACCCCACGCTCTGGCAGGTCCTCTACACCGTCAACATTACAGTCACGAACACGGGCGAAGTCGCCGGCGCGACTGTCCCACAAGTGTACCTGGCCTTACCGCAAATAGGCAACTCCGTCCCCACGCCGAAGAACGTATTGCGCGGCTTCGACAAGATCAGTCTTCAGCCGGGCCAATCGCAGACGGTCGCTTTCCCACTGACGAGGAGGGATCTGAGCTATTGGGATGTCAATATGCAGGAGTGGGTGATTGCCAGTGGAACGGTCGGGGTCAACGTGGGCTTCAGTTCCAGAGACATTAGGTTGATGGACGATATTGTTGTTGTCCAGTCATGACGAGGAGTCGGTAAATATCTCCCAATATTGGAAGCTTATAAGCTTTCAAAGGCTTGCATAGAATGTCGCGCGGAGTCCCGTAACAGCAAAGCGTATGGAGTAAGTTGGACGTAATGGAAAAGATCTCGCCTGATGGGGAAATTAGTTCTACCAATATACATTCCTTCCGTCCTACAACGGAGGCAGCGCTTCCCTGCAGACAGGGCAAACTAGCCTGAGATTCATCCAGCCCTCCAAACAATCAGCATGGAAAATGTGCCTGCATGGAGTGACCATGTAATTTCTCTGCTCCAGCCATGCCGTCCCCGTGCCTCTGCCGAGTGCATGATCTGCCTTCGACAAGACAGGAACATCGATCTCGTTCATGCAGATGGCGCAGTCGAACACTTTCCGCGTCTTGTCGTCCTTGTCTTTGGCTTCTGATGCCGAGGCCAACAGGCCGATAGACATGCCAGTGGCTTCGACGTCGTCTTCGCGGAGGAGAGGATGATAGTCATATGCGGGCGGGCACCAGGAATCACGGACCAGAAGACGTGGTCCAAGAAGGTGTTGGCTGAGAAGGATCGCGACCTGCAGCCATAGCCAGGCGAGTAGCACAAGCGCTGTGGTCGGACTGGTGTCGATGGAGAGAATGTTTCGGTCCTCAAAGTACCAATACAGGATGGGCACCGCCCGAAGGATGCTCGTGCCTACAACATACTCCCAGCTGAGAGCCTTGCGGCAGTTGCGCATTGTGTTACGGTATATCTGGGGCCACCAGAATGAGAAGTAGCAGAATACCAGAAGATTGGCATAGCCAGATCGCAGGCTCCGGGGCCATGACATCGCCCAAAGTGAGAAGAACATGAGCAGGACAAGCGAGAAGTAGAACCTGCTGTAGATGGCGGCAAAGGATGCGCGTGGATTGGCGACTTCAGCAGGCACCAGGTTGCCCTGATCGGATGGCAGGATGACAGGTGTCGCACCTTCGGGGCGCGGAGCCGTGACCGGGAGTGGTAGGCCGACAGTACCGTCAGTGCTTGCAGGAGCCGATGTTGGCGCGGGAGCAGGAGCGGGTGTCGGCGTCGGTGTTGTAGTAGGAGCTGTTCGCTGCTGCCGCGCGTGGTCGGCACGTTGAGGGTCGCCGACCTGTACTGTCCATATATCGAAGACAAATTTCACCTCTAAGAAGGCAACATGGATGCAGGAGAGATATGCGGCGGCGGCGACCATCAGAAAAGCTGACGCATCTACCATGAGGAGAGCAATAAGAGCGAAAAGAAGCAGGCCATCTCCCAGTGCAGCAATGACGATACTCTGGTAAGCAATGCGACTTCGGGTTGAGGGAGTGGCGGCTTTCTCCATTTGTCGTTTAAGAAGCGCAATTTGCAGTCCAATGGACAGCACAAATGCAAACAGCAGACGCTGAGCGAGGCTCCAATATGCCTCGATCTTGGGTCCCGAGATTGTCGGAGATAACAAAATGTAGCCGCAGTCGGGCGAGAAGATGACAGCTGAGTAGGTGAGCAACGGAGGTTGCCCAATTGGAGCGCCTTCCGGCCGAAGAAGCTCTTGCTCAACTCGATGTATGAAGTCGGTTGCTTTGAGATTGTCGGTATCTTGAAACCGATATGGAATCGGCTGCATCCAGACAACGAGTTCACACTGAGGGGCGAAAGCTAGTCCATCAGCTCCGTCATCAAAGACCTTCTCCCAGTTACCGTGCACAGTCTCGTTCATGACAGGTATTGACAGGTTGAAGGAGGTCGCATCCGGTGCGAAGTGGGGGAGGGCAGCTAAGGAGTCGAATTTGGAACTGGTCGTAGATATGATGATCATGCCAGAAGGAAAATGAACTCCTTGTAATTTTGCCTGCCAGCCATTTCCAGGAGATGAATCTGTCCAGAGGGTGATTTCTGCTTTGATAGCAGCGGCTTCATGACTCGATCGATCTTGGGAGTCATACAGCGATATACTGACTTCCCCTTCCTTTTCAGTCACATTCCTCTCAAACCAGGCAGTGAGGTAGTCTTTCTTTGGATCTATGGCTGTCAGGTTGAGCACGGGCGAGACGCCTGGGATGTCATTTTTCAGGAACTGGCCGCGAAGCTCGCCAGTGACTCGCTTGTAGATCGGCAAGTCTGCGGTTGGATCAATTCCTTTCCAGTTAGTTTCGAATTGGCTCCGACTGAGCTCTTGAGCTAGGGCCAGAGAGTCCCATTGATAACCGTCGGCCTCTCTAAACCCGGTAAGATTCAGCCAGCTATTAGATTTGGGGTTGAGTTGGCCGTGTGACGAGTGTGTCAACACATCTGCTTCTGCCTGATGTTGCTCTTCGATCGATTCGGCTTCGTATTGTCGGAATCGTCGCGCAGGTTGTTCTGGGGTCAGGAAGATAAAAAGCAGCAACACTATGAGCAGTACAACACGTGGACCCTCCATCCACTGAAATGTACCTTTCTGCGACTCATCGCAGAGATTTCGATGATATGATACGAGATTGAATCGGAACGCTACTGATTTACAGACAAATCGAAGCCCGTTTCGGCGACAAGCGGAGAATTACTTTCTCCGCAAACCGGCGCATCGCGTCTCCCCCTCACACCCCCTAGCAACCACATGTTCATCTGATAGTTCAACCAAACCCACGCGACATGTACTCGTACATACACAGTAGTACTCATTCGAGGCATAGACACAGTCTCCCATTCCAGCGCGGGTCTGGGCCATTTGGTCTACACTGGGTGACTGGGTAAACCCCCGCCATGGCGAACACAATGCCCATACCACTTCCTCCTCGAACGCCGACACCACCCCCTGACGAGCCGTCCTCGCTTCAGCAAATCCCAGCATTCGATCCACCCGCGCCATATGACCCGAACACCCTCTCGCCCCATCAGTACGAGTCTGAGCATATGCCCTCGACCGGAGTCTCGTATTTCTCGCCCTCGACGCCGGAGAGGCAGAGTCCAGGTGGAAACGGCAATGGAGCAGGCCCGTTCAACTTCCAGCCTTCGGCCCTGGCAAAATCCCCTGTGATCAAATCTGTTCGTGGTCTTCCCAGGATGCTCTTAACTCCCCCAGTGCATCGCAGCATTGCTGACTTGTCTCCCGCGCGCAAGCAGAATATTGGTCAGAGACGAGGCCATAAGTACAAGCATAGCAGTGTCTCGCACCAAATCTTCCTTGAACCACCTCCTCGACCGCCGTTAGCCCTTCCGAACTCTCTGCCCATTCCGACCTTTGCAGAGTGTCGAGCGAGCATGACGAAGGATCAAAAGGTGCGATTCTATTGGAGCATCTGCCACATGGCTGTTGCAGGGTACACGGCGTCGAACTCGCATGGCTCTTCAGCAATGGAAGCACTGTCACATCTGATATTCTACGACTCTCTAGGCGCTCTGTTATGCGTCTTCGTCGAAGTGCTGTCGAACTTTGAGGTATGGGGTCGATCTAGTGTACGACATCCTTTCGGTCTGCAGCGCATGGAAGTCATTGCAGGATTTGCTCTGTCGGTACTGTTGATCTTCTTTGGCTTCGACCTGATTTCACACAATGCAAAACACGCGCTGGAAGGCATTGGACATGAACCTCACCACCCTCATACCCACGAGCAAATTACAGCTGGCACTGTCGACTTGACCGCCATCCTAGCATTGGTGGCCACACTGATATCTGCAGTCGGCCTCCAGAACCATGCGCGAATTGGCAAAGCGATGCGGTTTGCCGCCATGGAAAACCTGCCTTCTCTTCTCAGCAATCCATCTCACTTCCTGACCCTCTCCTGCTCTGCAACTGTAATTTTGCTCCCTCTCCTGGACCTACATACGTATGAATGGGTGGACAAAGTGGTCTCGTTGAGCATCGCCTTGTCGATGCTCTTCCTAGGCTTCCACCTCGGTCGCAACGTCGGCTCCATGCTTCTCATGTCGCTACCTTCAAAATCCACCGCCGACTTGTCCGACGTTGTGAAAGCTATCGAGTCAGATCCCTTGGTGCGAGCGGTCGAGCAAGCCAAGTTCTGGCAAGCCCATTACGGGATGGGCATGGCGAATCTGCGACTGCGGGTGGTTGGCAGCGAAGAGAGCCTCCTCAAGCTCAGGGAGAAGATTACGAGCATCGTCCGCAACAAGCTCAGCGGTGGATACGGACTGGGAAGCAGTGGGCAGAAATGGGAAGTGAGTGTACAATTCAAAATTGAAGTCGAGACCGCGATGAGTGCCAGCCATAGCCATTTCATGAGTCCGCCTAGCTGGGTGGTGCCAGCTTGAGCGAAGACCGAGCTCGGCAAAGCAGAACTGGAACTGCATACAGATGTACAAGTATTCGAACGAATTGACGATTTTGGCATATCCAGACATGACTCGAGCCGTTCTCATAGTGTAGTGTACAAACGTGCCTCGGCCCACCATCATGTCTTGTGGTCTTTGGGTCGGCGGCGTTGATTGAAGTGCAACTCTGATGCTCCCAGATGTTCTCGAAGATGAAGCATGTAGCCCATGCTGAGAGAACTAATGTTCCGCAGCAGGCATCCGATCGGCAATGCTGGACAACCCTGGCTGAAATTTTCAAGCGGACGGGACCACTTGTTTGCAAGATGAGTGACCCGACCATGACCAAGATATCCCTTCGGCCCGGAGCTAGACTGACACACGTCTTCGTGACGCGGTGTTCAAGTCCCACGCATTTTGACTGTGAGAATAGCTTGCTTGAGAATGGCACCCTCCATGGGAACGGTTTCAGCAGCGCCAACTTCGTCGATCTTCTCTCTGACGGCCTTCAGCAGAGCCTGCGCTTCTTCCGGCGAAGCTTTCCTCTGGTGTCGTTTGTTTGCTAGCAAGAGTTCCACCTTTTTCCCCTTCTTGAGAAACTCCTGCATTTGCTTCATCTTCAGTTGCAAGTCGTTGGCACTAATGGCCCAGTTCAGCTCCAGTTGTTTCGGTCTCTTCTCTTTCTCTAGGCGCTTCTGGTTGCGCTTCTGGTCTTCTGAGCGGTTGATCTTCTGAATCAGTTCCATGCGCGTGACGACTTGGACAATTGGTATCTGGCCATCATCTGGCTTGTTCATTTGCAGCACATATTGATTGGAGCGGTCGATCGAATCTAGCAGCTGGTCAAGCCATTGGGGCTCTGACAGCGGCGCACCTGGGGTTTTGACCTTGACTTTGAGTGCTGCGATCCTCTCATTGAGTGGGAATTCGGCGATCTTGTCGTCAATGGTCTTGATTTGAATCTTGCCTGCAACACGTCGCTGGTCGATCGCAAGTCTGGGAGTCGTGGTAAAGCATCTTCGAGAAGATGCCGGCGCCGCAGTCCGCAGCAGTGGCCGGGCATTTCGAGGCACGAGAGTCCGCCGCATCCAAGAAGGTCGATGGCAGGGAAGAAGCTAGGTCATAGACAGAGAGCTGCGCAGGCACAAGCCATGCAACGCCGACCCTAACTTTCTCGCCAAGAAATAATTAGCGAAAACTGCCACCCCGGATCGGGGGTGATCAAAGGTCTAGCGCCTTTGCCAGCACCAATCAGGTGCAACGGTGCTCCGTCACTCAGCTACGCAACTTCAGCCGCTTCATCGTCAGCCTTCCTTGCCTCGCCAGCATATCCAAGGTGACCCCTGCCATTGCACTGGTTGATACAGACTCTCTGTTCGTAACGGCGGTGGGATTGTTATCGTGGGATTGTTATCCAGGTACAACAAAGTCGAAACAATGTCGGCCACAACATCATCCCTCACCCAGACAATAAGACCGCTCTGGACCCCATGCTCTCAAGGAACATCTGTGACAAGTAAGCCCCTTCTCAGCCTTTCGAGCCGAGTCAATCGACAAGTGCTTCTCAGCATCAACTTTGCCCATGCACTCTCTGAGCGTGACTGCGAGCGTGATTGCTATTGTGCACTCACCGGAGAATGCATGAAGCTCGCCAAGACTGGTCGTCGAAATATCATCTTACGACCTCGAAGGAAATCAACACAAACTTATGTGGGTTCTATGGCACTGTCAAGAATTTACGAATGCATTTGGAGATCTACGAAGAGGACTAAGCCAGACTCGCCACCCTTGGTCATCTTCAGGAGCCGTTGGCGTGATGTTTTGAAGCCCTGAAATTGTTCGAACATGGCAGCGTCTTCTCACAACATGACATGGGCTTGCAGTCTGACAAGAAGCTCGAGGACTGTCTGCGGGTTAGCGCTGACGCCACATTGCTCCTGGAGCTTACTCTACAGTGTAATCAAACTTTCACTACCCGCACCGCTGCTTAGAATGTCCTACTAACAAGGGACAGAGTAATAATCAACGCTGTGGAGATCTACGTACGCAATATCGCCGAAGGGACTCGAAATATTCGGACCGCGATAGTAAGTACAGAACGAGTTCTTTCAGAATCCACTCGCAGGTGAAACAGTCAGCCGAACCGACCATTAGTCTCAGGGAGAAGCAAAGTCAGGGTCAGGCAGAAGTACATAGCACCGTTGAAAACTTGACATTGGGGGTAAAGGCACAAGAGATGGAAGAATTTCTGCAAAAGCAACGTATGGCCCTCCCGGTCGAATCTGTTCACGCGGTTGTTTACCGGTTGTGACAGTGTCACGCTGTTCTGACGGTCTTGCTTGGCTTTCGAGCATGGATGTTCGCTTCAACCACCTACATGTCCTTCGGGTAAAGGGGCCTGGCACCCGGAAATGGCTCATAATCCGTCATCTATTCCAGACTTCGATAACTGGAAAGCTCCAGGATCTGTGGCTGCACGGGATGCGTAAGTATATCCTTGTTGTTAGGCTGTCCAGGGCCCAGGTGGGCGTATGTGCTGACTTTGAGAGCAGAGGCTGGCAAAACGTCCTTGTCGTAAGCTTGCTTAGTCTCGTCGTTGCGCGCCCTGTTGAATTGCTGAATCACTCTCCGCAGTGCAGCCGTCATTGATCATTTCGAAAGATCATCCACTTCCTCCATCGCTTACTTTTCTTCGACTTCAGAAACTCCGAGAAACAACTCACAGCGGTAATGGTCAAATCTGCTGCGGCTCAACTGGAGGCTGAGGTGTTGTCGCGATGTCTCTCTCCGACGCTCGAAGACTTGTATTCGAAATGTTGCGGACCTAGCAAAAGCCGTGAGCCGAACACTAGACGAGGCCGTCAACCTCCTCGCACCCTACTCGGTTGAGGGATCCAGCACATACATCGTCTTAGATGCGCTGGATGAGTACACAGACAGGGTTGCAGTCTATTTACCATCGCTCTCGTGCACGACCACTGAAGTGTCGGCTCAAAGCTGACCAGGTTCCCGCCGAAATGGATTGCTATGGAGCTGGACAACCGAGTACAGGAAGATAATCCCTTTGATCGAAAACGCGCACAGGCCGAGGACCAAGTCCTTCGCAATAATAGCTCGATAGGGATGCCGACTTGTTCAGCCTTCTTCTACCATTGGCATGGGAGTTACGGGAGCCTTCAAATGGACTCGCCCACCTTTCAAAATGGCTAGACATTGAACTGCTCAAAACACCTATGCTTGTCCAGCATGAGCACAATATGAGCCTTCAGGATTCGGCTATCAGTCGGCTAGAATTGTTAATTCCTATATCGTCCATCTAGCCATTCGAGTCTTAGGGTCCCCTTCCATCCATTCTTACGGTGGATCACCCATCCCACCTTTACCTTTTGAGGATTCCTCCACAGTAACTGGGGGGGTAATCCCACTTTTGTTATCAAAGCCTCTTCTGTATTATTACTTATGCGTATGACCATCTCCCTATGGAATGATCTTGGTTCAAACAAAGATGGGGAGGTAAGATGGCGTCCCACCCTTGAACCCACGCCCGGCAATCCACGATGCGCGCACACCAGACGCTTGAACTCTTCCCCTAACCCAACCCATACACTGTAACACAGTCTTGAATGAATCCAAGATTAAAGGCCTGGCCGATCACTTTTAATCTTGTATCCATTCAAGACCGTATCGGAGTGTATCCCTTTATGACTGCACACCTTTAGTCTAGTCTGGCCTCTCACCATGTCGAGGTTGTTTACCCCCGTCCAGGTCGGTTCCTGCCACCTGCAACACCGCATCGCCATGGCGCCCATGACCCGGCGGCGGGCCCACGAGAACTACGAGCCTAGTGATCTCATGGTCGAATACTACGCGCAGAGGGCGTCCGTGACCGGGACATTATTGATATCCGAAGCAGTGGCGACGTCACCACGGGCCAGCGTCTGGCAGAACACCACAGGCCTCTACACGGCGGAACAGATGGCGAAATGGAAACCCGTGGTTGAAGCGGTGCACGCAAAAGGGTCTTTCATCTTCGCACAACTGTGGATCACAGGGCGCGCTGCTCGACCCCTCGCCGTCGCGGCAGGCGCCGACGTCATCTCGAGCAGCGCCATCCCGTGGAGTCCCGAGTCGGCGGTCCCGCGATCACTGCGAGAGGAAGAAATCTGGGCTTGTATCGACGACTTCCGCCAAGCGGCCATCAACGCCGTAGCGGTCGGATTTGATGGCGTCGAAATCCATGGCGCCAATGGGTACTTGGTCGACCAGTTCACGCAGGACACGTGCAACCAGCGTACCGACGGGTGGGGTGGCAGTATCGAGAAGCGCGCCCGGTTCGGCATCGAGGTCGCAAAGGCGGTCGTGGGCGCAGTCGGGCACGAGAAAGTCGGGTTTCGCATCAGTCCGTGGTGTCGGCATCACGGGATGGGCATGGCCGATCCCATTCCCCAGTTCACTCACCTCTTGCAGGAGCTTCAGAAACTCAAGCTCGCCTACCTCCATATCATCGAGGCGAGGGTCTCGGGCAACGAGGACGCCGACCTGCGCCAGTCAATTGACATGTTCGTCGACGTCTGGAATGGCACTAGCCCCGTCATCGTCGCCGGAGGCTACACCGCTGAAAGCGCCCGAGACGCCGTCGACGGCAAGTACAAGGACAAGGACGTCTTGATCGCGTTTGGTCGTCAGTTTATCTCCAACCCAGACCTTCCACTACGGGTCAAGCAGGGAATTCCTTTCACCAAGTACAATCGGGACACCTTCTACGAGGTGCTTTCGCCGAAGGGCTATACGGACTATGCCTTCTACAGTCCAGCTCAGACGGCCTAGAGTGGAGTCTTCTCAGAGATTATGTAGGGTCCATCCATGGCGTAAAGTGGTATAGGATATTCTACGTCTAATATCGGTTTCTACTTCGTCCCATTCAGCCTGAAGAATCCCAGATTCAGCCCGCCAGGTTGATTCCCTGTACTGATCCCCAGCTCCTCGAACGTGCCTACCTCCAGCGCCTTGGGGGCGATAGTCGGATCACACATTTCGGCGTGACGCATGCACAGCTCGTCACAGAGTTCGCCAAACCTCTGTGTGAGCCCGAGACGGTCGATTTCGTCCCAGATCGCGTAACCCCGGGCCGCGTCTTCTTCGACCGTTCTCATCCCGCATGATTCGGGTCCAAACACCATGAACGAGCGGGAGACGTCGAACCGCTCCCACGGTTCCTGGCCGTTGGCGAACCTCAACCACGCCTCGGACATTTTCTCCGAGATTCGCTGCTGCTTCTCTGGGAGGACGTCCTTCAGGAGACCCCAGATGAAAATGTTGTCAAGAGAATGGTGAGGCTGATCCTTGAAGTCGCAGTCGAACGGCGAAGGAACGTCAAAGCGGTATGCATACATGCCCGGATTTGCCTTCAAGGCCGCCCAGTGCACGGCGAGGAAGAGGCCGTCGGTGGTGAACTTCTGAGCGCGGTAAAACGTCTCATTCCGGTCCATGCCTTCGTGGATATGGTAGAGGTCGAGAAGTTTCTGGCCCTTCTCCTCGTTTCCGAGGAACGACTTGGTCAGTTTGACAAGACCTGCGGCGTCGTAGCCCCTGAACGACTTGTTCCATATGAGAGTCTCATGGCCGACATCGCCAATCATGACGCGCTCGCACCAGCTCGGCGGCTTAAAATCCGTGTAACTAGAATAGGACGGCATCTTGCCGTGGATCAGGTAGTGGTCGTCACAAGGTGACAAGGTCAGCACGGGGATGACCCCGACGGGTACCAGCGCCGCCGTCAACGCGGTCTCATCCACCTCGAGAAGTCGCTGGAGTCGATCGCGTGGGGAAAGGTCTTCTGGAATCCCGAGCACCGTGAGGATCTTGTTGTAGACCACTTGATACTGGCTCTCGGAGAGCACGCCACACACGGGTAGGAGACCGGACTGTACGATCGCGGAGGAGAAGAGTTTCTCGCCACGCAGCATGTGCACATTCGCGGAGACTACAGTAATTCAGTTAAGGAGTCCCAAGATCTGGACATTTCGGTGGGAGGGCGACTCACCCCCGCCAGCACTCTGGCCGAAAAAGGTGACCCTCGCGGGATCACCCCCAAAGGCAGAGATATGTTCTTGAACCCAGCGCAGCGCTTCTATCTGGTCCCACAGTCCGTAGTTTCCGACTCCGCCCTCGTTGAATTCGGCGTTGTATTCTTTGATCTCCTTGCTGGCCAGAAAGCCGTACACCCCGACGCGGTATGTGATGGTGACGATGATGGTCGGGATGTTGAGATGGTCCGAGATCTCCGCAAGTCGACGTCCGTCGTAGATCGGAGCCGATCCCGCGCCGTACACAAAGGCTCCACCATGCACGAAGACCATGACCGGATATATTGGCTTACCGGACGATACGCTCGGCGGAGTTGGTACGGAGACGTTGATGTTGAGACACTCGGTGCTCGATACCGGCGCCGGTTCCACCCACGGTCGTTCCGGGTTTGGGACATACATGAAATCTCGTGGCGGCTGAGGGCACATTGCTCTATTGATCCCTTTCGCCTCAGTGACGGTATGGTCCGGTGGGATTCGATGCAACTCACCCCAGTTTAGTCCCGTCCCATCGATTGCTCGGCCATGGCTTTGGGCTTGGTTGAGGCCGTCGGAATCGCCCTGGCACCGTCGCATAAGGAATGCCATAGTATTGGCATGTTTGGTCATAGAAACAAACCCCGGTGATCTTGCCCAGGCTGGGTACTTCAAGCGTAACCTCGGTGACGACAGGGACAGCCATGTTGACACTGATGGCTACAAAGGGCCATGAAAGTGTGTCGCTAGGTACATCTTTACATATAAGGAGGATACATGAATACATATGACGCGTGAATTCCTTCGGTCTGATTTATTTGAGACGCGGTCGATTGAACCATCCCACTGATGCCTCCCACTGATGCCTTCCACTTATGCCTTCCACTTACGCCTCCCACTCTCGCCCTAAGTACAGTATCACAATCTCACTCTCGCCCGATCCAGATCTTCGTGAATAGGAACAGGACCGCCCACGCTCACCTGGCAGCTCTCAGCCTGTAGGATTTCCTCCTCAGCCTTGCGCCTCTCCCGATCCCACCATTGTACCCTCGCCTTGACCACCACTTTCGAAAACATCTCCTTCCACTCTGGATTGTACTTGGGCAGAACCCTGCCTGTTCCCTGCGCCGGATCCCCCGCAAACAGTCGCAATTCTTCGAAGTATCCCTCGAAATCGCCCGAGAGATCATAGAAAGACATTCCATCCCCCAAAGCCACGGTCCTGTCCTGCTCCCACTTTTGCATTTGTTGTTTCGCTGGTAATCTCGCTCGCGATGCCAAATGTCGCGCTACCGCGACGGCCTGCCATTCAAACACACGGAAGGTCAACCCGCCCGCGACCTGCACGATTAGCTCGTTTCTCTTTCCGCAGGGATCGAATTTCTTTACTCACCATGCCGATGAATGATAAAGAGGGATCTTCTATGTCAAACACGTGTTGATACAGACCCCGAATCCGGCGGTTCTTGATTCGGACGTCAAAACTGGGGAGGAAGGGGAAACTAAAGTCGTAGCCTGTGGCGAAGAGGATAACGTCGACCTGATCCTCCGAGGAGCCATCCAAAAAGTCGATTTGGCCATCCGGGTGCAATCGGGCAATGGGCGGCTTGTTGACGACGTGTGGATGTGTGAAAGCACTCCATCCGAAGGCTGGGAGCGGTTCTTTCAGAGAACAGATCACCGGATGTTGCGCTACAAGACGAATCTCATGCAGGGCATCAAAGGCGGATACGGACCCACCGACAATGATGACTTTCTATGAATTTGAGTCAGCGGCGCTGCGAAAGTCCACCCAGAAACGTCCAGGGAAGCCTCACCTTGCCGGAAAACTCGTCCACCGACCGGAAATGCTTGCTGTGCTTGATCCGCCCGGGAAACTTCTCGTCATACTCGACCAACCCTGGGATTGCGGGAATGTAGGGAATGGAGAAGTGACCGGTGGCCACGACCACAGCGTCGAATATTTCCTGCCACCAGATATTCTTGGTTGCCCCCGGAGCCGCCTTCCTAAGAGTCAACACCCACTTCTCTCCCCGTTTATCCGCTCGCTCCACCGTGGTATGGAATTCGACGAGGTCGAGCCCGCCGCCTCGAACGAAAATATCCTCGACCCAGTCGCGGATGACCTGGCGGTGGCGGAACGGTGCGTTACTGCCGTACTGCGCAAGCGTCCGTTCCGACAGAATCTCTGGGATCGGTTCTTGCGTGTAGCACATAGTTTGGGGTGGGAGGTTGCTGTGGAGGTATTCGTGGACCGCTGTGCCCGAGTAACGCGATTGAGCCGAATTGACCGCCTCGGTGACCTCGGTTTCACAGGGAAATGACGACGGGATAGGCACTGGTTGGTCAGCGCGGTTTTCCAGCAGCGCGCGAAGGCATGGAATCTTCGGCGCGTCGTCTGTGGCGTAGACCCTGCGAGAGATGACGAGAGCGCGGGTCAGAAATCGTGCCGACGGGACGTCGTTGAGAGATGGAGCCAAACATACCATGTCCCACCGACCGTGCCTTTGCGTTCAAACACCCGGACCGTGTCAAAAGCCTTTTCTTTGATCAAAGCATCTGTGGTAATGGCGGCAGCCGGCCCAGCTCCGATAACAGCCACGCGAGAACAACTTCGAACCATGGTGATGGACCGATTGAGTTGATAGATGGCCTGGACGATCAAGAAGAGTATACTAATATGTAATATACCCTTTTTTCAGGTGGGACGGAGCATGCAAATTCCATGCTGTCTCTCATGCCTTTTGTTCCTCTGTAGAGAGTGTCCTCTTGTGGTGACAAGTCGGTCCAGTCCGGAGCATGAATTCCATCCCACTTTTGGTCGCATCTGTCTCTCCTGCGCATCCCACTTTTGACATATCTCACGATTCCACCATTGAATCGTGGATCCACAACTCCCCGGCCGTCCTTGGCTCGCTTTCGGCAGCTATCACGCCATCGCGCAGTCAACCTCGTGTCTCACCCGTCTATATACTGTGATGGACGGGAGTCGTGATATCGATGTGCCATGACGCCCCGTGTTGGTGAATGGCGACAACGACGACGATGGATGATGTCTTGACGCTGCTCAAGGCCCAAACACCCCTAATCTTTTTGGTCGTGATCATCATTGTCGTGTCGGCGCGAAATTATCTCAATGGAGGATTCCACAAATATCCTGGCCCGTTCCTGGCGAACTTCACCGACGCTTGGCGATTCTATAGCGTCTACCGGGGCAAGTCACATCTCACTCTGCGCCTGCTCCATGACAAACATGGACAAATCGTCCGGCTTGGGCCGAATGCCCTCTCGTTCAGCAGTCCAGAAGCTCTGAAGGCGATATACGGATTGAATAACCGATTAACCAAGGCGAGCTTGCTCATCCCCTCTTTCGATGAACGGAACCATTTGTTGACCCATTTCCGCGCGTCTAGAGTGCATTCTACCCGGTACAGATGCAAATCTCCAAAGGCGAGATCTTACAGTCTCTATTCGGCACCCAGGACCAGGATTATCACATGAAGCTCCGGCGGACAGTCAGCGGCGCTTTCTCCATGAGTTCGCTCGTCCAGTATGAGCCGCGGGTGAATGACACGGTACGCGTGTTTCTCGCCCGGACCGAAGAATTGTACGCTGCGTCCGGGACGACGTGCAACTTCATCCTCTGGCTCCAGTACTTTGCCTTTGACGTGATCACCGAGATCACCTACAGCCGCCGAGTCGGCTTTGTCGACAATTGTGAGGATGTTGATGGGATCATTGCCTGGCTGAACAAGATCTTTGACTACCAGGCTCCGGTGAGAATTCTTTTTTCCTTCCCAATCTTGTTGTTGCGATGTTCATATTGACTTGTACAAGGTGGGACAGATGCCGTGGCTCGACAAATTGTTTGTCAAGAATCCGATCATGACACTGGCGGTGAGTTTGAGCTTTACGATGGAGGCCCCAGCGACTCCGAGCTGATTCTGTCCGTAGAGCAAATACGGCCTGATTGACAACTCCTCCGGGACGGCCAAGTTCTCCCGCGCTCGCATGGCCGAGAGGCTCTCGGGGAGATACAAAAAGGACAGCATGGATCTGTTGACCATGTTCCTGAAGGCTCAGAAGGAAAACCCGAACTTTTTCGACGACGGCCGTCTCCTGACCATGACTACATCCATTGCCTTGGCCGGATCTGACACCACGGCCATCAGTCTTGCTGCCGTCTTCTACTATCTTCTGAGAAACCGGGAATGCTACGAGAGACTCAACCAGGAAATTGACGAGTCGATCGCCACGGGGCTGATCTCGGACGCCTCCAGGATCATCACCTGGACCGACGCGCAGAAACTACCTTACCTCCACGCCTGCATACAGGAGACATTTCGCGTCCATCCAGCCATCGCCATGATTCTGGAGAGACTCGTCCCGCCCCAGGGCATGGAGATTGCAGGAGAATTTATCCCAGGCGGCACCGTCGTCGGATGTAGCCCGTGGGTCATGCATCGGCAACCAGAGATCTTTGGCGAAGACGTCGACATTTGGAGACCCGAACGGTGGATGGCCAATTCCGACGAAGACGAGCACAGGATTAAGAAGATGAATATGGTAATGTTCCAGTTTGGCGGCGGGTCGAGGACTTGCCTGGGGAAACACATCGCCTTGTTGGAGATGTACAAGCTGATTCCCAGCTTTCTCAGACGATTTGAGGTAAATTTGACTTCAACCCCAACCGGTGGGATCGGGGAATGCTAACGAGTCCGCAGATTAAGTTGACCAGTCAGGAGGACTGGGATGTTCACACTAAATGGTTTGCGAAGCCGAAAGTGTTTGATGTCGAGTTGAAAGTGAAGGAGTCGTCAACAAGGGTCCAATAGATTGAGACCCGTAAGGATCTTATATATCCTTGAACTAAGCCGGGAGATATGGCTGGGGAGCACATGCTTGCGAAACTTCTTGACTGGATAAATACGAGCCAGCGAACTCACCCATGGTGCTGTTATTATCGAATCTATTCACCGCTTGGTAGAAAATCCCGACCACCGAGAACATATTCAATCCTGCTCGACTAGCACTTCTCCTCCCATCTCTCTAAGTGACATATGTGAACCTTGGACTGTCGTCTCCCAACTCTTCGACCTCGGTATCCGACATGCTCACAGCCTTATGATCTTCCTTGCCCTCGGCCCGTCTCTTATTCATCCAGGCGTAGTACAGCCACATAAGACCAAAGGATAAGGTCCCATAAGCCAGCATAGAAATGGTGATGGCATGGCCCTTGATATACCGCGGGGCCTCACCGCTTGGATACAGCTAGGTTGAGCTGGTTAGCACAGACTCGGAGACCGGTCCCGTGGAGCTACGGGATTCACTTACAAAACTTGACATGATACCGGCGCTGTTCCCAATCATGGCCTGCAGGGCAATGATGGTCGCGCGTTTCCCATACCGCGGGGTGTGGGATGGCAGCCAGGCCAAAGGTAGGCCGACCACACAGTACATACCGCAAGCGACCAGGAAGCATCCGGCGTAGTGGACAGCACTGCCGCCGTCGGAGATGAGCATGAAGTAGCCACAGAGGGAAACGGTGCCGAAAATGACGCAGTAGATGCCGCGACGTTGCTGGCGATCGGATGCCATGGCCACGAGGATGTAGGTCACGGCGCCCAGCGAGTAGACAGGGATGGTGAGGACCTGGACAATGGCACTGGTGGCATCCGGCATGATCCCGCGGATAATGGTGGGCAGGAACGTGCTAAACCCGTACAGTGCAGTGTCCACTCCGAATTGTGCACAGCTAAAGACCCAGCTTTTCCAATCCGTGAGGCCTTTGCCGACGTCGTCCCAGTGTAGTTGCTGCGCTGACTTGGTGCTGCCCGTTTGGCGATGCAGCCGGGTCAGTAAAAGCGCGCGCTCTTCCTCTGTCAGATACTTTGCCTTTTCTGGCGAGTCGGCCATGAAAAACCAGAAAGCGAAAGCCAACACGACAGTCGGAGCGCCTTCGAGCCACATGATCCAGCGCCAGCCTCGGTGGCCCCCCGTGTCTGGCATGCTCAGTCAAATTCTCGGCCATTATTTCTGGGTGAAGGGCCAGGGGAACTCACTGTCCAAAAATCCAATCCCATACGCGAGTAATCCTCCACAGGCGCCCGCCAATGCTGAACACGTAAACAAGTAGGCGATCCGCAATGCGAGTTCGCGCTTCGTATAGAATAAGGTCAAGTAGAGCACCAAGCCTGGGAACATTCCTCCCTCAAAGGCACCCAAGAGGAGGCGGCACACGACCATGCCGGCGAAGTTCTGCACGAATCCGCTGAAGGTTGCCACCATACCCCACGAGAAGGCAATGAACGAGAGCCATCGCGAGGGGCCGACCTTCTTGACCACCAGGTTCGAGGGCAGTTCCAGTGTGATGTACGTGACGAACAAGAGCGAGACGCAAATCTGGAATTGGTTGCCTTGGAGGTTGATGTCTTCTTCCAGACCGTACAATCTGGGTAGGGTTAGGGAGATGTGCACTGAATAGAGATGAGGACGAACCGGGCATTTCCAATGTTGACACTGACCAAGTTAGTGAAAAAGAGCATTTGCCACGAAGAGAGAGGCGACTTGCCGATCCAGGAAACTGAACAGGTAAAGCAGCATGATCATTCTACCCTGTATAAGTGATGTCCATCCCACGAGAGAGAGAGATCGTACGGCATGATATGGAGCTATCGGGTGTTAGACTTCGCGCTGCGTAACGGGGAAGAAACATACATCCAACTTGCGCACCAGCTTCTTTTCGGCGGTATGGTGGATTTGGAGGCTGCCATCCTCACCAGAAAAGGGGCCGTCGGCGCTGGTGGTGGTAGGAATGGGTTCAGTTTTGTCCATGTTGAACTCAGTCCTCGGGCCTTTCCAGGTTGAGTCTTAGACAAGAACAGGCGTGGAGACAAGGTCACCACATCCTGCTCATCGGTGAATATATATCCGCGACAGCCATTGTTGGTGAGGAGCTGTCGTGCGACATGGTGTTGATGGTATCATCATTTGGCTTCATCTAGATCTAACAATCTTGATCCCACCCTTGGAGGTCGATGCCCTAAAACCCAGGTCCTAGCGGAGAATTGAGGGCGAAAGATAGGGTCGTGGGTCGTTATCCTCTGCGCATGGATCCCCTCATGTGGTGGACCCCTTATCAACCACGAGATTGATAGGCATGACAACTACAGCTTAGCCCGCCTAATCCGGACCATGCCCACTTCCGAAAGGTGGGTCTTCATGTCGCCGAGAACATGCATACGCCATCCTCGACCCATTCATGCTCCAAGAGTGGGATGCACTCACTGTACGCCGTGCCCATCCCTGGCATCCAATGTCTCGCTCATTACCTATCTCGTGCCATGTCACGCCCGTATACGAGAGCACGTCCCACGGCGTGTCCGTCTGGTGTGGTCGGAGGCATGTACGTAGGCCAAAACCTTCCAGAGTAACGTACCCCGTCCGTACATATGTACTCGAGGAAAGACGCCGGCCTTAGCCTGGCCTGCCCGTCTCCACGTCCCTCTGAGCCTCAGCCTGAGACAAGATGAGATATAGGGCAGTGGTGGTTGGAGCCGGGCCCGCAGGCATCGCTGCTGTGGGCAATCTACTCGAAGAACGCCAGACTCCCATCCTCTGGGTGGATGACCGGTTCGATGGCGGCAGGTTGAACAGGTACTACAGACAGGTCCCGAGGTACGACCCATCAGGATTCCCTCAATTCTACATTGCCCCTGTCATCTAACCAGCCGGGGTGTGTCCAGCAATACGAAAGTCAAACTTTTCGTCGCCTATTTCGAAGGACTGGGTGTCTTCCGTACTATCGCCCGCACTGCCCCGGTCCCAAACCCGATTAGGTATCTCCACAGCCTCGACCAGGAGAAGACGTGCCATATCGCTGAGGCTGCAGACGCGTGCCTATTCCTCACCCAAGGCCTCCGGAGGTACGACGGGGTCACCATGTACACGGGATCCGTGTCGGACGCATCGCAGTCGGAAGTGAGTGTCTCAATCCCTATGCCCCCAACAGCCTTGACTAACTAGATAGAATGGGACCTGGACGGTGAATATCGCGATCCGAGAGTCTCTCTACACAACGGCGTCGGCGGAATTACTAGTACTCTGCACTGGGTCGTCTCCTACCACGCAGCCTCTTCCCGTTCTGTTGCCGCAAGAAATCGGCCTGGACGACGGACTAAATCTGCCTATATTATCCCAGAGTCTCCCTTCTGACACGCCCACCACAGTGGCGGTCATCGGAGCCTCCCACAGTGCTATCTTGGTTATAGCGAACCTATCCCGCCTAGTCGAAACGACTCATTCCCACCTCCGCATCCTATGGTTCACCCGCCACGCTCTCCGGTATGCGGAGGAACGAGACGGATGGATATTTCGCGACAATACCGGCCTTAAAGGCACGGTGGCAACCTGGGCAAGAGCGAACCTCGAGGCGGATGACTCACCAGTATATCACTACCTCCAGAAGCTCGAGACTACCCCCGAAAGTGAACCTACCTTGTACCGGGCCTATCTCCCAGAGTGCACCCACGTTATTCAGGCTGTCGGGTACACGCCTAACCCGGTCCCCCGGTTAACAGTTCGCGGCAACCCCGTGAGTACGTTAAAACACCTCGACCCGACCGGGGGGTTCGCGGATGAGCATGGGGCCACCATAGACGGGCTCTACGGCGCCGGCATTGCATGGCCAGAGAGGGTCGTTGATCCGGAGGGGAATGTTGAGTATGCGGTAGGACTCGCCAAGTTTATGAGATACCTAAAGAGAGTGGTGCCGGGGTGGGCTGGCGTAAGAGAAAGTGCGTGTATGAGGACAGGGATGAGCTCGCGGCCGGGAGCGAGTCTACACTTTGTATTGGGTCAAAAGGGGGTGGAATCCGGGGTATCCACGGGCATGGGACCTCTAATGGCCGGTTAATACCGAGGACAAATTATCAGCAGACTGCATCCTATCACGATAGAAGAACATCTCTAGACCCCTCCGACGCGAGGTCCAGAGAGCGGCAGGGGTCGTACATAGATAAGCGGTGACGCGATCGAAACCGAGAGCGATAAGATAGGACGAAGAGTCCGTTAAGCGGGTCGCCGGCTCTGAAAACCATACAGGTACCCCGGTCCTGGCCAGATCAAGCAAGTACTAGTACTTAGACACGCCTCCCAACTTCTGATCGTATGTTTCCCCTCCCTCCCACTCTACGAACCTCACCGCGACACAGTAGAGATGGCGACTTCCCCCGGTACTACCGATGCATCAAACAAAAAGATGTTTACCTGTCCCGAACCGTCGTGCCGGAAATCATTTGCGAGACGCGAGCACCTACACCGACACCAGTACAACCACAAGGACTGTGACTTGACTTGTTCACGGTGCGCAGCACATTTCCGCCGCCGTGACCTCCTAGACCGCCATCTCAAACGCCACCAACAAAAGGACATCGAGGCCGGCGGAGAAGGGCGGGGCAACCTGGCGACGCGCAAACGGCTCTGGAGAGACAGTGATGGGCGCGTGGTTAATTCGAGCCGACCGCGCAAGATTCCCTCCCCGGGAGCGGATGGGCCGCCTCACTCCGACTCGCATCATCACACAGCTCTGCCGTCGCCGCCGACCTCGAGCTCGGGGGTCGAACAAGGCAGCGATGTCACGTACCTACACGACCCGTGGGCGTCAATCGACATGAGTTTCATGCCGGCGGATGGTCAGGACCCTGATTTTCTGTCCGATTCCACCTGGGCGACGCATAGTCTGATGGCGGCCACGGCGTCGCAGACTCCAGACCATGATATTTCGTTTCCCGATACAAGTGAGTGAACCTTGGGCGGTTCGGGAATCTAAGTCTCGTCCGGACATTAATGATTCATTCCTGTCATAGCAATCTCCTTCAGTGCCCCTCTGCCGACACTTCAGTATTATAGCTGGTTGTTCGGCAGTGACATTCCCCACGCTGGGGATGATCAATCCCAATCCCAGTCACCGACACACACGCAAAGGATGGCCGCCGAGACTCTGGCCGGCCCAGACGCACCTATAACGGAGATTCAGGATGCATTTGCGCCTCCCACACGGTTTGACGTGACCGGCTATGTCCAACAAACTGCCGTGCCCGCTCCTTCTGCTACCATCACTGCTGCTCACGCTGCAGGTGATGCCATCTCTGTCCCTGTACCTGTGCAGCGACCACCGAGCAGTCCTCGCAAACAACCTCATCCAACGTCCCACCGAGAGGCGGAGGATTTCGATGACCTCCCTCCCCCAGATTGCTGGACACGTGAAAGACCGACTAAACTCCCCGTCATGACCGACCAGGCCCGCGACGGACTCATGCAACTGATCTACCAGTCCCGGCCTTCCCGGCCGGACAAGTCGGAAATTAGCACGTGTGACCCGCTTCTCTCATCAGCGGCCTTGCAAGAATACTGTGACCTATTCTTCACCCGGTTCAACTTGACGTACCCGCTCATACACCCGGGGACGTTTGACAGCTCGAACACACCTCCTCTATTACTAATGTCGATCGTGCTTTTGGGGGCCACGTACGCAGACAAAAAGGCGCATCTCCTCGCCGTGTGTATCCACGACACGATGCGCCCGTTGATCCACAGTAGTAAGGACTTTGGTACGCGGCCTCGGCTGTGGATGCTACAGACCATCTTGCTGGTGGAATGCTTCGGTAAAAGTCGCGCCGGAGAGCGACAACACGATATGTCGAATCTGTACCATGGACTTCAGATCAAGTATGCCGACAATGCGTGAATCCCCTGCCTTTTATTCCTTTCGAGAAAACTTCCCCTCCTGGGGGAAAGAATCTCTCAGACTTTGAAGTGGAAAGGAAACTAATGTTTTTTAGTCTTTTACGCCGAAGCGAATGTCTCCATACGCACCTCCAACCATGGGACGAAACAACGCAGACTCTCGACGAATACTGGCACCAGGCCGTCGAGGTGGAACAGATGCGGCGCCTGGCACTGATCTCCTTCATGTGGGACACGCAGCACGCCATCTTCTTCGCGCAGATTCTGTGCATGAACGCCTCAGAGCTCAAGGTCACCTTACCCTGGGACACGGCCGTGTGGGAAGCCGAGACCGCCGAAGAGTGGTGGGAGTGGACGCGAGCGTCGCCCGCGCCGCAACCATATTTAACCATTCTCCAAATGTATACGGACCCGTACGGGTCTTCGGCGCCACGCCACCTCAACGTGCTGTCGAGGGTTTTGATCCTGCACGGCCTCATGTCCTTGTCGTGGGACTTCCGCCGCCGGGACCAGACCGCCTTGAAGAACATCACCACGACGCCCGCGTCAGCATCATCGTCGTCTTCTTCACGGTGGCAATCTAAGATCTCTGCGTGCTATACGCGCTGGAAACTCGATTTTGACCGGTACACGAAAGATGTGCTCGCCTCTTTGTCGCCCACCGCGTCGGCGCAGAGGTTTCTACGCTTCACCGTCGCCCATTCCGCCGTCTATCACACGGCGCAAATACTACTAGAGGTCGAGATTGCCGATCTCCAGATCCACGCCGGCGCACGCCATATCCTCGGCCGTCCCGTGTCGGAGCTCGACCGACGCCGGTCCCGATCGCGGCTCGACGAATTCTTCTATACCCGAGACGCCGGTGGAAGCGTGGCCCGCGCTACCTGGCATGCTGCTCGACTCGTACGGGACGGTATCAGGAAGCTCGATAACTGGAACGTCGATGACATGATCCATTTCCCCTGGTGTCTGTACCTGGCCACCTTGACATGTTGGGCGCTTTACACTGCTACTATAACATCAAACGTCTCATCGGCAGATAATGGTTTCAGACCCTTGGAAAGAGATGTGGCACTGGAAGAGAGCGATGACGAAGATTCCGAATGGGACTCTCGTACCGAAATGAGCGCCTTGATCAGCGCGCTCTCTCGACTGGATCCTCTAAAGAATGACACATTCTGCAAAGACATCCACGCCGTGGCCGGTAAGTATCCCCCGCACGGCTTGTTGACATGTATGGTCAAGCATCTCGGCACGGTCAGGTGGGCTGTCGTTAGAGAGGGCATGATTGTGTTGAAAGACCTCCAAAGGAAAGACCTACATAAAAACTAGATATCCGAAAATTAATTTGCTATCACGCTCGGTGGCCATCTCGCCTCTGATTATAAAAGATGGCAGCGGGTTGGGCGGATTCCAGCTGCTCGCCGCTAAGGTCTACTTTACGTACGGAGTACGGGGTAATGCAGATCCAACAGTGGAGCGAAGCGACCGTACTGTAACATTTCATGGTCACGCTTCCAACTCATTCTCTCGCCGACGATTCGCTGTTGACGCGATCATCGACTGCTCGTAACTGCATGGGTCATATTCTCTGTCTCTTCCGTGACAGATCCTGCGGTTTTCGCAAGGACCCCGGCTAGTGGCGCTGAATAGCCTAGCTGGGACAGCCTGAGCTACCTTTGCTCCACTATTTCGGCGGTATGCTTACGGCCGTTGTACGTCGCCGATAACGAAGCCACCGACACTGTACTGATTGTAAAGATGAGTGTACTTGAGGGAGAATGTCATGAAAAGGCCGCGGGTTGGGATTCCGAGGGAAACGCAGGACAAAGAGAAGCAGGAGGGCCGTTGGGGGCCCACCTGATTGGGGGCAAGGATGGTCTCATACCCTGTTTTGTTCTTTGGTCAAATAGGTATCCAGAGAATACCAACTTCGAGGAAGTGGCACAAATCGAAACCCTGCGGAGGGACCGGCCGCCGGAGTATGACCTCGCCAGATCCGACGTCTCTTTCGTTCGGCAGATCCATACAGCGTATTGATTGCCAACTACGCATAGCCCATATGCCACTAGGGTCGGGGATGACACACCCTCGCACGACTACTCTCGCGCGACAGAACCGATGTGTCTCCCATCATTTCTGTTCTTTCCAAGATAGCAGTCTTCCACAAAGGCATGCGGGTAAGACAGTCGTCAATCAACATGAGCAGTTAATTAAGACATCTTTGGAGTTGTAGCAAACATAAGGGAGGAGTCTAATACTCTACGCCATCTCATTCTTTAGAGCCCTTGCCGACTAAGATGCATAATCCGTACCTGAAAAATGCTGCGTGCCTGGCCCTGACCTGTACCATTGGAGGACTCCGGCATTGTCGAATTGTGTTGGATGTCGGCAAGTGATATGGTGATGTAGAACCGGGGCAACTTTCCCCCAGAACAAATTGCGGTAGTGCTGATGCTCCGGCAACCCGCAACTGATTCAGACGCTCCTCAGGCACGCAGCTCTTAAATACGTGCAGGTCCATGCCTCGATCAAGTGTATCTCTCTTTCTTGGAAGCTGGTTTTGTGCACATCTATCTTTCTCTTCAACTGCGGTACAGAGCGTTCAACCTGCAAGCCAGGGTGGTGGAGCGTAACGCAAAGACCATGGAGACCTTGGAAATAAGAGAAGAGTACGATATTGTCGTTGCTGGTGGTTGGTCTCACTCAACCCCCTGTTGACCCCTTCGTTGTACGGCCGTCGCAGGTCCGAGCTGACTTTGAGATGGCAGGCGGCACTGCAGCATGTGTCCTCGTGGGCAGAATCCAGAAGGCGGACCCGTCTCTGTCGATACTCGTCATCGAGGAAGGCAGAAACAACTACCTGGATCCGACCGTGCAGACTCCGGCTCTGTTCTTATCGCACCTGGTGCCCGACTCAACGTCGGCTGTCTTTCTTCCTTCCAGGCCTAGCCAGCAAGTTGGAGGTCGTTCGCTGATTATCCCTCGAGCTTCAATCTTGGGTGGAGCCAGTTCCATCAATTTCATGATGTACGCTCGGGCTCAGGGTGTCGATTTTGATGAGTGGAATACCGAAGGCTGGAGTCACCAGGAGATGATTCCGCTTCTCAAAAAGCTGGAGACTTATCACTCTGGAACGAAGAATGTAAAAGAGAGCGTTCATGGTTGGTCGTCCAGCATACCGTCCCAAAGTGCAGTAGAATTGACTAACACATGCTGACCTCTTAGGAACGTCCGGACCAATCCAAGTATCTCGAGGTTCGTGGCTGAAGACTTCGTACTCTGACGACTTCTTGAAGTCCGCTGCCAATTATGGCTGCCCCAGTATAGACGATCTTCAGGACTTTGAGAGCAACGGAGGATTCGAGCGGATGCATAAATTTATCTCGCCAGAGGGGGTGCGACAAGACGCGGCCCATGCCTATATTCATCCATTGCTACAAGATGGAGCCCACCCCAATCTCCACCTTCTTCTGCACTCCAAAGTGTGTCGCGTTCTCTTTGATGCCCAAAAGCGAGCGACTGGCGTTGAGTATGTCACTGCAGGACCCTCGTCATCGGAAGGCTTGCCGAGCCCTACCCTGAGAACGGTGAAAGCCAACAAATTGGTGATCATATCCTGCGGCACCCTTGGGTCTCCGGCAATCCTAGAGAGATCAGGGATTGGCAGACGTGTTCATCTGGAACAGCTTGGTATACAGCCCGTGAGCGACCTCCCTGGAGTAGGGGAAAACTACAAAGATCACCCCTTCATCCACTTCTCTTACAGGGCTTCGCTCCCCGAAGAGGAGACATTAGACTGGGTTTTCCACGACCCTGCGCAGATGCCCACGCTCATGGCGGAGAAAAACCCCGTACTTGGAACCAATGGTCTCGAGATTTTCGGGCGTTGGCGGCCGTCGACGTTGGAGGTTGAGCAGATGGGCAACCCGGGGTTAGAAAAATATTGGGCGGAGGAGTTTGCGCCTCATCCATCGAAACCACTTATGCTAACTGGTTCGTTTGCTGGTTACCTTGGGCCTCCTTCTGACGTACCACCGGGGCAGTACTTCACGATTGGCAATTACATTCCCTATCCCCGTTCACAGGGCTCTGTGCACATCACTGAGAAGCAGGCCGGCGCTCCATTGGACATCAGCACAGGCTTCTTTGAGGGTGCTGGGGACGTCGATTTGGATCTCCATGTATGGGCGTACAAGCGGACCCGAGAGATCGCGCGACGGCTGACTTGTTACCTTGGGGAAACTACTGTCGGACACCCACAGTTCGCGGCCTCTTCAAAAGCGGCCTTGGTAAGTCTCGACAGCGGTTCATTAGGAGGAGCCGCCCGGCGTTGCGAATCTCTGAAGGACATCGAGTACACGAGCGAAGATGATGAAGCCATCAAAGCCTGTATCCGTGAGCGCATCGCAACGGCATGGCATTATTTGGGATCTGCGCCGATGCGGCCACGCGAAGAAGGGGGGGTAGTGGATAAAGACTTGCACGTCTATGGCGTCAGCAAGCTGATGGTTGCAGGTGAGCTAATTATTCCTTGTGTTCATTTCCGTCTGTCGCACTTCGAATATTTCATCTCCATCTCCTGCGAGCTTCTGTCAATCAGTGGCGTTTGGGCTCTCATCAGTCAAGCCATGAAAGTCGAGACGCTAAATGTTTCTTTGCCTGTCGGGCTATTTAGACTTGTCAATCGCTCCCTCGAATGTCGCGGCAAACACTTACAACACAGCTCTTGTGATAGGCGAGAAAGCTGCTACGATTATTGCACGAGAACTGAGTATCGAACTAGAATAATTAGCCTCGAGCCGGGGGTTACGAGGCTGCGCTGTCAATTCTGTCGTTGTGCCCATGACCACTGACCAGCCTGCGACCTCGAAAAATCGGCGCGGACTCTTGATGTCTGTTCGAGGGGAGATTGGGGCGCAACAGGCCGCCTCTTCCGGAGTTCTTGGAAGGTCGAATCAAAAGCAAACTTCCTTCTTGACCTGGGATCTTTTGGAGACCACGGACGGAATCTGCGGGTTTTCAATTCTCACACCAATATTTCCGCCAATCGAGAGCCAACTGTTCGTGCCAATAGACCAATCGAAGCACCGACTCTAGAGTTTCCCACTCTCTGGTCACTGGAAATCTCTCCAGAGTCCTACTTCTCAGCGTTCTGCACAGTTGCCCTGCTGCCTGACGCATTCCCCTCATCGCCACAGTTCCAACCACAATCCAGATATAACAGTTTGTTATCTCGGCGTCGGCATGTGTTTCAAATGACAGGAGGGAGCAAGCCTTCTCCTGGTATTTTACTCTATCCTTCCTCAGCACCTCGAGCTGAAGACTCTCGGTGAATAAAGCGGTCAAATGGTTGATGAGAATGATTTCAACTTCGGAGAGGATGTGGCTGATGGTCAACTCCCATTTTTGCCGCAGGAAGCGCCGAATATCATGACATGCAAAGCTTTTACTGGCCTCGAGGAACGAGCATAGAACCCGTACGGTGGGCGTACTGACTTTTCCCGAGCTTGCTAATCTTGAGAACGTCGGTGACTGTGAAAGAGTTTCGACTGCAAAGCTGTTGTCAAAGCTATATATGCTGAGCAAGCTAGATGGGTCCGAATCGCCCGAGGGTTCGGTCGAGTTGTCGGCTCCATCGCTGTGAATCTGCCAATCATCGATACTACCTCAAATGAGATTGTCAGTCTGCCTTGCCATGACGATGCATACGTACAAGGTTATGGCCGTTGCCAGGATGTCTCCTAATCCGAGTTTGGCGAGACCACCCCTCTCTTTCACGATCTTCTGAAGCGCTGCCTTGTGCGCTCGGACAAAGTCTGGCCTGTTGAGCGATGCCTGTTCCAGGTCAGCCAGATACCCCAGCTACAAACAGGCGCGCCCTACGTCGACAAGGAGAAGATTCAACACTGTTGTCAAAGTCACATCATCAGTAGCTTGGACCGGATCTGTAAGGCGAGGAAGCAGCTTCAACAGACTTGCATCACGATATCTGCTTGCTCCTTCTGCTCGCTTGCCGCCCGAATCAGGCGGAATTTGCAGAAGAGCCGCGGCGAGGAACGCTTCGAACAACGGAGGATGCTGTATAGTCCACGGTAAAAAGCTGCTGATCAAGGGATATCCGCGATCGCGACCGAAAGGATGACTTGGAGGGAAGTTTTCCCCATGCACATATATGACTTTCACGCAAAGTTAGTGTGCAGCTCAACTCAGCTCCGCCGTTTGTCTTACATTGATCAAGCGCTGTCATCACAAGCGCATTCGAGCTCACCGGCAGGATGTCGAAAGGTTCAGTACGGAGACCACCCAGTCCGCGTGTCGAGAAGCGTGGCTGGCACCTCTCATCCCTCGTCTGTCGGTGCATGGCTTGCACTCCTAGCATGGCTTTGCTCGCAGCTGCATTGTGCGACTCTTCCGCCGCTGCTGGAGTCTTGTGCCATCCAATAGGCACCGTGCCTGGCTCTCGTAGCCCCGTTCTGTTACGCCAGATCACCTGCCTGCTGTGAACATGTCGATTTACGTGGCGGTTGGTGGCTCTACGGCCAGCTCCGTCGGTTCCACGTCGGCCTGCGAAACGCGCAGAAGTGGTCTCATCTATGAACAGGAAGTCCATTCGAGCTCGCCACATTCAGAGCACGAACCTTCCAAAGGGCAAGGCATGGATCTACCAGCTCAAAGCGTGTGTGCCGCCACTGGTAGGGGGGGTACCTGACACGATAGGTTTCGATAGGCGTAATATGGTAAGCGGAACCCGCCAGAAGTCTGCTACAGGTACAACATAGTCGGGCACAGAGACCGAGGTGCCGAGTACGGTACATAATGTCTTAGTCATATCCTACCCAAATCTACGTAACACAATTGGCCGGCCTGCGACTGAGGGTTAGGAGAGGGAGAGGGAGAGGGGAGGCAGGGGAGGGAGCACGTTTCACCCATCTTTCTTACCAAGATCAAGAAAACAAAATGCAAGTGATAGGGGCTTAATTATTAGGCAACAGCGGAGGTGATGGTGAGGCCAGTGGATTTTTAAAGCGGCGCGCTGGCGAGCGAGTGAACAACATTTCAATTTCTCCGCAGTTTTCTACTCCTGGACGCCGCAGTAAAGGACTCAGCACGTCCCAAAATCCAATGTTTAACTTCCGTTCTACTTCGCTCGCTTTGCCCACTTCTGGAGTCCATGTCCTCTTCACCCAAACCGCTTGACCGAGCTGGCATCTGGTCGTACGTTCCTTTTACCTCCACACCTCGCCGTCGTTCGATTGGCAGCGGACTCCCCCGGACAACCGCCAACACCGCCAACGGTAGACCCTGGGACCCCTTTGCCACAAAGCCGCATACACACGTTCTCGGCTCTGGCACGAGCCAGCCTAGCATCCTGGAGTCCGTACAGAACGCCTGGATGACTCAAAGTCGCCAGGCCAAGTACATCAGGACCGGGGGCATCCTCGCCCTCATTGTCCTGTTGTACTGGTTCATGTCAGGAGGGAGCACGCCCGCCCAAAATGTCTATACTCCTTCGACGGCCCCTACGTCGCGATGCATAAAACCCCACGACCCTACAAAACCCCTGGTGCAGTACGCAATTATGATAGACGCGGGGAGCACAGGCAGCAGAATACACGTTTACAAATTCAATAACTGCGGGGCGACGCCTGAGCTGGAGAACGAGGACTTTAAGATGACTGAGCCTAAGCCAGGCGGCTCGGGTCTGAGTTCTTACAAGACGGACGCCGAGGGCGCAGCTAAAAGTCTGGACCCTCTGATGGAGGTCGCAATGAGATCAGTCCCGGACGAGTACAAGTCATGCACGCCTATCGCAGTGAAAGCGACCGCAGGCCTACGACTATTGGGCGAAGAAATGAGCCTTAAGATCCTGGAGGCTGTCAGGACCAGACTAGAGACGCAATACCCTTTCGCTGTGGTATCTCGGGAGAAGCATGGTGTAGAAATCATGAAGGGAGAGGATGAAGGAGTGTTCGCTTGGATCACAACCAACTACCTTCTGGGCAAGATTGGCGGCCCCGACGAGAGTCCAACCGCAGCGGTCTTCGACCTGGGCGGCGGCTCGACTCAGATCGTCTTCCAACCGACTTTTAAGAAGAGTCCACACGGAGGCATGCCGCAGAAAATGGAAGAAGGCGACCACAAGTACATGCTGAAGTTCGGGGGACGGGAGTTCGAGCTCTACCAGCATTCCCACCTGGGCTACGGCCTGATGTCTGCCCGGAAAGCCTTACACCAACTCGTCCTTGACCGTATGCACAAGCAGAATCCCGACTCGAGAGCGTGGCTCTCCAAACCGATTCCCAACAGCTGTATCACCCCTGGAACCCAGAAGAAGGTCACAGTTGAGATGCCTGCCGACCATGAACTCGCAGGTGAACATGACGTTGTCATGGAAGGGCCCGTCGACGCCATCCCCGCTCAATGTCGCGCCCTCGCAGAAGCAATTCTGTACAAGGACAAGGCATGCAATCTGGCACCCTGCTCCTTCAACGGTGTCCACCAGCCGCCACTCGAAAAGACTTTTGCCAAGGAAGATGTCTATATCTTTTCGTACTTCTATGACCGTACGCACGATCTCGGCATGCCCGAGTCGTTCACACTACGTGAACTGCAGGATCTCACCGCCAAAGCGTGTGGCGGCGAGAAGACTTGGGACGCGTTTGCTGGCATCGAGGGTGCCATTGAGAGCCTCAAGGAGCGACCCGAGACTTGCTTGGATTTGAACTTTATGTCTGCCCTATTGCACACTGGTTACGAAATGCCCATCGACCGCGAAGTTAAAATCGCCAAGAAGATAAAGGGCAATGAGCTGGGTTGGTGCCTGGGCGCCAGTTTACCTCTGCTGGAGAAGGAGAGTGGCTGGGAGTGCCGTATCAGAGAAGTTTCATAGTACGAGATCATGGACAGGATGCGACCTGGCATGTTTAAAAGCCAAATCGCATATGATGTCCACCAGGTTAAATGCGGCAAGTGGTTGTATTGATACCCTTACAGAAACCGTTTGGGCAGGATGATGCCCAACCTTTGGGGCTATGGATCGGAGACCGCACCTGGACGAAATGGGAATACAATGACATGAGTTTGGGGCAAATGCCGGTTTCCATGGAGCATCGCAGTATGGCTATGCTAGCGTTCATGCCAGCCATTGATAGAATTGAGGTCTAAGAATGATCGTTGTATATGAAAGCGCTCCGATCCCAATGATGACACATCACGCCTTCGCCAACAGTCTTCCGTGTAATATTCTATTGCACGCCACGTTGTATCCATGGACTTCGTTCAAAGTCAAAAGCCTCCCTTGCCCAACAACTCCTCGCCCACCTCCTTGACCAGGGGCTCGGCTTTGAGATCGGCGCTCTTCCCCAAGTCTTTCAGAGTATCCCTGAGGTCCATGGCCCGACACAGGTCCCAGAGCATATCCTCGGCAGGAGCCGCGTAAAGAAGCGTGCCCAGTGCAAGCAGGAGAGCATGCAGAGTGTCTTTCAGATTTCCAGCAGAGGGTGATGTCGGCGGAGCCAGGGACGCCAGGGACGTGATGCTCTCGAGCAAAGCGGCTGCGAGATCATCGCTCACCCCTGTCTCACCACCACCACCCTCCGAGTCCTGGCCGCTTTGGACCGTTTGAGCGGCATGGATGCGTGCGTTGTGCGTATAACTTGCGAGGTTGTACACTAGCGCTGCAGCCATCGCTCGAGCATTCATATGCGGGCTGAGAAGACACTGGGCGGCCAGCATTTCAATCTTCCCCTTCAAAGCCGAAGGATTATCGTGCGAAGATGCAGCGGACGCGGGCCGAAAGATCTGTTCCTGGAACACAGTGGAAGAGAACAGGTTACACGCAAGTTGCAGGCTGACGGACTGGACGTTATATGGCGCGCTGGTGAAGTCCTCGCTGTCCTGGATGGACCCGAGCAGCGTCGAGAGCGTCGTGCACGCGTGCTCGGTGACGAGGAAGCTGGCTACGCGGGAGTCGCTGGCCGCGGTCCGCACGAGGTCGATCAGCGCGAAGTGCGTCCCCTGTGGCAGATCGCCAAACGTGGACTGGACGTGGACGCTGAAGTCATGCAAGTTGGGCAGCGCGGCTTCGGTCGCGCCCTTTGCATCGCGAGTCTTGATGAAGTCCACGAGTGCCTGTACAGACTTGTGTTGCGAAAACGACGTGCCGAGCTTGGCAAGCAACTTCTCCAGCGGGAGCGTTCTGGTGTACAGTGTTGGTTTCTCGATAGGCCGCTGGAAGGTCGGCAACCTCAACTTTGTGTGCTGGTGTTGTGGCGGTCTCGCCATCTGTAACAACAGGCGGACATTGCCTCTCAATCGAGTCGGATCCGCTCCTGCCCATTCCTCTTGCTTCTGTCCCTTGAGGAAAGTGATGAACGTAGGTGTTGCGCGGATTGCGTACCGCTGGGCCACGGCGTGGGCGGACGGCGACGCCGATATGTCTATCTTAATCAACTTTGCGCCGGACGAAGTGCCTGCCTCGGCGGCCAACTCTTCGTATGTCGGATAGCAGATTTTGCAGGGTGGACAAGTTGCAGAGGTGAAGAATATGACTGCGCAGGACTGAGAGGCAGACGAGAGAAGTTTTTCGAGTTCAGAGAGACTCGTTATATTTTGCACACTGCCCGGCGCGTCCGGTGGCGGTTGGGCATTGACGATCGTTACGGGCAGCATGGCTTTGTGGGCAGTTCCATGGGCAATTGAGGGAGTAGAGTCCCCATTCTGAAGAGCCTGGGAAGTCGGTTTTGAAACCGATCGCCTTCTGGTGACATTCTCCCCGGACACTGCGTCGGGGGCTTGAGTCATTGTCCGCATAGACTGATCGAGTTGACCGCGGAGCATTTGGCCCATGGGCGTCCTCAGGAATGTTTCGGGCAGGTTCTTGATCTCTTCGGGAATGCTCTTCCCAACAAGGAACATGGCGAGGTCTTGCGAAAAGTTGTTGCAATTGTGCAGGAACAGGTCGTACGACTCGGCCGTGTATATTTCTTCCAGGGACTCGATGTACTCCTCTACAATGTCCACGGGCAACTTTGTCTGACCCATGTTTACAACTTTCATGGGCCGACCATGGTGCGTAGAGCCGGGGATCTTCCTGTGGATCCCCTGCCCGAAGAAGTACTCGACATTGTTGAAGACAATGGACGTGTGATAGACGGCGTCGATCTGGACCCCCGTGATCATCTGGGAATACTGTCGCGCCATCCCCCGTGAGAGGTCGTAGACGTAGAGTTGGACGTCCATCGCTTTCGCGAAGTCGAAGCTGCTTCGACTATGATGATCTCGCGTCAACGAGCAGGAGTCAGTGTGTTTAAAGGTGAGATGAATTCCATTGCACGTTCGAGTTCAGGCAGCCAAAAGTACGTCAGCCACAGCCCGCCAAAAATGTGGCGTCACTGATGTTCACCCTCATTCGCCCTTCGAACCTACGAGCACCTTTGTTCCTTTGGAGCCAACCTCAACCTGTGTCCATGTGCACGATGATAGTTGTCATGCTTTGTGATCTGGTTGCGTCTTGACTTTACCATTGAGATGCCGCCGCGCAAACAGCCCTCCAAGGGCAAAGCCCCAGCCACGAAGCCAGCCACAACCTCCAAGTCGCGACGGTCGAAGTTGGCGAAAGAGAACGACATCACAGCAGAAGAAGAGGCAGAGATCAAGGAAGCATGGAATCTGTTTCGGCTTGAGGATGTCGAGGGCTACGAAGAGGAAAAGGAAGGTGTTCTGCGGACGAGCAACGTGCAGCATGTTCTGCGGTAGGTCATGACTGGCATTCAGACGGTCGAATCTGTCTGCCTTTCTCTCCGCTAAGCGATCGGCTAATTCTTTCTGCATAGCGCACAAGGTCTCGCTCCTAAAAGCGAGGCAGACATGCAGGAATTCATCGATACGCTCGACCCGGAGTCTGAAGGCTACGTGACATACCCGCATTTCCTGGCGCTCTGTGCGATACAACTAAAATCCAAGACGGACGAAACCAAGGCGGAAGAAATCGAGACGGCGTTCAAACTCTTCCACCCCGGCCAAGGCGCCGGCGGCGAGGAACAAGTGATACGATTGCAAGATCTGCGAGCAGTGGCGAAAGTACTCAAGGAAGACGTCAGTGACGACGTGCTTAGAGCAATGATCCTAGAGGCGAACGGGGGAAAAGGCGTCGGCTCTGGCGTCAGCATGGAAGATTTCCAAGCCGTCATGACTCGAGCAGGGGTGTTTCAATAGTTCTTGCATCGGGCATCCGTGTTCGCGGAGAGGCACGTCGAGGCCGCCCAATGACACGTGCAACATGAACAGCACGAAGACTACTGTCTCCACGGAAAATCAGACCACGACTCGGTTGCGAGCCGTGACAGTAGAGACCCGTGGAAGTCCCGCGACCAGATCTGTTATCTGGCCGTGATCGAGACCGAGTACTATTCTAGCTTCCCTGTCCACACTGGCTCGTTGTGGGTGCAAAACGAAACGGCCAGCTCTAGCATAGATAGAAGCAGTTGGGTTGAATCCGCGGAGCAGTTAGATATGAACGGAAGTCGCCTTCAATGTCCATAGTCTGACTTGAGCGTTATGATAAGCGGCCCGATTGTGATCATCAGACTTCCTCTGGAAAAGGAGGGTTGAAGGGCTTGAAATTTGTGGTTGGGAGGAATGAAAGAAAGATGTTGTGGGAGCTCCGAATTTCGTTGGAGCGATTAGGTGTGTTTCGTGCAACTCCTTGTCGGGCGCCTTTCCTGGCCTAGCTTCAAGCGAAAGAGCTCTATTAAACACAAAAGGCACGACTGTGGCGATTTAGCTTTCTTCGCTGGCGTCTTGGCATGCTATGGCGGTTGCCGCGTTTTTATCGTGCATACTTCATGGCCTTGTGTCTCTGACCGTACTTATATACACACCTCATACTCGTACTCCGAAAGGCGCCTTACTAGAGACGATACCATTATCACACTGCAGTTCACTTTAGCTCCGGAGCCTAGTGCTCTTCCAGCGGCTGGCCACCAAGTCCCGTCCGGGGTTCGACACGATCCAATGCCCGGATTGTGAAAACTCTCATTTCCTTCTTACTGTTCTTTGCTGCGCTTGGGGCCTGCTCTGGGGGTGATTCGGCCCCAGTCGTATCCTCTTCACAATATTGCTGTGTGCGCTCGAACCAGTCGAGCCTGAAAACATGTCCCTGCAGTGAGGTGGCCTTGGTCGGAGACCCACTACCCAAGAAGTCTGCTTTTGAGATTGAGCCACCCTTACCGTCAAGGATGCTCGACTCAGCGAGCAGTCGTGCCATGGAAGCGATGGTGCAGGGATTTTCAAGCAGCACATCTCTTATCTTCATCATGAATGTAGCAGCCGTACCGAGCACGAGCATCGCCAGTAGCATACCCTCCAAGATCCGTGTCGACACTGCGTGCTGGATGAGTCTGCTCCGACTGTTGCTGGTCATCGTGCTTGGGTACTGACGGCTTGCAAGGGTTTCGTTCTGAGCAGGAGCTTGTCGCAGAATGATGCTGTACTGCTGTGCCCGCAAGATGCTGTGGAAGTGCTTGATTGTGTCGACAATTTTGTCGATGCTCGAGGGGTCTCTCAGATCAGATAATTCGATGCCGCCATTACCCTCCACTAATAGGGTCATGAACTCATCGCTGGGGAACGGTCCGTTAGGGTCTCGCGGTAGCTGGTCAGAATAAGGCTCAGTCAGGAAAAGGTTCGTGAACCACTTCGAGCTGGCTTCGACTGGAACGGGTGGGACGCGTGCATCGATGGAGAAGTCGGGTAGCGAGAACCGCGCAGACACATCGATGGTGTGGATGTCTTCGTCGCACATGAGGACGACGATGTGGTCGATCTCCCGCCCGCTCAAGCCTCCCCAGATGTATGCGTATTCTGGCGGATCGCCTATTCCATTTCCATCTCCTCCCCAGTCAGAGATGCCAAAAACTCCGCCCCCCGAGACTGTGCCAATACCTCCTAGATAGATATCTGATTGCGTGTTGACGTAGTCAGCTAGGGCTGGGGGTTTCACAATGTTTAACTGCCCACCGTCGGTCCAATTTACTGAAGCGTTTACCTGGGAGTCTGTTAGATATCTACAATGGAGATTGGCATGCAAGGCCGGCACAGTGGTATCAATGAAGTCGCCGAGTTCCCATTCACCGGATTCACGTACGATCTCCAACTTAGGGAAAACAAACCCGTCGTACGTCCACTTTGGGTATGACAGGTTTTGATCAAGAATCAGAGCCCCCAACATCCCTCCCTTATCATTTGTAGTAACGTCAAGATCAATGTTCTCGACGGATCGGAACGAGTCTTGACGCTGTACTTGAACGGGGAACTGAGTCGGTACCTGTGCTACGTCGTACACGCCGCTCACGACGATCGTGAGGAGCCCGCCAACGAGTGCCATGAGCGTAGTCGCGGTCACGGCGAACTGTCGCGTTCGTACCGAGGTGATAATAGCTGCGGGTGCAAGCTGTTTCAAATAACTGACGTTCAACGCATTTTTGTACGTTCCCCCCCTTCTCAGCCGCGAGAACGGAGCCAACAGCCTCGTATTGAAGTCAAGTGACAGAGCGAACAGCTTGATGACGACCATCATCAACGCAGGAATATATGTCCATGTATAGTGAATGTACTGGTTCAGATCGACGTCCGCAATGCCATTGTGCTTCTGAGAGGCTTGCAAGAGGCTCTCCAGCACAGCAACAACTGCGGCGATCGTAAACAGACCCAGGCCGCGGATTGTAGGCTTTAGAACCAGCGGTCGCCAGTACTCGTATGGGAGTCCGGGATTCGATGGAGAAGATCCGGTTATGGAACGCTCAAAAAGGACTTCGTTCAGTAAAAAGACAGTCGCGGAGCCGGCAACGGATCCTGGATCGCATGGAATCGAAGGTGTTCGCGAGCAAAACATGGCCATAATGACTGCAGCCACAGCGAGTACAGCGAGAGTAGCCTCCATGATGCGAGCTGAAAGCGACCGGACGATCAACCGCGTACGTGTTTTGGTTGAGGAGCCGACAATGACTGCCTGCGAAGGTTCCATGAGTGCTTCCTTGGCAATCTGTGCGGAAACCGAAGTGAAGAACGGTGGTAGTAGGGCTTGTAGAGTGGATATCTCAAACATATCCTCGTCGGTGAGTTCGATACGAGACTGTCTGGCGAGCTTGAATTCAGGACCCCAGTAGTTGTCAGCGTTGTAAGGCGAAATAGATGACAAGGATTCCAAGATCAAATCTGTCAAATTCCAAGCGCTAAGCCCGGCTATTGTACGACCGCTGATGTTCGGCGAAGCATCGACTATGGTCGCGGCAATATTTGTACCGCTGGCGCGATCAGCTGCGACGCTTAGACGAGGCAAGCTGTATGACGGTCTACACAGGAGTTGAGTTGAACGGGTAATACTGTAAGCGTACGTGAGGTGATATTCATCTGCGTATGCCGATGAGTTGATCATAAGCTCCATTGTGTAGATCAGGATGCGTTGCGAGTCTTCCTCATCTGCAGCACCAGTACACGCCACTTTGAGAAATTGTCCAAAGATTTGCTTTACCCCGGTTTTCGTCATATGTAAAGGCGGTGTTACTTTTGCCTCACAGCCGTCTAAGCTGACTGTAACATTGGAAACATCATCAGTAGGCTCGTAGGTGTTGTATGGCTGTCCGCCGGTAGGTACAGTCGATGACAGGCCACCAAAATGGAGCATAGCTGGTTCACAGGAGAGTTCCGCTGAGAATCCCTCGACTTCCGCACTTAGTGTGTCGGCCGCGGAGGGATCGGCTGAAGTAAAGGTTTGATATGCAAATGACGCTGTAGTCCCGGCAGGGTACCTTAGTGTGAGATTGTGGATAGCGTCGTAGACATAGAAAGGCATTTGAACCCCTGGGTAAGCAGGCAAAGACGATACTTTGTTCATGAATGAATCGGAAACTGCCATCGAAACGCCGGTCTGGTCCGACTGGAAGGATACTAAGCCGAGGAGACCAGTGGAGACAACAATGAGTAGAGTAATCAGGAGGGAGGAGATGGATGCCAGGGCGACCAAGACGTTACGGTTCCGTATGGCTTGATAAATTGCTGTAGGTGCGATAGGAGAGACATAGTCGAGATGAATAGCTTGGTCGGTGGCGGCAGGGTTGCTATGCAGGAGAATATAAGGGGCGAGTTGCTTTGATCTGTATTCGATCCGAGACCAGAACGCGAGGGTGACGGTGAGAACTATGGATGTAGATCAATACATATTCTGGTATAGTACCTGGACAAACTTACCAGCAACTGGTCCATAAGTCCAAAGGTAGTAGGCATTCTCATCAGCGTTCGCGATGCCGTCGTTATTGTGGGCTACCTCGACGACGGCTTCAATGGCAGCCAACAGGGCGATGAAGATTCCAGCAAAAGCAAGGAGCGTTCGTCGTTGCAGCGACCGCGATCGCCATGGTTTGTGCTGTAAACGATCCTCATTCAATGCTTCCTCGTCAGGTTTGGCCTGACAAGCTTGAGACGCCTGAGGCGATGTGTTCGTCCGTTGTGGATGCGACGGGGCAATTGAAGGCGCCGGGGAGGGTAAACCTGAGCCTTGCACAGGTACTGAGTTTGGTGATATCGCGACGTTCTGCGAGACTTCTGGCACCGACGCTTGAGTGGAGACTCGCTGGTCATCGTCCGACATTTTGTCGATTATGTGAGCTCGACGCAGGGAAACCCTGCGAACAGGCAGAGAGACGTAGAGTAGCGCGCATGAAGGACATCATCTGCTCGAGCAGAAAGATATTGAAAGTAGTGTATGCTGTCGCATTTGCTGCTTCACACCTTGCCACATGGCTTCAGCAATTTGGGGCCTAATCAGGCCCCAAAATGCACTCTTCAGAGCCGAAGCCAGCATCTGTATCTCTATTGGCAGACTGGCGAGCTCTAGGGGTTCACAGCCTGCAGGGTTGAGACAACTCCTGCAGGAGAACCTGGACACGAAGCGCTGCTGGTCCGATGTAGCTAGCCTTCGTGCAGCAGTTGCCTTCAACTAGAGCCGCAGGGACGGGACGATGGGGGGCCTTGTGACCACAGACTTGGCTCAGCCACGAACTTCTTCCCCCCCAGGCAAGTAGGCTGTGGCAGCATATTCGTGCATGTTACAGGACTCCGTACTTCTGTGCTGAGAGGAAGAAATACGACTGGGAAGATTCTTCGAGGATCTATCTGCGCTCAGTTACGACGCCGCCAAGGACGTCACGGGGCGTACCGCGTTTAGGACATTGACCCCTTTGAGTTCATCATGTCCTCCGGATCGAGTCACAGAAAGAAGCGTCTCAAGTCATGATCCTTGTGACGCGCTTCTGTAGCGCAAAGGGATCTGCTCACCTTCAGCCATTATGACCATCCCCTTAAAGAGCATATCTTCCCTCGTCCTGGAAGCTCGGCTTTGGCTGCGCAACAAGAGCTTTGGCTCCCATGGGCCGCACATGGTCCAGTAAGAGTGAGCAGGACCCGAAGCATCAAAAGTCCAAGTGAATCCGCGGCACTTGAAGCCCCTAAAATATGTCGCGAAACACGCCTCGATACCTGTGCCGGCCGAAGGTTTACCGAACCGATCGACGCTATGGACAGCTCTACATTGAGATGGAATGGGTACTCGTACAAGGGGCACCCTCCAAGCTCTGTGGTCTGGCAATCATCTATCGGTCGATGGGAAGCAAGCTGTTCCAAACGAGTTGCTGGCTATATCGACCAACTTCGAGCACTCGAACCGCCACAAATGGACTAGAACCATGCCTTGACATACGAGTGGGACACAGCGTCTTTGGCCCTTTCACCGACCATCAATAATTACATTCCTTGCTCCGTGGACACATTTCATCAGAGAACAGTGTGCGGTCCTTCGGCGAACTCGTCCTGCAGATTCGCACTCGTCAATCTCGGACCTGTTGCTCTTACGCCGACATTGCTCCGCGCAATCTAATCGTGCGCAATCGCAAGATCGTCGCGGTCATTGACTGGCAATTCGCGGGCTGGTATCCGGAATACTGGGAATGCACAAAGGCGTATTATACCATCCTTCCCAGGCTTGATTGGTATGCCACATGTAACGTCAGCAAGATCATCATCTTGCTATGCGACATTCCCTCGGCGATCCTGCTCAAATGCCAACGGCGCCGCCTCGAAGTGGAGATGAGAGATCCAAGCACTTCACATAACTCACACAATGTCCAGCGAATCCATCTTCCAGATCTCGACATGCTGGACGTCCTTCTCTTCAATCCGCTTGAACCGTCTTTTGTACACGACTTTGTTGGTCTTGGTTTGGCCGTCTGTGCCATCCTCTTCGTACCCCTCGTCCGGGTCGCCGTTTCTCCCGGCAACGTCTTCCACCACCGGTCCGACCTCCCAAACCTTCCAGCCCAACCCGATATACCTCAGCTTGGCGAAGTCCGCGCTCTGTGCTCCTGGACCCCCGCTTCGTTCTGCCAGGGTGCTTGAGATCATCTCTTCGTGGACGTGGTCTGGTAGATTGACGATCTTGTCGTAGCTTTCTATTTTCTTCCTCCCTTCCTCGCCAAGCGCTTCCTGGCCCAGGGGAGCAAGAATCCGGATGGCCCACAAGTCGGTTAAAAACGGTACAAGGAGCTTCAGCACCTCGGTCTGGGAATCTTCAAGGCAGTCGAGAGCCGCGGCGAGCTGCGTTAGATTCGGACAAGATCGGATCAGCCGGGCTGTAATTGCAGTGGGAAGTGGCCACCGGGCTGGAAGTATAAGGTGTTTGAGGGTTGGGCCACAGACGTTGCAGATGTTATCTAGGTACAGGTCGCGAAGGGAGATAGAAGCCGCGGCCGAGGCGGACATGGCGCGGACTGGCGTGTTTCTCGAGGAGCGGACGTCGTCCGTTGCTGCTTTGTGGTATGGCGACAAGTCGCTCGAGTCCGGAGAACTCTCACTGTGACCGTTTATGCGGAGTCCGTTCGGTCTGTTGTCCTTGTACCGTGCGTTGATGAGGTACAGTTTCTCCAAACCCGCAAACTTGCCCAAGTCTTGTGCGTGCCTCCTGTGCAAGTGGTCAACCCTCATGCTTTTGGGTTTCGGGGCATGCTCCTCCGCCTTCACTATCATGTGCCATGTCCGATCAATAAAATGCGTGGCATTGACGGCCCCGGAACGACCGTCCACCACAGGCGCGTCTTCGTCGATGCCAAATGTGTTCACCGTGGTGAAATGCTCTATTGCGGTGGTGTCCACCGCATGGAGACACTCGGACGGATCGGCACTGTTCAGGAGATTATACATACCCATACTCTTCAGGCGAAGTTTTCTCTTTGCAGCAATGTTCTTCCGGAAGAAGTGTGTAAGCATCACAGAGGGCTCGCCTTGTTCACGCATCCGGGGAGAAAAATGCATGGTCAAGTTCTCAAGCTTCATGGCGTGGAAGAGAACAGTGGATACGTCGTCGGGATAACACAAGGGGTCGTAGTGCGTCAAGGTCAAAGACTTGATGTTCGGTAATGGAGGGATTTCATATGCCGGTTGAGGAGATCTGTTTGAAGGGAAACGAAGCCACACTGTTTCTAACCGCGCGAGCTTCGCCAGCCCGGAGTAGACATTCGGTTGTATCCGTACATTCAGATCCCAGCGGAACTTCTCGAGGTGGACGCACTGGTCAAGGACCGCGCGGACAGCAATGTTTAAGATCATGGTGCTCTCCGACACCCGACCAACTCTTGCATGTTCATTTAGGTCTGCCGTGCTGAATTCGCCCTCGAGACTCAGCGACCGTACCAGACTCGATACATTCCTTGTGACCAGCGCGTTCAACCCCATCGAGAAGGGGCTTGCACCCCCAAACCCCTCGGGCGCATCGTCCTTGTAACGAATGGTGCTGTATGATTTCAACGTGACATTTTTCCACAAGTGCGGCAGTGTCATGTACCAGAGAACGCGAGAGGTGCGGCAGAGTCTCGCCAGGGAGGCGACGTCATCTTCGAGGAAGGAAATGATATGTGCGACGACTGTCAAAGGGATCGAGTTCACGCCAAAGGCGCCTTCAACTTCCGGGCCATTGCGGTATAGATGACTGGCACGGAAGGTCATAATGCGGCCTCATTGAAAAGCTGAGGCGCTGGTCCGCACTGTCGCTTACACCTCCGCACTCATGTCCGGATCTTCGCAGGGTCTTGGGCAGGAAATACAGCTCTGACAGCATTGATAAGCCCAGCACAATTGGAACGTAACCGGTGCAGACCGGCGCGCACATGCTCAGGCAGAACAATTTCACGTAGGCTACACATATGTGCACAAAAGGTCCACAGTACAGCAGCTACTCCGCATCACAGGGTCTCAGAGGCAGCGGTCTACCACCGAGGCATCCTTCCCCAACTTACCCACATTCGCTACCACGGAGCGCAGAGGATGATGGCCGTTTTACGAAAGGGACCCCCCGGTATAGGTCTCGGCACCCATAGTGTCATAGCAGTCTGGCGCGGCACATGGGGAGTGATCCGGAGGAAGCATGCTATGGTATCTAACGAGTGAAATTACTATTTTGACGGTGATTCCGTGCCACCCGTATCTCTCCCATCGCTCGCCGAGATTTCCGCGTTTGGCAGATTTGGGCACGATTCGTGCCGCACCTGTGCCGCCCGGTCAGTTGGTGAAGATGAATGGTGAGAAGTTCCAGAAGCCGGGCGTCCTCTTGCAGTATCTGAGCCTGGTTGGGCGGGAGCCGAAGCAGCTGTGCTTGCTACTGGGCGCTGGGTTGTGATCTCACGACTCTCCTCGCTCGATGTATCTTCCGCAATCGGCGCAACCGCCGGAGGTCGCGCATAAGTGGCAGACCTTGGTGAAGTCGGGTAAGAAGCATCGATCACTCGGCTCGGCCGAGGGTCACTCTCGGAGATGATCAGTGATCCTCTAGGCGTATACACCTGCTGAGGTGAGTGGGCTTGTTTAGAACTTGAAGCCGAGTGGCGTAAGGCTACAGCATCCGGTCGTGCGGGTACCGGGGTCGGCGGGGAGTGAATATGTGCTTCATCTGGAGACCAGGTCCGACCGTTTACGGGTGCTGGAATGAAGACCACCGGCGACGAAACCTGGTGTTCTCCGACAGATCCCTGCCTGGGCACTGGTTGGTCCATATTTGACATTCGGACCGACTCTTCCTCAGTCGGGATTTCTTGGACATCGTCAGGAGACCACGTCCGTCCGTTACTCTTCGGCGCTGGTATAACCGTGACAGGCAGCGCAGCAGCGGCGATATTGCCTCGGGTACCGAATCGCTCCCTTTGCGCAGACGCAAACGCTCCCAACCGGTCCCGCAGATTTAGAGTGCGATCAATGGGAGACCGACGTACGCCACTAGCATTTTGGGCATCAGCCACTTCTGCCGGCGGTTCAGACCTGCGTCTTTTGAATGGATTCTGGACAGCTTGCCAAAGATTGCGGCTTTGGGGTCCCGTCATCTTCCGCGCCACTGTTTGCAGTGCCAATTCCTTATCTGCATCAGTTGGAGAAGAGCCGGAGTCATCGGAATCTTTCGGAGCGTCGCCGTCGGTGGGTTCGTCTCCTTCCCGATGAAATTCTTGTTGAGGATTTGGCGATGGACTTGTGAGATTGTGATATCGTACAGCATAGACGGTGCTGGTGGCGCTTCCAGTATCGCTTCGATTGGGAGGGGTCGTTGCTTGCTGAGGTATCACAAATTGGGAATCGGGAATGGCTTGGCCGTCTGCGCCCATAGCATCAGCGCCAGTGGTAATACCGTCTGGTGGCGCTCTCTTCCTCCGTTTCTGCAGTGGAAGTCGAACGCGAACCCGCCGACACTGGGAGGCCATTCTTTCACCTAGACCCTTGCGCCCCCCTCCACCGTGGGCTGGACCCAGGTCTCCGTGCCAGCTTGCATCCTCTGATGGAGTCATGTTCAACATTTCGTCGCCGTCAAAGATTTCACGTCCCAGAATGCCGTCTTTTCTTTCGTCCCGTTCCAGAGACTCGATTCTTTCCACCCACTCCCAGACGACGACGCTTGCAGCTGCGGCGCCAACCCAACGAATATATTCACCCCATCCCGCCAGATCTGGCTGCGATATATCTAGAATGAAGAACACCACAGGAATAACCACAGAAATAAGTGATAGTAGTGCGACCAAACATATATTCTTCATCTTCGGATGCCAGAACGCGAACCGTCTTTTCGACAAACAATAGTAAACCACACAGGATGCATAGATTAGAGAGATGGCCAGTTCAAACAGGTAGTTGAGCGCGGGAATTGCATCCGAGAAGCTCCTGGGTCGGGTCCTGGGGCTGCCGCTGACAAAGGAGTCTAAGATGCTGAAAATGGTGTCGAAGCTGACCATGGCAAACCCAAGCCATTTAATGGTGACCTTCTCCTTGTGCCGAGGAAACAATCGTATCAAGGTCTGCACTTGAGCGAGCCATAAGAAAGTATCTGATATGACCCGAATGATCCGGATCTCCAGGCTGTCAACGACATTGTCAACCAGCTGACTAGAGTCGATGTAACCTTGGTTGTATTGGCGTTCGGCAACATTGAAGGTGTCGGCGGTCGCAATGGTAAGCGAGATGGCCACAGTGACCGTCGCAATCTTCTGCAGAAGAGGTCTGCGTCCGACACCCACCACAGATGATGAGCCATAAGATCCCGTAATTATGCCGCGTCGGCCCAAGAACCGCGTTCCTCCTCCTGGCCCTCCGAGATAGAACGTCCTCGGCGTGATGAAGATGAGAATAACGAGTATGTAGCTGATGACCGTCGCCGTGGCCAGGGCGAAGATTTGAGGGGAAATGGAGGCATAAAAGGGATTGGAGAAACCGACGACAGACGAGTTGCCGGTGGTATCAGGGCTTATGATAGGATCCGGGTTCTCGCAAGGCAGCTTAAATGTGACCCTTGCGTGGAGCGTGGTTGTGGTATCATCTTCGAAGATGAATATGCCTGTCCGCTCTTAGTAAGTCTCCTCTCACAGAAGACGTTCTCGCGCAAACCTCCACTCGGTAGAATTAAAGGCGTGCACCATGCGTCGGAGGCCGTGTGGCTCGCAGCCGGAGTGCTCAATTGTCCCCATAGTTGGCGAACAGTGATTGAAGCATCGTCGGACATGCCGCGGCTACCGTTGAGGTTGTACAGCACCAGCAAGCGGCTCCGAGTACCACATTGTCGATGCGCCGAGACTCGAGAGAGTCGTAGAGGACTGCAGACGCGCGGCGGGCTTGGTCATACGACCACGCGAGAAGTGCTTTGGCCAGGCTTGGGGTCTTGTTTGCAGGCGGAGCAGGGGCCTACACGAAGTACTCGAACATGCGGCCAGGAAGAGGAAGAATAGAGAGGCAAGAAGAGTGCCCGAGCAAATTAGGTAGGTGTTGATGGGGTTGAATCGAGTGCAGCAGTCCAAGCAGGTAGTTGGTGGAGCGGGTGGAGTGTCAGTGGCACAGACGAAGAAATTGCGGGGCCGTTCGGGAAAAAGGTTACTCCGCGGTTCCGGTTCCGCTGTTCCGCTCAAAGCTTCAGCCGGAACCGCAGCGCTCCAGACGTGAGCATCCTGGCTTCCCACGGTTATCAGCCATGCTTGTTCATATCTTCGTATGCCACATATGTATCTGATGCGTATGGCAAGTGCCTCGTCACTATCTTCTCGTATGCCAACGCTCATCTTATCATCGGCATTATGGCCACGATAACTTGGAATTCAACGATACACGTCAATGACCCAAAGCCTTAGATCGTAAAGTCGCGATGCTAGCTGCTCGTCGAGGCAAGCATCCGATCACCCATCAGATCACCCAGTGACAGGAGACAACATGCACTCTCCACACCGGCCCTTCCATCCACTTCAAATATTGCCAAAGCCAAATGTGTGATTGCCGTTCCACTGCATCTGGCTGTAGTTGCGGTTGGTGATGGCCTCCAGCAGATCTCTCCCACCCAAAGTCGGACCGATGCCCCCAAATCCTTGGTCGACCGTGGCTTCATCGCCTCCCCACAGGTTATCAAGCGGAAGGGCGAGCCAGTCACCACCGGCAAGGTCCATTCCAGAGCCCATGTTGACGTCATCTGGCAATGGAAAGTCCATGTCGTGATCTCCAAAGTTGGGTGGCGGCACGAAGGTCTGCGAGTCCAGGTCGGCCATAGACCTCGCTTGAATGCCAGCAAGGGGGTCAGGACCAGTCCCGTAGAATTCGAGCTTTGTTTGCACAGGATTACTAGAGACAAGCTGCTGTGACAGTTGATCATTGACGCCATCATGGCCATGCGGAGACGGTGGGCGCGATTGTTCTCGACTTGGGCCAGCTGAGCCGGTGCCAGGGATTTGGACTCGAATCAATGTCTGTTTCACATTGCCTAGTATGTTCTGCACCAATCGAGAGGTGGATGCAGCCAGGTGAACATCGTCAACCACTTGCTCGGACATGAGATCTGTGATCTTCTCCAGTCTCTGGAGGCATTTGCGCACTAGTTCTTCGTGGATGCCCAGGCTGAATCGCTGCAAGAGATTAGACTAGTCATGAGGAAACTTCGAGGGAGGGCACTCACTTTCAGCGTGAACATCATGCCGGACAAGCTGCGGAGATATGTGCGGACCGGGGCGTTCCTGAGAAAGCCCTGGGCGGCAAGGCCGTCAACGACAAGATCCAATATGTTGAGAGCGGCCTCTGTCACTTCGTCAATGAAAGGCTTGTTCTCTTCCGAGATTTTGGCAAGGGTTGCTCTCCGCATGGTCGCACCGCCCTCCACCCAAGACTCGACCACCTTTTGCAGGCCCAATGAATTGATGTACAGCCGGGCGTATTCGTACTCCATGAGTAGGATGCATTGCATGATTGGGTGAATATGAACCTTCAACCTGTCCATCTCATTTTTCCAACTGTGAAGCAAAGGCACGAAGGTGGCAATGGAATCCTTGTATCTTCCACTCGCTGTGAGCTCCCTGGTGAACTGGTGAGACGAGAAGATCTCTCGGTTGGCTTGATTCATGATCCTAGCAATATGCACCCAGCATCCTTGCATGAGGTCGATGGGATGGTCTTGCTTTCGGCTTGTCTTGTCCCAGATGGTGTCGGATTCCCATTCATCGACGTTGAGAGACGACTGGATGCCCATTCGACCGCTGGTCTGAGCAACATAGACAAGGACCAAATGTCGCACACGTCTCTTGCGCGCACATTCGGACTCAGGCCCATGGTCATGGCGACAGTTGAAGTGGTTAGTGTCGAAGACACCAAGCTCAAAGGCAAGGCTCTGCGCGAGCCCAAGAATCATCCACGACATCTTGTCGGACCTCCAGGCCGGTTCGAGCCAGCTAGCATAGGGAAGATTGTCGTAGTCTCTAGTACTGAGTCGCTCTTCTGATTGCCGACCTAAGCCGGCGTCGGCCTCGACCGGCATGAGCAAACTCCGGTCGAGGAGACCATTTTCTTCATCTCCAGGTGGGAAATGCAGAGCGCGTGGCTGCCAATCGGTGAGCAGCAAGAGCGCCTCAATAGTGCCCAGGGTTCGTAGGCTGCCTTGCCAGGTGAGTTGACCAGTTTTGGTTTCCTGAATCTTTGCCGTACTCCCACCGCCACAGAACCCTCCGCCAAATTGTTCCTGGCCCCACAAAAGACGTTCCACCTGCCGCCGAAGGTGAGTCCACAGTTTATCGTGGATTTGGTAGGACCGAGACACCGCCGCATTACCAGAAAGCGGCATGTGACGCGAAGCGATAGCCAGGATTGCGAGGGCCAGAATCGGCTCATCGGCGAGCAGGGCGTGATGCTTAACGGGCGGCCTGAAATCAGGGAAAACGACCGGAGTCATGGGTGCCAAGTGGGCGTAAAAGTACTCGACATACTGCATGGCTTCCCAAGCAGTGAACCAACCATTGCGAACAAAGCGCATCTGAGACCACGTCTTCATGCCAGCTTCCTGCTCCGCTTGCTCAGCCGGGGATAATCCAACAGCGCTCGGCTCCTCAGGTCCGCCACGGCCCAAGCTTGATATCGTCTTCTTGCGTGCACCACGGTCAGACAATGGGCTTTCCTTGTCACCTGGAGCAGCACTTTCAAAGACATGAGCTGCGTCGACCAAAGCCATAAGACTGTCCTGTGAAGTAGACACCTGAGCACCTAGGGTTGCAGCGGCGGCCTGACTGTGCAGGTGAATGTCAGAACTGGGCTTGTTACTCGCTGGGCTAGGGTACATGGAAGAGTCTTGCGCACGATGAGGGTCGATCCGGGGCTGCGAAGTAATCGAGGGCCGGGAACTGCTAGACATGTGAGGCGACCACGACTGTCGAGAAAAACCGTTCGTCGCAGGAAGTGCAGGCTGCTGCGGATCCTGGGAAAGACCGTAGTGAGAGGCACTGTTATTCACTGACGTCGGGGCACTGCCAGAGGGGGTGGAAACATCTCTTGCTGTGCCGTCCAGCCGCTTTTGCTTCTTCCGAGTCGGTGCAAATTCACATTGGAGGCGCTCGCGAAGGCATCGCCGGCATGGGGGTTCGGCCGGCGCATCAACACCTGCAACACCCCGTCGTCAGTGACAATACCGAAGACTAACGCTTGTGTCACTTACTGCCTAAATCGCATTTCACTTTACGTGACCTGCAGTTTTGACACGCTTGATAGCCTCGCCGATGCGGCTTGCCTTGAGCGCCATGACTGTCTCCCAGCTCCGGTGACGAGCTCGCCTTGTAAGCATGGACATTGGTCAGCTCGTTGACAGGGAGTTGCTGGTGAGCATTGTAAGCCATCGCAGGCCAGGAACCGGGCGGGGAATAGGCAGTAGGTTGGAATGCTGGGGTGTTTGAGACGCCGAAATAACCGTTCGGAGCTGAGAATCCAAGTGGAGAGAACTGTGGCTGAGGCCGAGGCGGCACGTGCTGGAGGAGTTCCGGTGGCGGAATGCCGCTAACCAAATTTGGTTGTGGCGGTACAAGTGAAGGATTGATGCCTCCATTGCAATCGAAGCTGACACCGAGATTGTAGGTTGATGTGAGTGGAAACGCCTAGTCTAGCTGACCGTTCTGCGACACGGTCCTGCTTTCTGGCAGCCATAGGGAACCCTGAAATGTTCTGGCATCCAATGTCGGCTCAGACCATGCTAAATGAAGTGGAAGTCTTGGCCAAAGTATACAGTACCACGCTCTTGTATCCGTTGCGAAACAGGATTAAATTCAATCACTATTAACATGTGCACATATGCTGAATGGAGTGACGGAGGAGTTGTCGCTCCGCCCTTGGCCACACTTGTGCGGACATGGCGATCATGACAACAGTGTCCGATGTGCGAAAACGTCGTGAGAGGAAGACTGCGCGGATTGAGGGAGCCGTGAAACGAGAGACTCTTCATTGCCACCTGGACATCTCATGTCAATACTTACTTGTGCGGCGTCTGAGAGAAGCCCTGTCTGTACGGCAGTCCTTTTGCTGGTGATGTTGTAACAAAGGGGTCAATCTCTTTCTCTTTGCTATGGACGGCACCGCCATTCGTCTTCATGCCAGTGAAATCTCCTTTGAGAGGGGCTGACAGACTCCGAACACTGTCTTCGCTAGTACGGCGCAAGAGGTCAGGGGTCAAGCGACCACCCAGCAAGCCCCTGACACCTCCAGCCTTCCGTGCTGGCATTTCTCCCGTACCAGCGGTCAACACATAAAGCAAATACTTGAGGTTCGGAAGTGTATGTCGGATGTCAAGCACTCGCAGGCCTTGCCGGTTCATCACGAACTCAATGTCTTTGTTCAACAAAAAGACGCCATACTCGAACTTATAAGGCACAGTCGTGGGGTGCAGTGGGTATTTTCGCTGACTCAGTCCAATCGATATCGGGTCAAATATGCAGGAGGTGGACGCGGAAGGCTCTAGAGGGTAGGGCAGAGAGGTGGACAGGTAAAGGGCAAGTTGATGCACCAATTGAGCAACGAATCCAAGAGCCGCAGCGATCTCGTCTCGGTTCGTGTCGTTGTAGACCGAGTTGGGAAGATGGATGCCCCGGATGGTGAATTGCAGTGTTCGGTTCTTGAGCGGCTCGATGGGGAATATTGTCGAAAGCGACTCACATATCCGCCTAATTTGGCCGCTAGAATCTGTTTCGATTTGCTTCAGTCGACCTTCCAGTTCTTTGGACTCTCTGTCCCCGGCTTCAATCAGTGCCTGGGACTTCTCTTGGGCTTCGCGCCCCGTCAAGAGAGCCTGCTTGCGCTGCTCCAGAGACTGCCGCAGCTCTTCTTTCCTCTTCTTGAGTTGTCGGAACTGTTTCTGCTCAGCCGCCAATGCAGCCTTGACCTGAGGACTTTCGTCATCAAGTTCAGGATGTGCGGCGCCATCAACAGTGAGGACACGAGCTTCCGCAAGGATTCTGTTGATGTCCTCCTCAAGTTGCGACCTCACTTTGACAGCATCTTGAATGCACTCATCCAAATTCGCAAGTTGCATCAGAGCGTCGAAGGTTGAGCCAGGCTTACTAGTGCCAGCTCTGTGATCGACGGCATGCTCCGTTATCGGATGAGGTTCGGCCGGCAGGTCCGTGAAGCTGGTATAGATGCCATCTGATAGGTGCAAAAGAATACAGTTTTGGGGCAGCGGATGATGGAAGTTCTCGAGGCTTCGTCCGACGAATTGTAAAGATCTCAGGTTCAATTCCAACTCCACGAGTAGGCAATAATTATCAGTCTTCGAAGGCCGCGCCCAGACGCGAACAGTACACTCATCAGACCTTGAGACCCGAGGACCGATGTTGTCCATATCGAAGAATGCAAAGCTTGGATTCATCGATCTCTCTATCACCTCACTGATATAGACAGGCTCGGAAATATCGGCACAGTGGACAGAGATCCAGGTATCCGCTAGGCGGTTAACGACAATGTCTTCCAGCTTCGACTGTCGCATGCGTGGACTTGTTGTAGCCCAGTGGAGAGTACTTCTTCTGCGCATCCTGGTTCCGCCAGGCCTGCTCTGTTGCTTCTCGATCCTCTCAAAAGACGTGGCTGCTCTGTGCGGGCCACCAGCGTTTGCAGCCTCATCGCTCGCGGAGGGGAGATTTGTGAAGGACCATGAGTGTGTCAGCGGACTGGAATCCCCTTGTAATGCGCGCCTGGCCGGGGAAACAAGGTTGTAGGGAGCATCATCATCCGTTGTCGCCTTGCTCTTCGCTTTGGGACTCGCTGGCGTTACATGAAGGTTGCGCAGGGAGATTCCGTGCAGATGCCGCAGCCGGCGATTCTAACACAGTATGAGCTGGTGTGAGATGATTCCAGCAGGGCAGTACTGACCCAGGAATAGAGGAACGGCCGCTCATGAACCTTCGCATGAACCACGGGATCATCTCCTTGTTCGGCCATTGGTTGCGGTTCTGAGCCGGCACATCGCGGTGACACGACACGAAGGTCTGCTGCACGGTCGGCAGTGCAAGATCGCGTGTGCGTTAGGGTATCTCAGAGGTTATGATCAGAGTAAGAGGAGGTCAGACTCTACATCTGCTGTTTGCAGCGCCTCATCACCAGCAATTAATTATCCAGTGATGTTTGCCTCGAGCCAATGACAACCGCAGTTGGGCGGAACGCGGAGAACTGCAGCGAAATAATGAGCCGAGGTTCTGCCGAGTAGGATAAGTGGCCTCGGCGGCATGCGAGAGTGAATTTTGTCCGCTCTGCCATCCACGACCTTCTTCTCACCGAATCCTGCTCAGAATCGACGAAGTATAAACAGATAGTCGTTGCATTGCCCATTCGGGGAACATGCTCACCGAAAGAACTTGCAAGCTGTACCGAAGCTCAACGGAAACGGAGCGCTCCTCCAATCTCACGGTCGCAACTGAAACACACATACCTGTTTCACAGCACAGATGGGTATCCTCATCGAGGTTGCTAATGAGAATGCAGGAATCTGGGTACGCCTGCGGACGGTTCAGCTGACGTTTGGGACATGGGAGGGTTGTTGTGTGATTTCGATATCAAGGCTTGACAGCCTTGTCAACAGCTCCTGGCTTGCCGTTACACAACCCCGCTATATTCCAGACCTACCAGTCCGCGATTTCCCATTTATACGTGTGTCACTTTGGCAGCTTGCTCGCACCCCTGCTAGGACCATCGGTAAGCTCCAAATCAAGCCACAAGTTGTACCAAACAGCAAGCCTCAGTCCACACCCAAACGGCTGGGAACCCCTCCCCCTTTCCCGGTATGATCCCATGTTGTAACTCTCTGGTATGAGAACATTCCCATGCCCAATGAGAAATATCTCATGCACACCTCTTCGGGACGATTTCTGTCATCGATTCAGGACCTGTTCTTTTCGCCGAACAAAGCATTGTCTCCTGGACGACCTGTTCGTTCCAACATACTGGTTCTCGACGCATTCCACTCTGTATAATGCGGTCGAAGCTTGGGGCAGTTGCTATGACAGCAGTCTACCGCACGTCTAATTTCTTCGACTTATCCACTGGCGGAGGAGTGTCAACCCGGTGTTGAACACGGCCTTCTCATGATGCCCCCAAATCGCCGCCACCTGCCTCGATGGAAAGAAGACATAAATGTCGTGGATACCGCCATCATGTTCGACAGCTAAGGCCTCACTGTTCTTTCTTTCGAAGTGCAAAATAACTTACCTAAGTCACTCTCTCTTTCTTTTGCCTTTGCCCAATTGTGTGTTCCTCTTGTCCCAGGCTTCTCCAGTCGCCGGCTACCATCCTTCAGCATGAAAGTCTCGTCAACATTCATCGTGCTGGCTGCTAGCGGGCAGGCTCTCGGCTCATGGAATAACTGGTTGAGGGACGTTACTTTGACAGAAACGGTGACAAGGGCTATTCAATCCTGTCCCTGCAATGGTGAGGAGCACGTGGTGACCCCGGTCCCTCGAAGCGAAGGCAATCAACTCTTTCGGGAGCCTGGGCCACCCTTTGGGCCATTTGGGCCCCATTTCCCTCCAAGGCCCGGAAAGCCTCTCACCAACGCTGGTCCTCTCCCTACAAACGCTAACAATGGGCCATGGGCCGACTGGTTTGGCTCATACATCACCAAGTCGCTCGCTTCTTCAAGGGAGCCCGCTTCGTCACGAATCCTCAGCTCATCGTCTGGTGCTGGACCCATTGGTGGATCTACGACTTCTAGAACTCACGGATACCCTGGTCCAAACCCGAGCACTTCTTTGTCGACTTCCACCTCAATAACAAGTAGTCACGGTGGCAGCGGGCCAACCGGAGGCTCCACTTCAGCATCTTCCAGCATGTCGACTTCAGGAAGCAGCAATTTCGGCAGCAGCATCGCCATGACAACAACTTCCACCAGTGTAAGCAGCGGCCTCGGTCCGATTGGAGGCTCAACCACATCATCTACCTCAACTGCCTTGTCTGCTTCGTCTACCCCGAGCAGTACCGGCGCCAGCTCGGCGGAAGACAGTACCACGAGTTCATCGGTGCCTAGCAGTTTCTCGACAAGCTTTACCACGAGCTCCTCTTCGACCTCATCTACCAGCAGTTCGATAGATTCTAGCACGGCATTCACAAGCACTTCCCTTCCAAACTCATCTACGACCGAGTCGCCTGCTTCTAGCACTACTCTGTTGACGACCACTAGCGGCGCTTCCTCTGTGACTACTTCCTCCACCACTACTCCGCCTGGCGCTGTCGTGACGGACGATGTGAGCTCACTTAGCCCCATCGACGCCATTCTGGAAGCACATAACGTTCATCGATCGAATCATACAGCTGCTGACTTAACTTGGTCTGATAATCTGGCCAGCATTGCGGCAGATATTGCTGCCACTTGCGTCTATGCTCACAATACGTAAGTGACCCGACTTTCTTACATTCTACGCAATCTCGGTTGAGGAAGAGCTAATTCCCTGTTTTCCAATCAGCACCGCTGGCGGAGGAGGTTATGGGCAGAATATCGGCGCCGGGTATACAGCCGATCGAGTACCTTCTATGATCGGCAACAGCATGTACAATACGGAGATGCCAAACTATCCGCTGCCCTATGGCCAGGACAACGTCGATATGTCCAACTTCAACAATTGGGGTCACTTCTCACAGATCGTGTGGAAAGACACGCGTGACGTTGGCTGTGCGACCCAATATTGTCCTGACGGATTGGCCAATACCGGGTCTGGCACCAGCCCTTATTTCACAGTTTGCAACTATAGCCCACCAGGTATGACTCCCCCCCTTTCAATCTTGCCAGCGTGTGCTGATCCGCAAGTCAGGCAATATCCAAGGCGCGTACAGTCAAGTTGGCGCTCCTCTGGGTCAGCCCGTCACAGAAATCCTGCCCAATTGATGAGACTATACGACCACGTATGGTCCGCTTTAGCGTTTCGGTGTACATTGTAACAATAGACTCAGTCAAGGAACCAAGCGGGAAAGGCCATGGAGTAACACCCGCCTTGGGTTGGTTGCCGGAGCTCCGTTTCACGAACATGTCATGCGGCTCCTATTTCGGATTGGAGGCTGGGGACTGTCTGGTCTTAGTATCGTTAAGGGAGTATGCCTTTTAGGTGCCTGGTGCATCTTTCACTTCAACTATACACCTGTTTTCTTTGGGTAGCCACATTTACAAACAGGATTCTTCCATCCCCAGGAACGGTCGACAAGCCATTTCTTAACCGTTGATAGACAAGCCATTTCTTAACCGCTGATAGAATTGCCCGGTGGGATGGAAATCATTCTGCGTACAAAATTACCCAACACCAGGAAAAAACGATGCGTCTACCATAACTCCTGGCGCCGTGCTTGATGCGATATTCGTTTGTCTCAGATAATTCTGCTCCCAGTCATTACTTTCGCAAACTGTCGAGGCGCGCTTGCAGATCGTCGTCCTCGCCTCCACCACCTATGGCTTGGGCGACCCGGCCTTCCGGTACAGCCGCTTTCTGTATTCCTGTCGGTGTCTCACCCAGCTAGCACTCTCATTAGCAACGGGAATGAACGAGCAGCGCAACAAACTTACGGCATTGTTCAGATCAACGCCAATCTCGTCGAGCACTTGATTTACCACTTCCTCGCCCTCCTCTTCATCTTCAAGCCCTGTAACATCGTCGATGGCATCATCCATCATCTCCTGGCGCTGGTCCATGATGTCATTCTCGCGCTCGAATTCCATGGCGATGCGCTGGAGTGCCGGCAAGTTCATCTGGCGGTTCATGCTGCCTAGAAGCATCGTAGCGCCCTTCATGGACTGCATCATTTGTTCATTGCTCCGGACAGTCTGCGGAGAACTCGGTCAGCGGTTGGCGATCGTGCTATCGACAGCAGAAATGAATACCTGTATCCTCAAGCTAATGGCCTGCAACTGAGTCCTCATCTGGTAAAACTTCTGGATATACCGCCTTGTCCGGACCAAATCCTTCGCCTGGATCTTACAGGCGCCAATCTGACCATTCTTTGCGCTCTTCTTGATATCTGCAACCAGCTTCTTCTCTTGATTCTCAAGCTTGACACGCTCACGGTCGAGTTCTCTTTGTGTCTTCTCGAGTGCACGTTGGTGTTTGCGCAGACGTTCTGCCGGCGTCATTCGCTTGCCGAAGGCCCATTCTATGATCTGGTGGTGGTAGCGGTTAGTTGGGGTTATCTACGCAAATGCCGGGATGTAGATGGCTCACATTCATGGTGGAGAGTGGGTAGGATGCCCCGTAAGGTGTGCTAGGGACCTCAAATGTTCGGAAACTGCGGTCTTGAATTCAGGGCTGTCACTGGTGTCCTGCTGCGGTGGGAGAGTGTTGATTGTTTCTTGGAGCCTCCGGAGCGCCAATGACGTTGCAGGCCGGAACAACGTCGGGACGGTTGCAGGTCAGGTCACTGCACCTGCAATTCTTGTGTCAGGGACAGACTGACGTGGACAACAATTCACAATTTATTCTTCGCTTGATCGTCTACAAACATCGCTATGGACATGAATGGCTCTGCAGATCCGCTGAAAGCCACCATTCCCAGCTGCAGATAAATCACGCCCGCTTCAACAATGAGCCACTCCGGCAACGCTGCAGGCGAAGGTTCTTCGCGGCCAAACCAAGACCCTACATCATCCAGCGACTACTTCGGACACGACGAAGTGGCATCGCCCGCACCCTCCTATCAGCCCCAGTACATGACTGTTGGCAATGGCTCGCAGCCGTCTCATGCTGCGGCCCTGATGGAACAGTTGGAACGAGACTCGGGCTATGGCAGCATGCCCGGTGATGTGCAGCAATCCGGTGGCGAGATGCGCGCGTGGGAGGATGAGCTGCTAAGGGACCGACCGACACCCGCACACACCCCTCAGATCACTGGACATCCCCCGACTATATCAGAGACGGAGAAACGAGCCCTCGCAAGCCATGTCCATCAGCTCTATTACAACCAGAATCGCGTAGCCCTCGCGAAGGCCATTTCGCAGACCGTCGAACTGCTCAAGCAGCTACAGGAGATGAATGCGCAATGGCCTGCGCACTATCCTACAGTTCAGAGACCCGACACCGGAACGGACCTCTCTAGGCCGGCCATGCCACATGCGCAGTCAACCCGAGATGCGACAGACCTGTCACGGCAGATTTTCCTTAAGAAGGCCGCGCACGATCGGCCAGCGGCACTAAGAAGAGCTGGGACTTCGATAGGGGAAGACACCACCGGAGAATCCAGCTCGCAGGTACAGGCGCGGAAGACTCCTGAACCCCGACTCATCACGCCGCAGATCGCGCAAGAGTTTTCCATCCTCAAACTTGATCTGAAAGTTGGCGCATTATCCCAGACGGAATTGGTACATTCGCTGGAGAAGAAGTCAATTGCATCGCTCCTGGACGGAAAGATCAGTCACAGCGTCCGCCACTTGTTGGCTCTCCGAGATCGGATCGAGGATACCTCAAGCAAGGTATTGGTAACCGGCGATCTGAACGCCGGAAAGTCGACATTCTGCAATGCCCTCCTGCGGCGGAAGGTCCTGCCTGAGGATCAACAACCGTGTACGAGTATTTTTTGCGAGGTATTGGACGCTAGGGACAACGGCGGAGTTGAGGAGGTTCATGCCGTGCACAAAGATACTATCTACGACCGGAATGACGAAAGCACCTACGACTCGTACTCATTATCCGAACTGGACAAGATCGTGGTCGACAACGATCGCTACATGCAGTGCAAAGTCTATGTCAAGGATGTCAGGTCCATCGATCAATCACTGTTGAACAACGGTGTGGTTGACATTGCACTCATCGACGCCCCAGGCCTAAACTCAGACTCGGTCAAGACAACGGCAGTGTTTGCTCGACAGGAAGAAATTGACGTGGTGGTCTTCGTGGTTTCGGCCGCCAATCATTTTACACTTTCTGCCAAGGAATTCATATGGCAAGCTGCCCATGAGAAGGCCTATATTTTCATGGTGGTTAATGGATTTGACAACATCCGCGACAAGGAACGGTGCCAGAAGATGATACTTGAGCAACTGCAAAAACTCAGTCCACAAACCTTTAAAGAGGCGCAAGAGCTGGTACACTTTGTTTCCAGCAATGCTATTCCCATGGTGCCTTCCTTGATGCCATCCGGAGGAGATGGTGGAAATGGTGGTTCAGGCCCTTCACCTCCCGATGATGACGACGACGGCGGCGGATCAGACAAAGGCAAGGGAAAGGATAAGGAGAAAATCCGAGACTTTGAAGTCCTTGAAAGTGCCCTGCGAAGGTTTGTACTCGAGAAGAGAGCAAGGTCAAAGTTGGCACCGGCGAAGACGTATCTATTGAACTGCCTGGGCGATATGAACGTCCTTGCCACGGTGAATCGTGATGTTGCTCAGGCCGAACTCGATCGAGTGTCTAAAGAGCTTTTCGAGATCATCCCAGAATTCGAAGAGAAGCAGAAACAGCGGGTTGCAGTGTCGGAACAAGTTGAAAAGGAGATCGACTCCACCTCAACGGAGGTGTACAATCACACGCGCTCAACACTGTCCAGCACCATCGCGAATGTGGGGAAGCAAGACCATGGTGTCGAGTATCCTGGCCTGTTTTCCGCATTCCAATACGCAGAGGATCTCCGGGTCGCCATGCTCGAGCAAATCTCTGCTGCGGTCACCAGTTGTGAGAACTACGGACGAGCGAGAACAGTTCAGGGAGTTAGCATGATCAAGTCTCTGGGATTGTTACATGTCGGCAACAGTTATGAGAACCTCAACTTTGCCGCCGACAAAATGTTTCAACGAAGGAAGGATGCCCTGGTCCGGTCTGTTGACACGGATGTGGAGATCTGGGACTTCTTCGACGTAGCTGGTGTGTGGGAGCGGCAAGAGAAGACCGTGGGGACAGGCCTGGCTCTCACTGTTGCCGGAACGTTGGGAACCAGGGCTGTGGGGGGTGTTGGCTGGGTCGACGGGGCCTTTGGCGCGGCTAAGATCATCGGAAGTCGGAATTTGAGGAGACTGGTTTTGCCCGGCATGGTTGCAGCTGGTAAGTTTGACCCTTCACCCCTGTTAATACCAAGTTTGTGTCTCACAGATGCTTCTAGCTGTTTTGACGATAGCTTACATTCTCTCTACCATTCCGCAAACACTTCCTCCTCGACTCGCACAAAAACTTTCGGCCACCCTTGCCCAAATGGACTATACTCATAGCAATGCCCATCGAATCGCGTCCGAAGTGCGCCGTGTCTTGCGGTATCCAGCTCAAAATCTTACAGCCGACCTCGCGAACACTGTTGAGGAATTAAGGCAGAAGAAGGAAGACGTTGCCAAGACGAAGAAAGAAAGTGAGGTCGCACGAAAGTACTTCAGCAACCTTATCCGAGACTCAGAGGAAGCGAGAAGAAGAATATCAGCCATTGACCTGGAGGCAGGGCCACCAGGCGCGGCAGGATCGTATGCTCCTGGGCGACTCTGAGCCTTGTCAGGACCAGGCATCGGCCAGCGGCAGGCATTGAGGAGGGCATTAACGTGGTGCTGGGATTGACGACTTGATGGATATAAGCGCGCGATTTCCTCCACTTGGTCATTCATTCGGACTTCTTGTACAAACTCATCTTCTACTCAGGGACAGCGAGAAAAATAATTCAGTCCGACGATCTATCTTTTGATGTCCCGTGCATATCGAAATATGCCACTATCTTGGCACTCATGCTTCATCCTATGCCGATAAAAATGTATCGCTTGGTGATCGACACGAAGCTTATGATGCTTGCAATTGCTTGTCTGCGACGATCGCGTGGCTTATGAGCGAAGATGTTGGGGCCTACCAGGCCTTGCGTTGCCTGCGCCACTATGACCACCACTTCTCATTGAGATTATCCGGATGCCTGCTAAGGGCCGCCGGAGAAGTGCGGAAGCGAGGAACAAGTGACACCAGCCTCGAGATCGACGTCATATGGCGACGCGTCCCTTGGAACAGGTTCGAGTGCATATATCGTTCCAAGTTCGAACCCAGTGATATTGGTGTTGAAGACGGTTGGTCACCACAACTGTAACTTTCACCAGCAAGTACACTGGAAAGAAGTAAACCGGCCTTATAACAGTCCAGGTCGAAGCACTCTCAACGCCAGGACCTCAATTCAACCTCTTCCCGCAATGGCGAACCCTCACCAGAATCCCAACTACGACCTTCCAGCTGAACTTCCGGCGCAAAGTGGACCACAATCCTTGAACACAATTCCTGCTACCGAACAGCCAATGAACATGCATTCGGAGTATAACACCGGATATCAACCACAGGGACAGTATTATCCTCAACTGCCGCAACCGCCTCCAGCGCAACAGATGCCAGCGCCAGTGCCAGCGCCAGTGCCGGTGCCTAGCTACGAGCCTCCTCCTCCATCTCTACCACAACGACCTGCTCCTCACGGAGGATTTGACGTCGAGGCCGGAGCTCCGGTTTATGCACAACCTCCAGCCTACAATCCAGCAGACTACGCTCATGGCCGACAATACCAACAATTCCAGCCTCCCCCACAGCGGATCAAGCAGACTTTTCCAGAGGACGACAACCCTTCCAACCCCATTCATTACATTCGGGATCCTCACAAACTGATAGGATATCTGGTCCCATTCCCGCGACCCGTGCTGCCCAGCGTCGACCCCGAGACCATCCCCAAGCGCTTCATGATCTACACTCCTCCACCACCCCCACTCAGCAAACCTGCCGAGGGTGAAAAGGAAGCCAAGCTGCACAAGGTGCAACGAAAATGGCAAGAAGAAGTCCGGTCCGCGAAGACCAGCACCGCCAAGACGGCCAGCTGGAAGGGCGTGAAATCAAAGGCCACGCGCGGGATCGACTGGGCGATCCACAAGACCACGTCCTCGAATCTGGATTTCCTGGGCCGAGTCTCACCTGGACCTCAGTCCGACACCGAGAAGGATCACAGCGACAACGAAGGCCACGACACGCATAAGACCGTCGACGTGGAGGAGATGGTCCTGATCTACCCGCCAGCCATGCAGCTCACGAACGAGCAGATGCGCGAAGAGTTTGTGAACACGATGCTGCGGACGAAGTCCAAGGCGCAGAGAGACACGGTCATTGCCACGGGGTTGATGCCCGTGGCGTATGGGATCGACATCCTCGCGACCTTCATCTGGCCGTTCGGCGGGCTCGGCGAGATCGACACCGTCTGGGCGTACTCGAGTTTCCGCGGGGCCAAGACCGCCCGGAGTGTCACCAAGAGGCTCACGAGCTCGACGCACGCCAGCCCCAACCACGAAGACGAGTCCAACAAGCTGAAACTCACGTTCACACACTCCCAGCGCGTCGAAGTCCTGCGCAAATATCTCGACGCCGAATGCCACAAGGTCGATTCCAAGCTGTTTCCCCGTTACGAGCACTCGCCGACCGAGAGTGATGTGCTGGAAGCTATTGGATGGGCGTCCAGCCGGGACACTGAGGACAGGAACTGGGAGGACGAGCACTGGGAGATGCAGGAGGTGAAGGAGGATTTGAAGCGCGTGTTCAACAAGGCGGCAAGTGAGTGGAGGAAATGGTGCAAGTTGTTGGCTGAGAAGCCGGAGAAAGCGATGAAGAAGTAGTTCACGCAGAATTACGGGATGTTAATAGCCTGAGGCGTGGAAAAGATCGCCGGTAAGTGGCAAGGAAGTGGACTCGATAGAGGCTTCTCCATGCAAGACTTAAAGCGTGCCTCCTCTCGCTTCGTCTCAGTATCTCGAATCTTCTACCGACTCCGGCTTTGTCATGTCTTTGCTCTGCAGTACTCATTCCTCCCTGCAGTTACGCCTGCACAACCAACTCGCCAGTGTCAACAAACATGCACTAGCTGTCCCCAACAGTCCCTGTTGCTCCTCTCCTTGCATCTATTGTTTGCATTGCCTGGCGGGTGACGATTTGTTTCGTGCAGCTTACGAATTGTCCCTCTCCTGAACGAGGGAATCGCGCGAAATTAAAGGGCAGTAGCCAACCAGGCTATTATCGTGTTCTGAGCGCAGGATGCTCCGGTTCGAAGGACCCCGCCTTGACCTCCCGTTCTTCGCATCGTGGATCTCTTTTCCGTCTGGGTAGCACTCCTTGAGTCTGGTCCTTCTAGTAAGGTCTGGTCTTGACACTTGGAGGACCAGGATGGTAGGTCAAGAAACTCAAAGACGGGTGAGATTGCGCCAAGTTTTGTCATGGCATAGCACGACTACGCATATCATTCATGCTCTTTATAGCTTGATGTTGCTGGAAGGTCTTCGATATCAGCGGGGACGGCAGAGGCCGGGCTAGCTCAATACCGTACCGCTCTCGATTCATCTCGGCGGGAGGGATTGATTGATTGATATACTAATAGTTCTCACGGAGTGCATCGGTAAGGTAACTTACTAAGCTACATGTATGGGTCAAAGTCCACCCATGTTCTTGTCCAGTCACTCGCACCAAGTCCACCTTCGCAACCCTCTGAGGCCCTCAACGACACCGGCGACGTCGGAGTCCTTGGCAGGAAAGAAGAATTAAAGCTGCCTCGACCTCAGGTGCGACTCACCCAAGCCATGCCGCTTTTAAGCAAGCACTCTCCCTCCCTGCTTTTCACCTTCGCACTCACTTTGCTCACCTTCACAGTCACCCTGTTCGCCTTGGCCCTCACTCTCACACTGAACTAATACTCGACCGCATACGGCGCCAGTCAGGGAATCTAAACTTGGCGGCGTGCTACTCTTTCCCTTCTTTAGGCCTTCTCGGGTATTATCAGATATCAGACGAGAGTAGACCTGACTAGCAATGAGTACTCGAGGACTATCGTATATATGCATGCCAGCTAGGTAGAGCAGACCTTCTATTAGTCGCCCTTGTATAAAGGCACGACGCGACACAAGGAGGAAGGAGAGAACTGCAATGCCTAACCGGATGAACAGAAAGGCAATCGAAATCATTAATAACAATGGCATTTGTCCCAATCTCCTAGAACATTTGGCCGTCGATCCACCTGTTGAGGGAAGCTGTTCTTGCTAAACCATCTCCTCTTTCCCTGCCGTTGCTGCTGCCGCCTCCTCCTTCAACGCCCCCAGCGTTCCAAGTTTCTCTCGTTGAATTGGGTGCGACTCAAGCATTCGATTCTTCGTCCTGGAAGAGAGGAACAATCTCCACGGGTACAGGGACGACCTTTTCCTTCTCCCCTGGGCCAGCTGCGACGACGATGAGGACTTCATTGAGAGGAACTTTTGGTATGAGTCTCAGCTTAATCTTTTGTGCATATCGATGCTCCGTTGGGTCACCACTCTCCGACCCGCCCAGATACAGGCCCTGAAACTCAAATTTGAAGCCGCCAAGCCATGGTAGTTCGACGAATGAAGTCATGGTAGGCGCGGCGTATTTGCCCTGAGCGTAAAGGTAGAGGAAACTGGTTTCCCGATCAAAGATGGCAACCAGGTAGTCGGCAGGTAGTGGCTTGGTCGAGGTTTTGTCGTCCGTGGTGGTAGGCATGATTGTTTGAGAAAGATGTCGTGCGAAAATAAAGTAAATGATATCGTTTGCTTCTCAACAAGATGAAGTGAAGTCTGAAATGCTTTGTTGGCTGGAGTCATAATTTTCGAACGAATGTGACACATTATTTATACCTTGTCGGATCTCCTCTCTCAACGAAAACTTATCACGTGAAATATTGGTGTGATTGTCGATGGCGTCAATCAACCATCTGAGCTGAATATTAGAACCGAGTATCACACACGCAAATACAAAACCTCGTCGAGCTGAGTTATACCCCACAGAAACTGCATCTTTCATAGGAAGTCGAAGTGTCATATGTCTTGTGCTGAACTCATCTGCTTTCTCCGCAAACGAAGAGCAGGCGCAGACGCCACAATCCTCAGTCAGCCATGAAAGAGGAGACGGGGGCCGTCGCGGGAGAGCTGAGGTCGCTCTGCCCATGATCTGGCGGTGTGATATGAATGCACGTGGTCTACAGCGCGCACCATATGGCGTGATTGACAGGGTCAATCGCGAGGCGGCTCCGTATGTTATCGCGGAGCAGGTCGACAATGGCCGTCTGTGGTGAGGCCATATGAAGAGGAGGATTCGAGCAGGATGGGAACAGGGGGCCGAGTACTGAACTGAACAAAGGCTGGACGCTGGCTATCCCTCAGCCTGATCAATTTGATACGAGCAGCATCGCAATGGTACAGTCACATCAGTGAGATCCGTGTTGTGATTTTGGTTCATTGCAACACGAGGCAACCCTGACTGAAGTGACTCGCGCCTGACGCTTGACGTAAATGCTCTCCATAGGTGACAAGCCTGGTTACGACGCCTGCTCTGGCACAGCACGACAACGCGAAAACAGCGAAGGCACGTATCCTTTGTGTAACTCAGCTGAGCGATAAGTCCGGGTGAAGTTGGCCGTGAGGTCGAGACTTGAACGACGCGAACCTCCAGCCTGGCAGGATGTTGGAACGACTACTAGCAGGGGTCATGGTAGGGGTCGAGTCAAGCGAGGGTCGATGTGCTTCCAGCTGCGCCACTCATGAAGTCTCGCTTCGCTTGATCGCTGTATGCATCTCCGTTGTGCATCAATCCTGCATGAGAGAGACCGAGTCGGCTGAATTGTCCATCTGCACTCAGCTACGCCACGTAAAAGGGTTCGTTCTCCACCCTTGTTATGTGCGTGATGGACAGCCCTCGTCACAGATGTGTTCAAATCGAGGTAGTCTATCTATTCAGGCTGCATCGCATGACCGGTTCTGGATTCACGCCATCACTGTTCACAATTGCTGACCACTTATGCACGAAAGCAGCCGAGTCGATCGATACTTCGAAGTGCTCTCAGTTGGAAAACGTCCTTTTTGACACCGGAGAAACAACCAGCTAAGAATATCCGCATTCAAGCGCATCTTCACTGCATCGGCTGACGGACGCTCTGCTGCCCCCAGCGTGGAGTCTGAGCAACTTTTCCTGTATGTTTGAGACAGTGGCTGGCTACCCTTGTTTTATGCACATGTGCAGGTCTTCTCTCCTCAAGCAGATCGACCGTTGTGAAAATAAAGCTGCAACGGAGCAGGGAGCGAACGTGCCCTGCGTGACCCCCTTGAACTGTTTCCTCAGCCGACGCGCTCCAACGCCCGTCCGTTTGGAGGTTCAACAGATTTCACAATGACCACAATGGTCCTGTGTGGCTAGCTGAGCTGGGGGAAGAGGCCAACTCCGAAGCCCACAGGGACCTCCGTCGCAGCAATACTCGGACCACGCCCTCTAAGACCAAGCGGTGATGTGGCCGTCACTCCAGATCATACAGTTACTTGGGTTAGCTGTACGCCAGAAGCCAGCATTGGGTAAAAGCAGGGCTGACCTTCTGATACTGTATTTCCCGTAGAGCCATCTTGAAGTCATGCTGTCCCGGCATGTCCTCGCCGTCGCCCCTCCCTGTTATAATTCTCAGCCTTGCGCAGCCTTGTAGACCTCATGTGACTCAGCGCTCAGCAATTAGAGCGGCATCACCCTGAGCCGGAAACAGGGCGAGGCGTGAGCCGTTTTGCTCACCTTGGCGTTGGCGGGGCGCCAACACCGCCAGCGGGCCCGTGGTCCTTGGCGCCGTGCGCTGCCTCGGAGGAACCAGTCCTCCGTCAAGGCCTCCTAAAGCATTTCTGCCCTTCCAACAGTCTGCGCTCTTGGCCTTTCTCTGACCCCCGCGTTTGAGTCTTCTTTGCAATGATCATCCGCGGTGCGGCTTGTCCGCGCCGGAGTGGGAGACTCTGCGCGTTCCATGACCATGGAGTCTGCCTCGGTGGGAGGGATGTTTGCCTTTGTAGGATAAGGCGCGCCATTTCTCGTTGACACTGATTACCAAGATACATAAAGCCAAGAATCTTGTATAGCACCAGGCCCCTGCTGTTTGCCCAAAAGGGAACGAATTACCGGTGGACCCGTTGAGGCCATGCTTCTTTGATACCGGACAGAAAGAGAGGAAGCGCCTTCGTTGATCTAGCACCATTTAAGATCTTTGCAATCTGGCGGCTCGACATCTCTGTGATCAGGAGCCTTTGTTGGACACAAAGCATTACGACGCATTTAACATGTCTAACTTCCTGATTTGCGTTATCGCTTAGATTGGCGTCGGACGTTTCAATTATTTGACACGAAATGGATCTAGCCTACCCAAAACAGTTTCTTTTTATCAACACAGATCCGACGTCGAAAAACGAGCAACAAGAAGACGCGTTACGCTCATCAGCAAGGGCCCACGCTGCAAGAGTCTCACATGCTGCCAAATTATCGCTGAGAGCAAAGAAACCCTACGGTGTCACCACCAGTCCTACTATTTTCACGACTGGGATTTCACGCCCGGGCGGCCTGGTCGAGGTTGACGAGGAATATAAACGATCCGAAGAGTTTGAAGGACCCGAACAAGATGACCAAGATCGTCGAAGTCATACTGCCATACCCCCAAGACATCGACACACCGTCTCCGGGGCCCGCTCAAGCAATAAAACGCGGTCTCGGGGTCGCCATCCCAGCAACATTGGTAGAGATGATTGCTCACCCGGCTCTGCGACCGAGGTTCTGCACGGTCGCAAACCCTCGAAACTCACATTGACGATCCACCGAGGCAATTCCGATCCGTTCAACTCCACCATTGTCCCTTTAAAGCCTCAGCAACTCGTTCTGTTGGATATGGCACGTTTAGCTTGCCAAAGCTTTGTTTGGGGATCCGAAGTCAACACGCGGCTGTACAATCAGGAGCATGTCGGCGATCTTGTCAAATCATTCGGCACGATATGCGATTCTCCGGCCCTCACGTTTTCCAACCTTGCACTGGGATATTTGACCTTAGGAGCCTATCACGGAGAACTCGTTTCCGACTACTTGACCATTGTGAAGAGCTTCAAAGGTCGCGCTCTTAAGTCTTTGCGCGAGCTCGTGGCCAGATCAAACTCTATCCTCTTACCACGACATGAATTGTTGGCGATCAAGGATGCATCACAAATGTTGGCAACTGTTGAATATTTCCTGAAAGATTACGACACGGCCCGCATACACGTCGTCGCTGCTCAACGAGTGGTTCGGATGCTGGGTGGGCTTCGGACCTTATCAGGCCATGAACTCGAACTCATTGCGCGTGTAATCGTTGGACAGGCTAGCCTGAACAGCTCAAGACCCACGGTCGACCCCGATGAATGGGATCCTGGTCCATGGAACGTGAGCCGCTCGGCCTTTCCACCCTCGGAGCACAAGTGCAAGGATTTGGGCGCCGTTCTACCTGCACTTTGTGCCGAGTGTGGTCTACTTTCAACTAAGCATGTGGACGGTGCAGGGCAGTATAGACCATCGACCGCATGTGCCATGCTGAAGAGGTTGATGGAAGACACGAGAGAGCTTGCAATGATCGAGGATGTCAAGATCACGCAATCGCCGTTGAATCTGCCCACCGCCACAACCGATCGTGATCATCTCCTTCGACTGTGTAGATGGTCTAACTTGCGAACATCAGCATTGCGTGGACGAAGTCTTCAGCATTGGTGCGATATTTCCGAGTCTCTGTCGGAGTCGCCTCCTCCACCGATATCTGAATCCACTGAAAACATGTATGGCACCTTCGATCTTGCGATGTGTCTGGCCCTCAGACTCCTCGACAAATGTATCTTCCAAGAACCTTATCTGGCCGATAAGTTTCGTGAGTCGCAAGTGTTTTATGAAAAGCTCCACCAGAATGTGCTCAAGATTGAACCTCCCTTTGGTCAATTGGGGGAAGCTGTTGACATGAGGCGATTCGATATGCTCTGGATATATTCTGTTGGTGCATATACCGAGCAAGCTTACTTGAAGCACAACAGCCGCGATGGACTCCGGGAACACGACTATTTCGGTACTCGAATCGGCCCTTTGGCAGGGCAACTTGGATTCAAGGATTTCGAAGACCTAGCAGGCCTCCTACAGCAGCAATATGTATATTGCCCTCGACTACAAGATGCAATCTTGCACCGGCTAGTGCGGCTTGAATGACAAGATGTGTCATCGATGCCGTGGGGACGGATATGGCAAGCGGGACAGGCTTGCATGGGCATCCAGTGCCCACTCCATGGTCCTTGACGAGGGGCTACTTCGTGAGAGTTTGGGCAGCCTTAGAGGGGGGAACTAACAGATCCAAAATCCTATGTCGTCCCAAAAGCTATAACTCTGAGGCCGAGTCTGAGAGCCTAGTCTTGCGCCTACAACATCTCTGAGGTCTCCTAACACATTGCCAATGTGCACAAAGTACTGCAGAGATTCTTCCGCCGAGGATGAGGACGACAGGTTTGGCCCACGATAGTTGGATGACTATGCCTCCAGACTAGCGCCGACCACTCGTAAGGCATGCAGATGGACCTTTGTAGGTAGTGGTGAGCGCTACTCTGAGGCCCAAGGCAGCAAGTATGCCAGGCGCCCGCCCCTTTACTGATCCTACTGGCATCCCACCTGCTCCTACATCTCGTTTCTCTTCATTCCACTCATCTCAACTGTACCATCCGTCAACTGCTTTCATCTCTTGTCTACAGTCTTTCCTCGAGGCACCCTACTGACCCGAAGCAGTAGCGATGCAGGAACAGACAACCGCCCGTGCAAATGGGCCCGGCAGATTGACAGATGGACTTCTCTGGGCCGCCCTGATGTACCCCTTGTGAATCGCGACCCATGCAATCACGTGCCAGTCAAATATGGGCAGCGTTATCGAGAGTATTCCAGACACTGAAAGCGCTTCTCCAGACACGGGAGGAGAGCATACTCCTGCTGGGTGGATAGCCGCTTCTTTGGTTGCTGACAACGGCTACTCAAACAGCCCTCCAAAGGGGGCTGCCAATGTCGCAGAACCGCGAACGGCCTTGGAAGCCACAAAATACACTCTCGGGGCGGCCGGTAGCAAGCATCTCTTGTCAAGTGCAGACGTACCACCGCAATCACCACCAATCAATGCGGCAGAGAACCGAGCTTCCAGTGGGCAGTAGGCCACAAATCTCAAATCACCCAAAGGAGCATCCTCAACATATTGGTGATGACTATGACGCACAGACTGGGGATGCTGGCGACCAAACATGTGCAAGAGACGCAGCGCTCTGGAGAGAAAGTCATCGCACTGGTCGCAATGTTTGTGGCCACTATCTTGTCTTCATTGTCGGACGGGGTTTTGAGGGGAATATCGTGTTGATATCGTGTTGGAGATGGCACCAACACAGATTCAAAGACAAGGCTGAGAGTGTGTGGCCAGCCGAGCCTCCTACACGTGCTTCGGATTAAGCGGCACTCTCGATGAATGCCATCAAGCTTGGAAAATATAAAAACCACATCAATTCCAGGTCCCGAAGGCTTGGGGTGCTTTGTGACGGGATCTAGACTCAGAAGTTGAACAATCCGGCGTTCTGTTCGTTTAGCTCTGCGCAGTATCTAAAAAGTGCTATGGTTCTAGCCTGTCTACAGCAGGGTACAGTAAAGTATATATACTATCACGGTCTAATTCTACACTAATATCCTAAGTAAGAGTGTTTCGTACTTTTCTAAACTTAAAAATACTCTTTATAAACTACTAATTGCATCGCTCCTCAGACAGACAGACAGACAGACAGACAGACAGACAGACAGACAGACAGACAGACAGACAGACAGACAGACAGACAGTCAGACAGACAGACAGACAAACCACTCTCCAAGGCTCTCACATCTGGGACGTCATCTTTGAGCGATCAGCTTCTAGTTTATCCGTGTCTTCTGGCATGTAAAACCTCGTCCTCATACAACCAGTGTCCAAGAAGTATCTCAAGTGCTTGTCGGCCGGCCACAAGAAGGCTTCTGGCGCGGTGTGGTGCGTCGCAAACTCGAACTCATCATCGGGCAGGTCGTTGTACTTTCTCACCCGTTCATAAAGCATGGTATGCTGGCTCTTCAGAAGCGACTCCAATCCCTCATACCCAGCAACGTCATCTAAGTCTTCCTCCATACGGCATGCCAGTTCAAACCCTGCGTTTAAGGCAAGTGCAGCCGCGGTCAGATCAACCGTACCTCTTATGTAGTCTTTCCAACATTCTGATATGGCTTCACGCATTCGTTGCAAATCACGGAGCAGACAGATGAACTCAGCAGATGCTTCAAGAGAGTCCGTAGGATGCTCTGCCTTGCAGAACAGATCTGGCGTGACACAGGCCTTTCCCTTCTGAAGATGTTGGCCCGAATTGTTATCGTCGTCGAACGGTTCACTCGCTGACAGACCGTCAACCGATAGGTACCCGAAAATATTCGTGATACCAAAGCAGACATGTCCCCCGTGACAACCTCTTATGCTCCAGTTTCGCGTCGCGTCTTCTCAGTGACAAGATGGCCCAAGGTTCGTCGCATATCGATCAGGACGTTCACAAGGTAGGCATGACGGGAATCGGATTCTAGATCGGGGCCAGACCGTGAGGATCCCGAATATGGTAGGTTCGCCTTAGCCTTACGTGGCTTACTGACTTTTTTGCCCAGAGATATAGCTCGATCAATCACTGGGTTGAACTTTTCAGAACCTTGACAATGTGTTTTCTGAAGGATATATATTTGCCTATTGGAAGGAAGTCTTTAATCGAGATAGTATAAGTAGTGTTCGACGTCGCGTTTACTTGGTCCTCTGCAGTTGCTGCGGCACGTCTTCTTGCAACGGTCACGGCTCTTGCTTTCAATTTCTTTGGATTTTCGACTGGTATTTGCTGATCATCTTGGTTCGTGATAAATCGCATTGTCTGGCAGTAGTCGCGAATCCACGGGCAATGTAGCCCGTGTCTTCTTTGTACCTCCTGTAGTCGGTGACGAGGCCGGTGTGGCATGACTTTATACGTTCAGTTGCCACGAGATTTGCTGCAATACCGTGTGGTGCTCGGAGAAGTGACGGAGAATAAGACATGCAGAGAATCGAAATGTCGGAAGAAAGATATCTGGTTTCGAGAGCTCAGAGACGTGGTGGTAGAATCAAAGTCAGGACGGCATTGCTCGAGCGAGTGTGAAAGAGTTCGAAAGCATGGTGCAGCCCCATTGCGACCGAAGGGTGGCTTCAACAAATGGTACGTTATAAACAAGCGCCTCGTGAAGTATTGATTGCATGTGATATTATGTGAAGTAGACTTACCTGACGACTTGCAAATGACCAGACAGCCACATGAAGCACTGAACGTGGCCATAAAAGAAAACCGTTGGCATGCTGAGAGGCCGGTCAGGCCCGCTCATGCCGACTTTTCTGATCCCCGCATGTGTCGATAAATAGGGGGATAGCTGCTTTGCTGATGTGGTGCAGTATTGTGCTAGACGCGGTCGTTGTTGGCATGGTTATGAGGTACTTTCTGGGAGGCGTGCAGTGTGCCAGCCACTGAAATTGTGTGAAGAGCATAAAATCATACCACAAAGGAAACCACGGGCTCTTTCGGCAGACATGGTATTGTTGACTCCCAGATGTGGGCGATCGAATGAACACCAGGTTCAAATTACTCTGAGCCGACGGTACGCCGGCGCAGCAACATCACTTCGACCTCTTGCGTGGCAATCCAGAAGATGCATTGCATAAGATATGCTGCATGTCAAGATGGGTCTGGGGAAAATGTGCAGTCAGCAGGAGGGTACGGAGTATTCGAGGAAATGCTCTGTTCGCCCTTGGTCCGTACTCGTACGGCGTTAGCTGCTTCGACGGCGTTAACGGACCCATCTGAGGGTCTTTGGAGGCCTTCGCCAGTCCCCTCCAAGCTCTGGGACCCATCGACGACAGAGCAGTTATACTCCGTCCGACCGCTGAGAGAGTGCCTGGAGCTGGAAGAGTTTGATGTCGGTGCACGAGCCAGCTGTCCGGCCGAATGTTCTTGTCAGGGGCCCGACGCTGACTCAAACCCCCAGCTAGCCAGAAACGGGCAGGTGCTCGCCTCAAGGCCTCGCTTCTCGGCCTTGAGGGTGTTCCGTGGGGAGGACGAGGGGAGGACGAGGAGCTCCGTCCCTTCGCCCTTGTGTCTATCTGCGTACACGGGTGAGGCTAAGGTCGGTCGACATCACTGGTGAAGGGCAAGTAGTGGTGCCGTGTGTACGTGTCCTACAGGCAGCTGCCTGACGGATGTGGAATAGAGGACAAAGTGAGGAAAGAGAAGCAGTACTGTACGAGTAGCAGTAGTGTCTAGACTGACGTCGACGTGCCACCCTCGTGTGTCCGTTCCTGTTGCCCTCGCCGAGTCTCTTGATGTTGGCGCTCGCTTTCCCCTCCCCCACAGCTTCCATTGTCGACTACTCGTACTGCGCCCATCGCCCATCGCCCATCGCCCACCGCCTGCGCCCATCGTTATCCTTATCCAGACACGCAAACAAGAAGGAGAGCGAAGAACACGCCACACTCGTCACCCGCGTCATTCGCAGCCAGGCACGAAGGCTTCGAGCACTGCCACCTCCGTCCTCGGCCAGAAGCGCCCACGCTGCCACTCTGCTCTGCGTCTGCCACTGGCTGGGCAACCTCAACACTCGTGATCGGGGCCTTCGCACAGAACAACTTCCGTCATCATTTGTCTGTCCATCCTTAAATTCAAACCTCACTTTCCCTTGCTGGCCCACCACTACTACTATTGCCGCTGCGGAATTACTGTCACGGCTCGGTTGCGATCTCTCGTCGTTGCATTCGCGACACACTGTGCCCCGCCCGCTGCCTCGATCAGAGCGACTTTTCCGCGCCCTCCAGCTGACCCTCAAGTGTCTCTCCAGGAGCTTGCGCAGTCTTCAAACTGGCTGGCACCACCGATCGGAGAACCTCCACTGGAGGATTTCTCAACCGCGTCTTTGGAGGCAAGAAAGAGAAGGATGCAGACACGGACAGCGCGCCCCCTCGAATCAGTACTGATAGCAACCACAATACCCCCGCCTCGCCCGGTGGCAGCGTTACAGTCAAAACGAACGACCTGAGCCCTAAACCCGAGAGCAAAAAGCCGGCAGAAGACGCCGCTTCCTCACCTACCACCGACTCGAAGAAGCGCCGGAGTAGCAGCGCCAAAGCGAAGGAGATATTCACCCAGGCCAAAAACTCCCTGATTCACGGCGACAGAGACGGCCCGCAAACCCCCATGCAAAAGCTCTCCAAGACAGATCCTGCCCTCAGTGTGCCCCAGGGCTCGCTGAATAACTCGGCCGGCGAGTCGCAGCCCACTCCCAATTCCTCTTTCTTGGTAGGTGTGACGGAAGACAAAAACAAAAAATGCCGTCGCACTATGGAGGATACCCATTCATACCTTTACAACTTCCTCGGCACTCCTGCTCCTGTGCTAGCCACGGCCGAAACCTCACTCTCCAAAAAGAGCTCGCGAGAAGACAAGAACAGCCTGACGAATATCCCCTCGGATTCTGGGCAGCATGTCGTCGAGACAGATAATGGATACTTTGCCATCTTCGACGGACATGCAGGCACCTTTGCCGCAGAGTGGTGTGGGAAGAAACTACATGTCCTTCTGGAAGACCTGATGCGCAAATACCCGAATACGCCGGTCCCGGAACTGCTGGATCAAACATATACCTCTGCTGACAGTCAGTTGGAGAAATTACCGCTCAAGAACAGTGGGTGCACCGCCATTACTGCGGTTCTGAGGTGGGAAGACCGCGTACCTACCAACCACTCTGCCACAGGGTCGCAAGCCATTGCTGCACTGGCAGCAGCGGCGGCCAAGGAAGCAGAAAAGAACGAGAAGAATAGTGAAGCGTCAAAGGATGCGAAAGATTCGACTCCCCGGTCAAATTCGACCGCCGAGGCGGCGGCCGCAGCGATTCAAGAAGCCAAGCAGAAAGCCACCCGACAAAGAGTGCTATATACCGCTAACGTTGGCGACGCTCGCATCGTGCTATGTCGGAATGGAAAGGCCCTCCGCCTATCATATGACCACAAAGGTATGGATGAGAACGAGGGACGAAGGATATCCAAAGCCGGTGGTTTGATCCTGAACAACCGGGTGAATGGAGTGTTGGCTGTGACACGAGCATTGGGCGACTCGTATCTGAAAGACCTGGTCACTGGGCATCCATATACGACTGAGACAGTGATTCAACCGGATCAAGACGAGTTCCTGATCCTGGCTTGTGATGGGGTAAGTCAAAATGCCCATACTACCCTAAACTGATACTAACTCGACTAGTTGTGGGATGTTTGCTCAGATCAAGAGGCGGTCGACCTCGTTCGTAATGTCCAGGACCCGCAAGCTGCCTCCAAGATCCTCGTAGATCACGCCTTGGCCCGTTTCTCCACCGACAATCTATCAGTAATGGTCGTTCGCTTCGACCCACAGAAGCTGCAAACAAACACGAAATTGGACATTGGAGTCGACACAGGTGCGACTAAGGACAAGCTAGCTATCAGTGAAGTGGAAATGATTGTTGGCGAAGCCCGACGGCATTCCGGCATTGCGGAGGAAGGCGCTGTTTCGGATCAGGACTCGGAAGAGCTGATGCAGACAGTGATCAAAGAGCAGGAAAATGAAGATCAAGAAGCAGGACCCGAGTATACGCCAGAGGGGAGGCCCGAGGCAGAGAGGATATTGTCCGAAAAGAAGTCAGAGCAGGAAAAGAATGGAAGTTGAGTTTGGCCCGCAGTTCGATTTCCTCCTGGGGCGGTTGTATTGCACGAGTTGAGGCTCGGTTTTGAAGCACATGAGAAAGACGGCACTTGGCCCGACCGGCCAAAACGTCTAGATGAGTGCTCTAGGATACCCATCAGGCAGCTCCAAGTCTATGAGCCTGCAGTGGTCGCCGATCACGTCAGCTCTTGGATAGAGCAAATTCTTCAGGACAAGTTTGAATCATGCCTGAAAGATCGGCAACGTTGGCATGGCACGAACCGACATTCGGACTGTTCGAGAGATCAATGCGCAGGGATGGAGATGTGTTGTAGGCATCAGCGGGTTAGGGCGCTTCTTCAAAAATTCGACCTCAGCCGCGGTCGGGTTATTCGAGTGATTTATACAGATCCCCAATGATTGATGCGTAAAGAAACCAGTCAAATTGCCCGCCATCGAACCTTCACGTCACAAACCTTTACAGGATCAGCCTGTGTATATATATCGATGGGACTGGTTCGACGTCGTTTTCAGATTGCATGCTCGTCTTCCAGACATGCTGTACTCTGGACAGCCTCGCGCACCAGCGGTGGGGCTCTCTGATCCTCAGTGGGAGGCACTCGCTCACTATTCTTTCCCAACGGGACTAGTTCGTCGAGAGAGCCTCAGGCAGATGCTCGCATCAAGGGTCGGGGGCGTGTACTCGGGAGATTTGGGCCGGGGAGCATTCGTGATCAGCTCGGAACGGTGTGGTGGCCCTGAGCCCGCACCAACGTTTGCAAGATCTTCCGAGTCGTTGCTCGCCGCAACAAAGGCCAATCAGACCGTGACTCCCATTGTTTGGAAGACTGCTCGATAGCCATTGGCTCTGGATTCCCGGACATCGGGTCTGGGGATGGCTTCGATCTGTCGAACAACATGATCCTTAGAGGAAAATCTGCGTGATCCGTCATCTCAGGAATGTGCCTATGTGTTGCGAGGTTCACCTCCCTATCCAAGAGGACTGGGTCGTAAATTAATACCTATCTCGGTTTGTGATTGCGGATCGACTTGACTCCCGTGGCTAGATAGACCATTTCGTCCCCGACCTGGCGAAGAAGAGGGCGCCATCGACCTCGCGCAGCTCCTGTACCAGATCATCGTCTCTTATAGACCGTAGCTCGTTAAAGTTGTGACCGTTCGCAATCGACGGATATATCTCGGGAGGGTTGCCTGCTGGCTTCTCTAAACAGCAACTCAAGCAAGGACATCTTAACGGGGGAGCGAAATATCCGGCAGACGATATGTCCGACTCACTCACAGGGCGAAGTGATGTAACTTTCCATTCAATCTGTTTGGCGGCGTATCGGTACCTCAGTGATTTTTTGACGTAAATGAGTCTCTGAGCCTCGAAGCTTTCTCGCGAAACGTGGTTCTGCGGGTCTGATTTGTGCCAAGGTCTCTTTTCATAAGGCAACAGCAAAACTTCTGGTTCGGGGTTTACCACGACCTTTCGCAACAGATCGCAGACAATGTCGACCTCGAGTTGAGTGTACAGACTTCAGCAGCGTTATCAAATCGTAACGTGAAGGCTCCACGTGAATGATTTCGCCGATGGCTCGTGCATCCGCAGCCGCTATTAAATCGTCCAGGGATGTGAAAACATCGAAGAGTAGTTCTGTCAGGGGGCATTCGTACTTCACGGGGAAATTGGAATGGTCTGACGCGAGGCCGAGCAAGGTATATCTCTTATCGTGCTTGTTGGAACACTCACTCCGCTGAAATCGAAGCACCAGCTTGAAGGTCGTGGTCATTGATTGTGCGTGGCATCAGGCTGTATGTGGCTGTGCTGAGGCGACGTGGGGGGCGTTGGGCGGAATCATTCAATAGATCAGGCTAAAAGAATTGGTTATTGGTCGTCGACATAGCTTAGGCGTTTGTATAAGCATCAAACCACATTACTTGGCTGCGAAATGGACCCATCACTTGAGATATCCGGACAACGAGAACGCCCTTTGAGATTGGCTCGGGATCTGGACACGATTTCGATCACTTGAGGCGTGCGAAAACGAGGCTTTAACAAGCGAGCAGTTTAGCGGCTGACATAAGGTACAGCAGATACAGGCGTTACGGGCCCCGATGTTTTGGAAGGGAGTCAGAACAGCCCCAGCTTCCCTTGTGCCCTGTGTCGTCTTGCAGTCCGGACGTGAGCGTCGGAGACCGTCACCATTATTCTCTGCCTTTGAGCCGATGAGTTAGATACTTCTAACGGGCCTGCGGAAGGTCACCTGGGTAGCTGAAGCTGCGAAATGGAGAATACGTACCACATGCTTCTTAGAGCCCCGAAACAGCCCTATTGGCCGTATCTTCCGCTTATCAGAAACCTTGGCCTCCTAGTGGCCGGTTGGGGAGCTTGAAGCGGCCCGCCTTCCAGGACTGCTGCAAAGTTACGTATCCTTCGATGTATTTTGCAGCGGTAAAATTACTGGCCCTAATCTTTCCTCAACAACATCCTTTTTCCTCGCTCGATCCTCTCGTTTTGCTCTCCCCTCTCTTCTCCTAGCTCTTCCCTTCGTGATGGTGCCGACAGAGTCGCCTTGAGCCCTTCATTCCGATAACCTCGACCGACATGGCGGGCAAACTACCTTTGCGCATGATGCCAGGCATCCCAATGGCGTCACACAGGCCGTTGTCGATTCGAGCTCTCTCAACCTGTCGCAGGTCGAACCTCTCAGTCGCAAGTGCTTTGAAGGCGTCCTCGCTGCTCTCTCGACCTCCATTTCAAGAGACCTTCCGCCGTACCTACGCCGATGCTCCTAAAGTCGAGCTGTCTCCAGAACCCAAACCCCGGCGGCGGTTCAGATTCTTTCGCTGGACGTGGCGGTTGACCTACCTCTCCCTTCTCGCCGGTCTGGGCTATGTCAGCTATCAAGTCTACGACCTCCGTCATCCTTTGGATCAAGTCGACCCCGATCCGAACAAGAAAACTCTTGTCATCCTTGGTCTGTCGCTGTCCTTCACAGGTGCCCTTCCGAGACTAACACAGCGCAGGTACCGGTTGGGGCTCCGTTTCTCTCCTGAAAAAGCTGGACACTGAAAACTACAATGTCATTGTCGTTTCGCCGCGTAACTACTTCCTCTTCACCCCCCTGCTTCCCTCCTGCACCGTCGGTACCATCGAACATCGCTCTATCATGGAACCCATCCGAAACATTCTGAGACACAAAAAGGCAAATGTCAAATACTATGAAGCGGAAGCAACCAAGATCGACTATGAGAAGAAAATCGTGTACGCCAAAGACGACTCGGAAATCAAGGGCGACGTGATAGAGACCGAGATCCCCTTTGACATGCTGGTTGTTGGCGTCGGCGCCGAAAATGCTACCTTTGGTATCCCTGGTGTCCGCGAACATGCTTGCTTCCTGAAAGAGGTCGGCGATGCTCAGAAGATCCGCAAACAGATCATGGACTGCGTCGAGACTGCCTCCTTCAAAGATCAATCGCCCGAGGAGATCAAGCGCCTTCTGCACATGGTTGTTGTCGGCGGAGGTCCCACAGGTGTTGAATTCGCCGGCGAACTTCAAGATTTCTTCATGGAAGACCTGCAGAAATGGGTACCGTCGATCAAAAACGGCTTCCATGTCACTCTGGTCGAGGCTCTCCCCAACGTTCTTCCCATGTTCAGCAAGCAATTGATCGAGTACACCGAGTCGTCATTCAAGGAGGAACACATTGAGATCCGGACAAAGACCATGGTCAAGAACGTTACCGACAAGTATATTGAGGCGGAAGTCCAGAATGCCGATGGTACCAAGGTCATTGAGAAGATCCCGTATGGATTGCTTGTCTGGGCGACGGGCAATGCTCTTCGTCCTGTGGTCAAAGATCTCATGTCTCAGATCCCGGCTCAAGCCAAGGCTCGCCGCGGTCTCGAGGTCAACGAATACCTGGTCGTGAACGGTACGGAGAACATCTGGGCTGTTGGTGACTGTGCGGTCGCCAATTATGCCCCTACTGCTCAGGTTGCCGCGCAGGAGGGAGCGTTCCTCGCCCGTCTATTCAACACCATGGCCAAGACGGACGCTATTGAGGCGGAAATGCGTGAACTGTCCGCTAAGCAAGCCAACGCCAAGCCTGAGGAACGCAAGATTATTCTGGAAGAGATCAACGAGCGACAACGCCAGCTGCGTCGTGTCAAGCAGATCGGTGCGTTTAGCTACTCGCATCAAGGATCGTTGGCGTACATTGGAGCGGAGAAGGCAGTGGCCGACGTCAGCTGGTTCAGCGGTAACATTGCCTCCGGAGGGACCATGACCTACCTTTTCTGGAAGAGCGCATACCTGAGCATGTGCTTTAGCAGTAAGTTTCTCCTTGGTTTTGTGTGTTGGGTGAGTATGTGGCTAACAAGCTTTGCACAGCACGCAACCGTATCCTCGTCTTGTTCGACTGGGTCAAGGCCAAGTTCTTTGGCAGAGATGTGTCTCGAGAGTAGGCGGAAGAAGAATGACAAACGAATGCAGAAGAAGTCCGGCTGCATGTGTGGTGTATAGCAAGCGTTGTCCCACAGCGCAATTGCCTGAAGCGCGATGAGCTGCTTTACAAACATTTTATCTGAATTGTATTACTGGCGGCTTTGATATGGAAAATGATTGTTCCTGCCTGTTTTTGATCGAGTGGCGGCTCCCATGTTGGCTTGAGGATTTCGATTGCTCAGGTCGACCCGTGTCTCCAGAGCTCCTCTGACATGACACGTCCGGCGATTGCTGGCGAAAGACAGTGTATCATGTTCTTTTGTGGAAGATCTACCAAGTGCTATGCTACAAAGTGTCGAACGTTGTTGTACACAATGCCGGGGCTTTCCTCAGGCCCTCCCACCGCCAGTGGATCGTTATAGCCCATCATCCTCAGAGTGTGACGCCTAATGTGTAGCATTGAGGCCGGTGCCTGACGATCGATGCACAAAATAGTTCCATGTTGCATTGAGCGCGAGCCCTTATACCAGGACAAGGTGTCCGGCTTAGACACTCGTCACCAGGAGGAGTGCGTTGGGTCCCGGTTTATTCGCCAGCAGCGCCCACGGGAAGAGCATCTTCTTTACCCTTACCACAACTTGTCGCTCTCTTTCCTCTTAGCCGCCCTGCCACCCCTGGCACTCTCCCTCTTCAAAGCCTTCAACTGCTCCTCGGTGAGGGGCGTTTTGAAGTATAGACTTGCCAACTCTCCTTCCTTGACCGTATGGCTCAGATATCCCCGATGCTTCGCATCACGGTAGTATTCCAAGTCCTTCCTCGAGCTCGGATCCGGCAGTCTATACTTGAAGCCCATACCCTTGACGCGGTTCTCGATGGCCTCTGCTCCCTCGACCGCCAGGTGCGGGTTGTTCAGCGCCACGGCATCCCAACGCATCGAGACAAAAGGATGCGTAGTACCCGCCTTGATGCGCCGGATCGCCTGCTCTGTGTAGAAGCGCGTGGTGACCGTGCCGCCCAGTGCCTCGACCGCGGCAATTGCCGACTGCGACGCTCTTGAGACGACAATGTGGATTGGGGTTTTGAGCTCAGAGGCGCCATTCCCGAGCAATTTGACGCCGTCCTTGATCTGGCCCACTACACGCGATGAACTCAGCTCTTTGAGCGTGATCGGTTGGGAGGCGTCGAGGCGCCCTTGGTCGATCCAAGATTGAATCTTGTCAAGGTTGACGGGCGACATCTCATTCGCGAATCTAGAGACAATTGTCAGTCACGGGCTGGTCATTGCGGGCTGGTCCAGCTGAGACGTAGGAGCGATATCATCACCACACGGACTTGGACTTACTGGTTGACGAAACCGTATTTGCCGTGCACGATGTGCTCGGGTGTTTGGCCGCCATTGAAGCCCTCTGGGACTTTGCCGTGTTGTTTCTGTCCATCGGACCCCCGGCCAGATTTACCTCCTTTGCCTGACGCGGGACCTCGTCCTCTTCGTATCTTGCGATTGTACGCACCGGGGCGGTCTGACAAGGAGGTTAGGATCGAGGCATGCCGTCGCTGGGAGGATCGGGGTTGATGGTGCAGGAAGGGGAGGAGGAAGGCCGGGATGGCTGCGACTGATGTCGTGCCTGCGGGCGGTGCTAATGCTGATGTTCGAGTGTCGCATGCTAGGGCTTTCAGCCGCAGCGGTAACCGAGGAGGCATTGTTCCGCGAGGACCGGGAGGTGTTCTCAGTGAGTGTTCCCAAAGGAATGTTCCCAATGTTCGATTCCGAAAAGTCGAAGCTCCAATTGCGCCTGGAGGCCGATGAGCGATCCACCGTAGTGTGCCCAGGCTGTATCGACCAATCATTTCTTGGATCCCCCGCCCCTATTTCCTCCTCCTCCTACCCTTATTTTGCTTCACCATAGAATTTCGCAAGACCTCGTTAGAAGTACTGTATCCCGTGTGTGGGAGGCAGTTCTTTAAGCATACTGGAAGGCATCTCTATTCTGAATGAAGGTGGCCAGACTTGGCATGTGTCACAGCTACATGGTATCTGCTTGGGCCATGTACTCGTATGTTCTTTAGTAAGAAATGTCCCACTTAATTCAAGGTTGGACTATGTAAGCCTTGCCTAACGTCGGCGGACACCGAGAGGAGAACCAATGGGGCCGATATTCATGAACCCCTGGATTTGTGCATAGATAATGCTACAGTCTCTCCGTACAATCACCGACGCGGTAATGAGCTGAGAGATGGAGTCTCCTACGGCTCCACAGGAATAGTATACTGAGGTACATGGTGTGGAGAGCGCGATCGTCACTATCAGCAAGCCCTAAGCAGGGGGAACAACTTCACTTATAACCAGAAAGACACACTACGGCAACCAACGACCCGCGTCAGATGGGTGGAGTGTTTTATTTTCACGACAATAAGGCCCGACCAAGGTACTCCCATGGACTCCTAACGAGGTCTTACTGTACTCATCAATTGGTGGGTCGGTTTTCCATTATTACAATAAGGCTTTTGGTCGGAGTCTACGCCACTTCTTCCTCCACCCACGTGTCTGATCAACATTATTTGCCAGATGGCTGCGATTTGGCCCGCGAGCCCGCGGTTTGCCTGCCATGCGCCCAATACCCAGTGCAGTGCGCGGGCTTTGCCCGTGGTAGGTATAGTATTCTGATGGACTCGGCGAATGAATTCACAATCACGGCATGTCCTTCAGCCGCACCATACCCTCCCGTACCCGGGCAGCAGCAGAGAACGGATTGATAAGCTGTTTCCAGCACCTACTACCCTGAAGAGCGCGTCGCAAGCTCGATGGGGATCACTTGTAAACGGAACCTCCCGAACATAGGTTACGGCTATACGGAGTATTGTGGCTGGATCTGTCCGAAGGATCAGATGCTCCACGAACGGCAGATGAAGGGCGATATAGCAATAGCACTGCCGAATCTTTTCCGCCTGTGATAAGCCACCTTGATCGTTATGTTTGCGGGCCTTATATTCGAGCTACATAGGGCCCGGCCGGTCCTCGTGGTCTCTCCCTCGTTCTACAGACCTCACACCATCGAAACCCTGCTGGAGCTGGCATTACCCTGCAGATCCCGTTATCTTAACCTTTAACCAGTCTCCTTCCGCTTGGATAGTCCCAGCCCTCGAAAACCTATATCCATTGAGCTTACCCCAGTACCTCAACAGACACAGCCAGTAGAGGTCGGACCTGATGAGTCGGCGACAGGTTACACCGCCCCATCTGGGCGGCAGCAGTGGTGGAGGACATGGGCAGGCACAGCACCAACTTCCCCAACCACACCATGCCCCGACTACGCAGCAGCCAGGACGGCAACTCTTTCCACCTCCACAGCATCACACCCCGCAGGGACAGCACCAAGTTCCGCAGCAAAACTACGACCTGACGACCCGGCCGGGACGGCAAATATATCCACCAGTACAACCTCAATCCCACCACCAGCAACAGCAGCAACAACAACACGCACCCGCACCTCAGCTGAGCGACCTCGACAGCCCTGTGCGCGAAACGGCGCCAGCGCATCCGAGGGGTGACGACGACGACGACGACGATTTAGAGGACGTTAATTTCGATGATCTCGAGGAGGTCGACCTTTCATCACCACCACCTACGCAGCAACATCATGCTCAGACAGCCACCCACGGCGGTCCAGGTGGTCCCCAGCAGCACCAAGCAGCCGCCGGGACAGGACACAACTGGCCCGAAAAATCTGCTCCCCCCAATTTTGGCGGCGCTGCCAGTGGCAGAGGATCCGGCGCCCCCGATTTGCGCCGGTTCAACATCCGACGCGACCCGCCGCCTCCGTTCACCGAGACCAACGAGTTCGTGCATGACGACGCCGCCGACCCGCACAACCAGCCACCGGCATTCGACGACCCGCATTTTCGCACACCTGCCCAGCATTTCCAGGCCGAGCAGGACGCTGCTGACGATGAGGAGCAGGAGACCGACGAGGATGGCGCCAGAAGAGCCCAAGAAGAAGCTGATCATGAGGCGGCGCAGCATCTTGCGCACGGACAAGCGCCACAGGCCCATTTTGCGGGCAATACCGCTGCTGGAGGACAAGTCAATGAGCGCGGCGGCCCGGGCTGGCATGGGGCCGAGGACGGTGGGCATGGAGTTATGGAGGGATGGTATGATGAAGATCTGGGAGATCAAGCCGGTGATGAGCATGAGTTCGGGGGACACCAGTATGGACATGATTTCGCGGGGCACGGAGATATAAATGAGCTCTCGGGACAGCCCGATGATGATGAGTTTGAGGGGCCCGGCTATGAAGATGACTTCGGTGGACACGGCGATGAGTCCTGGCACTAAAGAAGATATGCCATTAAGGCTTCATCAGGAGTCTGGGGTCGCGGCTACCCAAGTGGCATTTCGATCCACGAGTCCACTGGGTTCGGGGATCTGGTGTCGCAGTCGTCGGCAAGATATGAGCGTGGACGGTATTGACGGTAATGCCAAGAGGCTCATAACGATTCGCTTTGTATCCGAAAGCCATGAAACACCACCACCACTATTCGTAGTTAAGCGGAAGATGTGTAAAAATGTGGCGAGGGGCGTATGAAGACGATTACGTTACCACGAACGGGCTCCGAAGCATCACGTCTTACCCGATGGCTCAAACCCACAACCAAACTGGAGGCCCGTCAGAAATCCTCATCTCGGAAGAGTTGAAAGCACCTCTAAATATCTTGTGTCTCCCGCTCTTGAGGGGCCATCTCAACATCACCTTGAGCCATGCTGATGGACCGAGCAAGCCGGTCAGCCACAACGCAGGAGACCAACTCCTCACCATGCCTCAGCACGGCGATGGATAAGGTTTCGGCTCAGGCTGCCCACCGGTACTAACTTAGCTAAGGTGTAATCCCCCGGTGCCCCTGGTACCCCTGTCCTATTCAGCCTTGCACAACAATGCTGGATGCGCTCGTCAACATCAACGACCTTGCGTGGTAATTGTCCACGCCCCAGACTGGATCGTGCCTTACCCGGATTATACAGTGGCGAGGGTCCCCAAGGTCGGTTTCAGGCATCTGGAGGGCTATTGGCGCCGAGAAGAACCAGTCATCGTTCGAATTGAAACGACCAACCACTTATATTGCGTTGGAGAAGGCAGCAGCTGAATATCGGCGATCACGCCAGTGGATGAATCTACGTGTACATTGTGCTGTGCAATCACGAAGATCGCTCGTCGTTGCTCAAGCCCTCTCCGTGGTATGTGGTCGCTGCTTACTCACTATTTGGTTGTCGTCGTGCTCTTCCTTACATCAAGGCTATCATATGAGAACGAACCTTCGGATATTGCTCGTGGCTAGGATAGCATCGCGTGACTTCCGGTGGTGAGGACTTGATTGGTGCCACGTTTGAAAGCCAGTAGACAGGGGTGGCATTGCTTGACATGGCCTGAGGCTAAGGAGAAGGCAAGGAGGGGGTTCCATACAGAGAGCTCGTATCCTCAACTGCCGCTATTCCTCATAAACCTCGCCGAGTTCCCTGGATCCCAGCCTCACCTTGTCTCAACAGGTGTCATTAACATTCCTTACACACAGAGGCAACGATCAATCCAGGCTTTCAGCAGGGTTTCGCAGTTGCGAGAAAGAATTCCAAACCAAGCGTTTTGAAACCACGGTGGTGACAATGCCGATTAAGCCTGTATCGATCACCGCGGCTTGTATGAGTCTGATCGTCGATGTAGATAGGCTGACCGTCGACATACGCTCATTTATATCTCTCGGTGGGGGTGCACACCATGACCTGGACTCCGTGTTGGGAGAGCTCTCCTCTCTTGGAATTTGCCTGGAGGCTCTGGAGAGCAATTCAGGTAAGTCCAGGGCTCTAGAGTCCGACCTCTAATGCAGGCATTTGAACCCGACGCCAACCTCAATACAGTTGTCAGTTCTCAGCGGGTGCCTCCGTCAGTCGAGCATAGAATTCAGCTCATCCTAGCGAATGCCGCTCAAGTTGTTGCAGACATTGGCGAGATTCTGATCACGCTGTCTTCAGAGAAACTTGGCAGTAATACGATCTGGGCTGAAAAAGGAGCGAACGATATACGCAAGTTGAGACTAACGCTGGAATCTCACAAGGCTGCGCTTGAAATGGCTCTCACCCTGTTACCCTTGTAAGTGACAACCTCTTACCAGCGTGTCGTCGTATGGCAAGGCTCAAGAAAGGCAAGACTTCTCCCTACCACCTTCAAGGACGAGGTTTCGACCATTGGCCGAAATGACAGAGACACGGCTTTGGTTCTGGACGAAATTACCAAGCGGATTGCAACGCACTTTCAAGTAGGGGCTGCTTTGCATCAGACAGAGACAGCGGCAGCCGCAGCGGAACTCATCCAGGCTCGACCCTTGACTGTACCTGTGCCGGAAACAGCCGTCTCGGACTCCACGCGTACGCTTGAAAGTCTGCACCCAGCTCGGTTACCTGCTGAGCAAGAACCTGTCTCTTTGGACATGCGAGCAACCCCGGTGGTGAAGACGGATATCGACTCTTCTACCTCATCTTGTCAGCCTGTTGCCGTCTCGACGAGCATCTGTGAGCCCGAAGTGGCACCTGCGACTGAATGGACCGGGAAAGAAGAAGATCCGAAGGGAGAGAAAGAACTGGCTGCAAACAAGCTGGGGGAAACTGAGGATGGAATGACGGAATCCGATTTCGAGGATCTATGCGACGCTCACCCCGAAGTTTTTGGACTGATTGCCGCAGAGCAGGAGGTAACTGAAGGACACAGCTTTGGCACTTTCTCTCCGTCGACATCACGTATCGCTGGTCAGAGTTTCAGCGTTTTGGCTGATCTCCTGACGCTCGGCCGTGAAATGGGCCTCGGGGGAGTTCGAGATCGAGATTCTTGCGATGGCAATACCAGCGCCCGCGGGACAAGAGATATTACACGCTGGAGCCATGGCACCTACGACGGTGAGCCAAACAATCAAGAAGCGACTCCCCCAATGAGCCCTGCAGCAGGGTTAACAACGCCACCACCTACTCCTGCGCAAGAAGTGAGGACACCTCCTCCAGAAGGACCTGGATCGTCGGCGAAGGGGAAAGGTCCTTCCCGGAGCTTCATGACAAAGCAGGATGAGCCCTTCTTCAGGGGCTCATACCGTCAATTATCGCCTCCCCCGTCACCAACGACCGCAAGGCACGTGTCAGACGATAGACGACAGCGGGCACCAATGGGAGTGACTGGGGTCTTGAATGTTAGAACAAGGCAAGCAGCTCCAGAATTGCCGAAGTTGTCGTTCAGCAGAGGCGCTGTGGACGAGCGCGGCAGTACCGTTGCGCCCATTAAAACGAGCGCTACCACCGGAAACAATGCGTCGAGACAGGCGCACGGCCCGAAATCACCCGTTAAGACGGAGGTTGAGAAGATTGAGCAGAGGTCGAAGCACGAGATGTCAAAAGCGTCGGCACCACAGGGGCACAGGGGGCGACTTGATTTCAGCAAAGAGTAGATGCCAGAGGTCCTTAATCTCATTCCTGTCCTTGATGCGGTGAAGCCGCGAAGGGTAGCACGGGTCCGCCATTGTTGGTTGAAGTGACAGAGACCATGATTTACTGGGAATATGTTTCCATGCTGCTGATTCATGTTGAATTGCCTCAATTATTGTGCTCTAGTGGCCACCTGCTACGAAGACCTCAAATTCAGTGCTCACCGATCGAGATATCCCCGGCCTGTCGACCGCGACCATCGCTATCGGATATGGAATGACTGAGGGCTTAAGCTCAATGCTAGAGATGTCAGTGTCAGTGTCAGTGCTCTGTGGTCGTGCTGGTGCCCACTTGGTTAAACTTCGGCCTCCCCGCATTCTGGGCCTGTGGCTGGTGATGTGGCGTGAGGCTGGATTTCCCATCAGCCACTCCAACTTGGCTGCGTTACACCTCCTGAAACTCCTGGTGAGAGACATTCCTCCCCTTCACAACTTCCTTCAGCAATGGATCGGTGAGACTGTAGGAGCTGGGTGAGATATCATTCACAGTCTTATTAATTGCATCGCTATTTCTGTCAGTCGAGACGGAGATGAGTATGTAACAAGAGGCCCGTATCCGGTTTTTCTATCCCGCTCAGAACGATGGGTCCCATTGAGTTCAACAAAAAGCGGATCATCCTGCTCATTGCAGGTGTCCTTGCGTTCTACATTGTCTTCCATGGCCTCTCCTCCTCTAGTACCTATTTCGACGACGTCACCTCGCAGCTACCGATCCCGAACCACCTGACCCCGACCGAACATAAGCTGCCCCCTTCGGCGCCAGATCCAGATGAGATATGGGATCTGACTCCTGAACCGTCGCCGACGCCGGCACCCGAACATGCCGTCGAGCCCGATGCGCCTGGGTCTGCGCCACCTGTACAGCACTTCGACTTGCACCCGATTGCGCAGCTGATGCAAGATGCCGATGTGCAATTTCGAGCCTACGAGAGCGGGGTCTCGACGACGTTCAGGCAGACGGTGGAGAAATACAGAAGCAAATATGGCAGACATCCTCCGCCACGCTTTGCCGAGTGGTACAAGTTTGCGCGCAAGAGGAATGTGTTCAACATCGACGACTTCGAGCAGATAATGGATGATCTACGACCGTTCTGGGCAGTCAACGCCTCCGAGATCCGCATCCGTGCTGCTCATATGTGGGAGAATTTTGACTTTGGAGTCTCGGTAATTCATATCCGCAATCACAAAGTCGTCAAAGTCGAGAATCCCAGCTGGAGGTCTGAAACCATGGTCAAGGTGATTGAGAAGTTCATCAATCATCTGCCGGACATGGACATTCCAACGAATCGGCTGGATCAGCCACGAGTGGTCGTGCCGTGGGAAGACATGCAGGAACATCTGCGAGTCGAGCATGGCACTCGAGTTATGCCGCCCGAGGTCATGGACAGCTTCACAAACGACCAGCTTGAGTTACGCGACATGAGCATTCTTGACAAGGCGGATGATCACTCGACACGGCTGAATGACGAGTGGTTCTTCGCGCCAGGTAAACAATACATGAACATCGCCGCAAAGGGCTGCCCTCCCGAATCTCCCGCGCGATCCAACATGTCCGTTACCCAGTCGGACCGCTTGTACAAGGAACCGCTCGCAGGTCTAGTTACCAACTTCAACCTGTCGAGTGATTTATGCACCGTCGGGCCAGCAATCCAGGACATGCACGGCATGTTGTACTCGGCGAGCAGCATCATTGCGTCTCACAAGCTCGTTCCCATCTTCGGTGAATGTAAGGTCAATGTCAACAACGATATTCTCTTCCCCGCAAACATGTACTACCAGCATGATGATCGATATGACTACAACGACAAAGAAGATTTGGACTGGCGTGACAAGCAGGACACGATTATCTGGCGTGGCGTTACTTCCGGAGGTGTTCAGTTGGCGGATAACTGGGATCGAATGCATCGACAGCGCCTCGTCCGGCTTCTTAATGGAACCTATATGGGTATGACAGCCAAAGAAGTCACGGTACTCATGGAGAAGGATAACGGACCGGAGAAGGTCAACACCACCTACGAGCCCTTTGAGAGATTCCAGCCGTCCACATTCATTGCACAGCATAGCGATGTTGGGTTCACCGAGCCCATGTCCTGCCTTCCAAATTGCGAGTTCTACAAAGAGCACTTTAGTTGGGTGCCCCCAGTCTCGTTGACATCACAATTCAGGTCCAAGTACCTAATTGACGTGGACGGTCACTCTTTCTCAGGCAGGTGGCATGCTTTCTTGCAGAGCAAGAGTCTCGGTCTCAAAGCCACCATTTTCCGAGAATGGCATGATAGTCGACTTTTCGCATGGCGACACTTTGTCCCAGTGGACAATCGATACGACGACCTCTACGCGTTATTGACGTACTTCATCGGCTATGGCAAGCCCTACAAGCAGAACGTCGACGAAGACCATGACCCGAACCCGCAGGTCTTCATCGCTCCGCACGATCTAGAGGCCCAGAAGCTTGCAAGACAGGGTCGAGAATGGGCGAACAAAGTCCTGAGATGGGAAGATATAGAGGTATATATGTTCCGGCTCCTTTTGGAATACGGTCGTTTGATCGATGATAATCGGGATTATATTGGATATTCAGGCGACGGCGGTGAATTAGACAAGTTCGATGCCGGCGAGGAGAACGACGGACGATGGGGCATAGGAGGATGGAGATGAAAGCGAGGATGTTCTCAACACAGTACATGCAACGTCTCTTAGACATCAAACGCCGCCATCACGGATTACTTTCAGCAAGACCTCAACCGGTACCAGCTACCTTTTCAAGGGCTCCGGAATCGCCTATGTAACATCTCCCGAAGCTCTAGGTGTGGATGCTCTGTGCAACACGAGGAGCGCATAGCGGTACGCCGCAATCCCTGCACCGCGTCACTCGGTTCAGACCCGGCCGCAGGAAGGTGGAGGGGAAAACTCCTGGAGGCTCGTCCCCTCGGGTCTCGTGAGTCATTGATTACACGTTAAGGAGCAAGCAGCATCATGTAAACAGCACTTGTACTATGTACCGCCCCTTCCGGAGGCCTCTTTCGTCGGTTCGCACGCACACGAAACAAACGCGGCAGCGGCTCCGCGACAAGCGCAAGGCTAGACGGGGGTTATGCATGTCGACCAAAGGCGCAGAGCAACGGATCGTGAGTGACAGCAACCGAGAATATGGGGCATAAGGTAATTTATTGGGCATTGAGGACCAGCATATACCGTCGTGGCGCAGGCGGCTCTTTCTCAAGCATACCCAACACCACGTGTAATGCTTCTCTGACTGCTCACTTCTTCAACTTCTTCTTCAGCCTCTTCTCCGCCCTGACATCCTTCTTCAACCGGGGATCGACGATCTTATACCTCCCCTTGACTCCCCGCGGCCGACCCGCAACACCGCGATTCACACCCCTCGCCACCACCAATTTAGCCTTCTCCTTCGGTTTGCCGCTCTTCTTGGCGGCGCGGGACATCATCCTAGTGATCGCGCTGGCCTTGTCCTTCTCGGAAATGCCCTCGTCTTCCAGAAGGAGGGCGGACTTCTTGCGCAGCTTCTCAAGCCGTTGCGCGGCCTTGAACTTCTTGCGCCCCTTTGCTTCCCGCACTTTCTTGATCGGCCGCGCGTTCAATGCCCGCAGTTTCTCCTTGATCGCCAGGACGGCCGCTTTCGTAATGGGCCGCTGCGGCTTGGAGTGTTGGTCCTCGTCGTCGAGGAACCACTCGGGCAGGCCGTCGACGTCGCGGAATGTGTACTTGTTGAAGTTGTCGTCGAGGAGATCGCGCGTGGTCTTTTCGCCGGTCGCGAGCGAGTGCGCTAGTGTCATGGCTTCGGCGGTGATGATGTCGATGTCTAAATGGCCGGTGGAGGTGAGGGGGTCTTCTGCTCGAGGAGCAGCGGGTGTGGTTTCAGATTCGAATTCGGAATCCGAATCCTCTTCTTTTGAGGCGCGTGGTTTCTTCAGCGCGGACTTGGGAGGTTTACTTTGTTGCAAGCGTTCCGATGCTTTGGTTTGGATGGCGGCGACGGCGGCGGGTTTGGCCTGGTCTGAGGACTCGTCGTCCATCTCAATTGCGCTATCCTTGTCGTTATCGTCCTCGTCATCCTCGATGCCCAGGCCCTGGAAGATGTCCTGATCGAAGAACATGGCTGCTTTGCTGGACAGTCCTTCGTGTCTTGGTAGCTCCCTCATCGAATGGTCGTCTTCCCCGTCCGTTTCTGCATCATCAGGCACATCGTCGGTTCTGTCTTCCTGGTCGGACAAGCCTTCCCATTCATCCGTCTCTCTCTCTTTTCTTGCTCGCTTGGCTCGTGCTTTTGCGTCGGCCTCCTCTCTCCTTTGCTGGAATGACTCGTACATCATGTCGAGTTCTCGTTCGAGTCGATCGCCGACTTCGTCATCGTCTTCGCTCTGTGTTTCGACCTCGGAGACATCCGACTGTCCGTCATCGCCGATTGCCATCTCTTCATCCTCGATGCGCGGCGGATTACGAGCCCTCTCGGCCGTCTTGATGCTGAACATCGACCCCTCTCCTGCCGGACCATTTTGCTCCAGCCCGATATCAAAGGGCGCAGTCATATGCATCTGCATCCTGATTATTTCTTTTCTCTTTCTCTCATTTTCTTTCCGCCGCTCCTTTTTCTTCTCTTTACTATCCTGGTCCCTGAGCTTCTGTAATTCTTCCTGCATCTTGAGCTCTTCATCCATCGACTCGACCTCGGCGACCTCTTCTCCTTGCTGGTCTTTATCCTCTTCCTTCGCTTCCTGCTTTTTGGCCTTACTGGACATGCCGAACCTATCGCGGACCTTTAGTCGCCAACGGAGCAATGTCCGGAATTCCTTCTTTCCCAGGACTTTCAAGTCTGCACAACATTGTCTGACTTCAGCAGTCGTCTCGGGTAGTCTGTCGATGGTCGCTAGTGCCAGATCACCGTTTGGAGGCTGCTCGAAACTGAGTGTGTTGACCGATCCGAGAATGGCAATGGGATCGGTCGTATGGATGAATTCGCTGACGGGCACCTCTTTGTGCTGCGTCCAATCCCCTTCTTCGTAACCCTCTCGCTTCCTTTTCTTTTTCTCCGGATTGAAGACTTTCGCTTCGTTGTTGGGCGTCGGTTCCTGGACTTCTGCGAAAACGTGCTTCGGATCCAGGAACTTCGGGTCCAGTTTCTTAGGTGCTTTGAAGCCTCTGCATACGACAAATATTTCTGCCGAGACATTTCTCGATGACGGGGGTTTCGTCGCTTCCACCGATGTGAAGAGTTGTTTGAACACCCAGAGTAGCGCATTGTAGTCCTTCGACCGGAAGACTTTTGTGACGAATGTGCCTCCTTCTTTCAAAAACTCAGTTGCCAGCTTCATAGACTGCAGCACCAATTCTGCTTGTGAGAACGCATCTTGAACCCACGCCACACCGACGTTGGGCGCACCGTCATGCAACACAGTATCCGCTTTCATATGCTTGATATGCGATCGAATAGTCGCCCGGCATTTGTCCGTAGTGATATCGCTCTGGAAGGTAATGACCCTGGGTATAGGCTTGATGGGTGCCAAATCGACACCAATGATTAAACTCTGCGCAGGCATTGTCTCGGCGGCAACCTGACACCACGATCCTGGTGCGGCGCAGAGATCCAGCAGCACTCGACTCTTTTCCAGGAAGCCATATTTCTTGTTTAGTTGTATAAGTTTGAAGGCGGCTCGCGCGCGGTAGCCTTTCTCTTTGGCGAGCTTGTACCATTTATCTGCGACACATCAGTCAGTCAATCAATCAATGGCGGAGAACCGATGGCGAGGCGGCGGGGTGCAACATACCCAGACGGCCTTTGCCGTGCTTCTTTTGGATTGCCATGGTCAAAAAGCGCTCCAAAGGAGATTTCACAGCCTTCTTCGAGCCCTCCTGAAGTTCTGCTCAGCAAGCAGTGAATTGTCTGCTGAGCGCAACCTCGGACTGGTGGTCATCCAAATCTCGAACAAAAAAATCGGCCGAGAGACTGCGGCTTGGCGTTGGCCCTGCAGTGCTCGGTAGGAAGTTGGCAAGGTGGAGAGGTCAAATGACACCAGTTGGCCTGCTAAATTGTGCTGGTGACCCTCTTTAATTATGGAATGACGATGGAATGACACAGACTGACGGTGGAACTCACAGCGCTTCGACGGATACTAAACGAAAAAAAACCCCGACTACCTCGTACAGTAGCTCAAGTAGGTCCTAGTCGATCCCGACATGGAAGGTGTCATTGGTCGCTTCGTCCCTTTATCCTCTGTTTAATAGACCAGCGAGATGCCGCGAAAGCTGTGAGGCCGATTCCCCGGCGTGCCTGGGCGGTAAGACCCGCTGTACGAGCTAGACGCGTATAATTTATGCGGATATACCTACGGTAGACTTACTTCCTACCTGAACGGAAATATATTCCTAACTGCTTAAGGATCAGTAATATTGCTGCGACGAACTTGAATGCGACAGGGTCATCCTCGAGGGCTAGCAAAGATGTCTTCATACTCCGATATCATGTGTCGTGAGAAGTCTCCAGACGCTGGAACTTCCCACAGGCTTTACTCCCAGTCGTCCAGCAGCTCCCAGTCATAATTCCACTCGTCCGGCTCATCACCCAGTTCACCATCATCATCCTCTCCCATGAATTCCTGGTGCAATGACTCGGAATAGTCCTGTCTTGCCCACCAGTCGTCGTTGTCGTCGTCGTCAAACGAGTAATCGTCTTCTGTTTGATCATCTTCGCCGCGCCCATCGCCGTGAAGGTGCAACAATGAGGGACTCCACTGCACTCCTTCATCGTGCAGGTTAATCCGCCCATCGTTGTAACACCTGCGGTACTGAATGCGTGGCAATGTCCTGTACCGGTGATCCCACCGCTCGTGCATTGCTTCCTTCAGGTTCTTGACTGGCGCATCAGGATGCAGCTGCTGCCAAGGGTGGCGGCAGGATTTGTTCTGGCACGACTTGAGGACCAACAGCAGCGCGTCGAGGCGCCAGAGGAGCTTGCGGATAGGGAAGCCGAAGACACTGGTCGTTCCAGCATCAAAGGCATTAGTGCCGCCGAATGGGCTGGGCGCGCTCGGGTGCAGGTTGTGCATCTGCACCGAGTCGCGCTTCATGTCATACAGCTCGCGCGAATTGTTGAGGCATTGTACCGAGTACATGAGGTCGTAATCCTTCCCCATCAGTCGCAGGGACTTGTACGAGTTTGGTTTCTTGCCCTTGATGCCCTGGACCAAGAAGGTGGCACCGGTCCAAAATTCGACCGCGGTGTGTTCATCGGTCATGGAGTCCGTCCTTTTGTCGATTCGCTCTCGAGTCAGCGGAATCGGTTTGCCATCAAATTCCTTTCGAGGTTCAATGCCGGCCATTTTGAAAATCGTCGGTGCAAGGTCAATGTGCGCGCTGACAACCTCAGTGGTCAGCCCCTTGGGCACTCCAGGCCCGCGGATGACGAGGGGAACATTGATGTCCTCTTCAAAAGCAAACTTTTTACCTGCAAACAATCGATGGTGGCCGAGATGGAAGCCATTGTCGCTGCTATAAATGATGAACGTGTCATCGAGTTTGTCCGCGTCTTGAAGCCGGCGAACCACGCCCTGGACGATATCGTCGACCGACTGCAGCGACTCCACTCGACGCTGGTAGTGGTAGTCGAGCTTGTCCGTCATGGTCGAGTTGAGCCGGTCAAGCTGCCACACGTAGTTGACGCCGGACCGCTGTGCCGGGTTCCAGTTCTCGGCTCGAGGCACCTTTGCATGTGGTAAGGAGTCCTTATATTGTGGCGCCGGAACAGGAGGCCCAGCATTGTCACCGACCTGGGCATGAGGCGTGACAGGTGCGATAGTGATGAAGAACGGCTTGTCCTTCTTGACGGCCTTCTCAATGTAACCGTACGCATACTGCCCGACCATGTGTGTCGTGTATCTGTCATCAAAGTTGTGCACAGGGCCATGCTGCCCATGCTCAATATGCTGGAAGGCTGGATGCCAATACTGGTATGTGCGGCCTCCGATCAGCAGATCCGCTTCGGTCCATCCTTGAACTGGGTGTTCTTTAACGAGGTCTCTGTGCATGCCATTGTACAATTTCCCGGTATAATATGTGTCGTAACCATGATCCCGAAGCCAGATTGGAAGATAGTTGTTCCCAAACCCGTTCTTTACAACCTCTTTGTATCCGCCATTCACCTGATTGACTTCAAATCAGCAGACATGTAATATAATAGAGGTCAGTTCTCTTACTCCGTTGACATCGGTCACTCCGTGATTATGAGCGAGCAGACCCGTCATGATGCTGACTCGTGCAGGACAGCAGAGCGCCGTAGGTGCATAGTGTCGAGTGTAATGAGTGCCTTCATCGATAAGTAGATTCCGAACATGGTTCATGTAGTCTAGTGAATCCATTTTCTGGTCTTGATCATCCGTCAAAATGAAGACGATGTTTTTCTTCTTCTTGTCCCCGTCTGTTGCCGCATGGATGCGACAGACAAACACGGACAAAACAAGCAGAAGCGTCACAAAATTCATGATTGCACAAGTTGAATGTGACTCTGAAGAGAATTGGTTTCGGAATACCGCCTTATATCCTTGGATTCTTCCACATACTGCCCAAGCCAAGGCACCTCCCACGGTCCACAGCTCACAGGCATGACGCCGGTTCTGCTGCACAGTGCCGTTGCAAGCCTGATCAGCACGAAAAGCGTCACCCTCCTGGGTAAAGAGCACGACGATGTGACAGAATCTCTGTATCACAGAGAACTAGCAAGGGGCTGGTGAATACGTGTCCCTCAATCCGGCTCAATCGTTGAACCACTTGCCATTCTCGGCTGAAGACTGGGGTATCCTATTGTTAAGGCTACCCACGCGTGATTTCACCCTAAACGAGTACCTTGAGAGTTACACAAGGTGGAGACACCCCATATCGGCCCCGAGGGGCCACTCATCAACTTGTTAGACCGGTTCATTGTCACCTCTTCGCAAGGGTCGGGCTTTGGCTGCAGCGGGGCTGGTAGGCAGCAGATAGCCCCCTGAGTGGCAGAGTTTGGGGTACGCTCGTTTGAATGTCGTTCAGCTTGCCAAGTTCTACTCGTCGTCACAGGGGATGTGTTCCTGATATTCATCACCACACCGCTGATCCCGATAGAGACTGCTCTCATTTCTCCACATGACAACAGGTTTAGTGCTAAATCTCCAACCTAGGTAACTGTAGTGTTCGTAGACTGATTGTCGACAGCTGCCGCACTATCCTGCGTCACAACTCTGGGCTCTACTTGTCGCGCTTCTTGCCTCCTGAACTGTATCCTCATCACCCTGATCATCCTTCACTGGAGAAGAGCTGTGTTTCGCCCCTATGTAACCCTTACTGGAATCCCAGTCATACATGCCGACTTTTCAAGAGCCCGTATAATCCTGTCCAAGCGAGCCTTTCAAGATGCCTGCGGATTCAATGGACTTGTCTCCTTCTTCATCCAGCTCATCATCGTAGTCTGACATACTCCACGAAGAACGGTCATCGACGAAGCCTGCAAACTCCACGGCTTTGTCTCCTTCTTCGTCAAGTTCATCGTCATACTCCAGTACATCCCACGAAGGAGGGTCACCAACGAAGCCTGCTGGTTCCGCAGCTTGGTGTCGTTCCTCTTCGAGATCATTATCGAGACCATAAACTTCGTCAGATTGCGAAGGATCATCCTGGAAAACCGCCGACTCTTCTGCCTGATCCTCTTCGTCGCCGAGCTCGAAATCGTGCCAACTGAAGTCAGTGGGTGTTGGACCGCTCGGCCCCTGCTCTCTGTTGACATGCTTTTCAAGAAGATCCAGGTATTCATCAAAATCCAGACTTTCATCTTCGAGGCCTGGCTTGAGGAACCTCTCATCAAGAGCTTCCATGGAGTCTTGATCGAGATCAAGGACATCGGCACCTTCGGAGGGGTCCGGCTCTGTCCTGGTCATAAATCCTCTGCGCGTAACATAAGTATTGTTTCGAAACGCTCGAATTGCTTTGAAATGGCACAGTTAGCACAATTAGCACAGACCTCGGTGGACGTTGGCGTGGTGTGTGTACCTGAACAGTAAAGCGCAACGGAGTCTAGGAACTCATGTGTTAGTGATGCTGGTTTCCAATAACGACCAAGAGCCATACCTGCATTGGTCTGTGCCCCGTAATATTTCTCCCTAGGGATATTCGGGTTGTTTGGATCCAGAGTCGTGATGGTTGTCGGATATCCTTTCATTTTGGCGAGTCGGCGCGCATTAGTCCATCCGTACGCCGCAGAAAACGGGAAGTTGAAGTTGGAGATGCTTTTGAAACCTTCCGTAGCATCGATAGACCTCCCGCCAAGGATAGTATGCGTGAGCTCGTGCAGCAAAACCTTGTCGAGCAGATTCCACGCGTCGAATGGAGTAAGTTTGGTATACGACATGATTGGCACTGTAAGTTTCGCCAGGTTCCCTCGCCAGCTGACGTCTGACCATGTTCTGTACGTCTTGTTACGAGCCCATTCGACAAACCACCGGCATAGCTGAATCTGGGGATTCTTGAAGACCACCTGGTTGTTTACTCGCTCCTCCGGCAAAATGGTCATCGCCAGGGCGAGGTCGTTGTTGTAGATGCACTGTGTTATTCTGTCTTCCGGCTCGTCAAGGGCACAATTCGAAACTATCCATTAGGGTGGACCAGAAGAACGGGACTCTGGAAATACTCACCCGTGTCCACGTGGATGCCATCCGCATTTTTCTTGATCCTATCAGTGTTGCAATAGACTATGGCATCATGCGGTGCAGGGTTCGCTGTCCGCTCTCTCATCTCAAGAACACCTTCCAAGATAACTGAATAGCGTTCAGTCCCAGGTCCTGCTGCTATCTGACCAAGCTGTTCAGCGACTTACGTTTAAGATGCGGGTAGGATTTCTCGTAAGGATCTTCGTCTGCCTTGCAAAAGAGAATCTTTATGAGCCGATTCACCTGACGATGCCGCGGGTATCGCATGAGTTCGTCATAACCTGCCTGGGCCATTTCGAACGCGTCCCGCATGGAACGAGTAACCATCTCATAATCTCCCCCTGATTTTGAACCCAGATTAATTAGCAAGGATGTCGAAACTTGTCGGAGTGGTGAATACATTACGTTCTTCTCCAAATGATGCATGGCAACCCGCATCAACTTTGTAACAGAGGCTGAGATGTACGTGGGCGAGGACGGAGCTGACTACCACCAGTACGGCAGTTGACCACCGCATGATGTTTACCATGAGCTTTTCTGAAATGTCATAGTAGATTCCGGCAGTATTTGACCTTTTCGTTTTTAAGAGAAGAGTGCGTCGATGCAGCAGAGACGCAGAAAGGTTCAACGGGTTCAGCAGACCCTAAGTGCACTGGGAAGGCCTCCAGCCATGTCACACCCACTGATATTGATGATCCTTCAGCGCGAAAATAATCCATGCTAGCCTTGTGCACAAGAACCATCGATGAAACGGTGCGTTTACAAGCACGCATGATCTGCGACTTCTTCATGTCTGTCACCGTTAAGAACTTGGTTACTGCAAGGGGCCTGAATGCTAGCTCGAACAATAGTATCTTGATTGATCCCGGTCTTGAATGTCCAAGGTCGACGGTCTCTCTGTCCGGTCTACTGTGCGAGCCCTAGGTCAGGCCAAAACTCCATGACATAATGATGTACAAGTGTGTTGGGTATACTGTTCTCTTTCAGCATTTACCAAGCTTTGCCCTTCAACTTCAGATGAGATTCCAGGCACCCGACGGCGTGTTCACGCCAATAAGGAAGCCCCGCATCTCAACCCCTGACCAGATTCGGCCAACGCCTACTCTTTTCAGCGTCAGGGGCATCGGACAGAAGCGGGTTTCAAGGCGCACCGCGCTACTATGCGCGCAGTGATTGCTTTCATGTGTGGGGATAACAACCTTGAACCCAGAATGGTAGTATGTTGTCATGGTCCTCTACATGCACAGCATGCCTACCCTCCGAGAAAGTTCCAGGACAAGAACCCTTTGACCCAGAGTGATAGCATGCTGTGCATGTGGAGGGCCTTACAGAGCACCTTATCAACGAGGTAGAGAGAACTGCGAAATATGCCACAGCACTGCAGCTTTGCTCGACCTCTGGTCTGTCATATTGATTGATTATAGGAGTCGCATGGTTATCTCCTCAGTATTTTGAATTGACTCAAGCAAGAATTGGCTGAGGAACAATGCATCTTCTCTACCCATGCCTTGCAGTACTGGGACTGGCGACGATTGCAATAGGAGATTTTGCACAGGAGCAGCTGGCACCAGTGGATGCAGGACACAAACACAAACACCACCATGGGCACACCGCGACCATAATTGTCTCAGCAGAGCATGAAAAACTTCATAAACGAGTAAGTCCAGGAATATCAATAATCTACTCAGGTCAGAGACCTGGCTGATCCGGGGACAGTGGGAAGGTCCAACTCCAACAGGGTCGGAAATCTTCATCCAGCCAACATACGCCACTGAGATTCCCAAGGACGGATTTCACGTTCGATTCGGTCCTGATCTTGCAAAGCGGCTGCACCATGTCCTACACGAGTATTGCAACAAGCATGACGAGAGAAAATGCATTGATAAGCTCACTGAGGTCTTGGAGCACGATCACCGGGCACTGAAAAAGACAAAACGACAGGTCAACGTCGCTCAGGCTGCTATAGGCCTCTTCATGGCAGCATCAATGTACATGCTTAAGCCCGGTGAAAACTCAGACGTTGCAGACCATGCCTACTTACCCAGCCCTGCTGTATCGCAGATGGAGGCCCATCCGACTGCCGATGCGTATGTCTTTAAATCCGACGCCCATGACAAGCACCCTGTGACCTACCAGGTCGGGCCAACCAAAACAGCGAGCGCTCATGTGTCGGTCAGAACGGTACACTCCAATAAAGGCAAACACAGGAAGGGCGATATCATCATTGACCTCCCAGATGATGCCGCCCAATTTATCAAGCGGACGCTCGATGGAACGAACACGTGTGACGCTAAAAGGCGGCCGAAGAGAGACCCTCTGGATCCCAATTCCACCGTCGCCGAGGCAAGACTCATCAATGAAGCTCTCCGCCTGATGCTGGATCAGGTCGACGGTGATCTTCCAGTCCGAGAGCTAGAGTTGGCAGGTCGTCGACATGCAACAAATCTACCATTGAGCCATCTTCATATTCCAGGCGCTGAAGAGCACTTTAAAGGTCTTATGCTCTGGATTGAGAATAATCATATTCGTCAATTAATGAGGCTGGACCGAGAAATACGGATTTTTGTCACCAAGCTATTGTGGATCTCTACAGCCTATCGTTGTGTTAAGGGAGCCGCCGATCTGAGTACTATGGTACTACATTCTGTGTCTGAAAAGGGCAACAAGAAGTGCCCGGCTCATGCTCCGAAGGGAATCAACGCTCCCCTCTGCAGAGACTGCGAAGGCTGGGAGAACGCCATCTGCCGAAAGGGGAAATGGAAAGGTTGCCCATGTCTTCTGATCGCCACTACCACGGTCTATCCTGACCGAAGAGGGCTGTGGAACGCACGAGAGCACAGTCTTGTGAAGCTGCTTGGGACTGGACATGAAAAGCCCGAGATAGATTGCGATCCACACAGGATCAACGTTGAGACCGACGTCTTCAAAAAGTGAGTGTTGTAGGCCAATCCAAAGTGTGCACCAGCTGACTGACGACGATACTAGAGCTGTCAAAGAATATTGTCAGGACACCAGACCTGGCCGACCGAGTGGCCATAGAATCACGAAGGACGGGCTCCAATTCACCCTGAAACATCGATGGTTTCATGACAAGTGCGCACGACCGGATTGGAACCATAAAGACTACGAGCATAAATGCGTCGAGTCCTTCCACGAGTTCCTCATGGACAGCAAATGCTCGTACGACAGTCACGTCATGGCTCGCGCTGGCCATCTACACTCAAAATGCGAACTATCAACCTTCAAGATCGACAAAGAACCCAAAAAGCACCACCACCACCATCACCACCACAAGCGTGATGGGCCGCTGCACTGCCACCCCGACCATGGGTGCCAGAATGAAGTCAATTCCGCAGAGAACGTCCACGCTGCGGCGAAGGCCTTCTGTGGGCGGCTACGCAGTGGCATGATCAAGGGCCGCATCATGAAGCCGGGCGACCCGCCGATCCACTCGGACTTGGGAGTCTTGTATGGAAACCAGTTATCTGCGCATTGGGTCGACAATTGCGACCTGGAGAAAGAGCACGACATTGCAGGGGAGGGCTGTGCACAGAACTTCTTTATGAATTGGAAACAGTGCGTTAATGGAGGACGAGGTAAGTACTCAGGAGAAAGTTCCAGTGGTAAGCTAACTGAGAGATCAGGTGGTTGGCATCGTGAGGGGTGTGTTGCAATGGCGATGCGCCCTCTTTGCAAGAGCCCATAGTGTTTTCTATCTCCTGTAACGCCCACATAGTCAGGGTTCTACCCGGGGCTCTTCCGCACCTTGACAGAAATCTGCCCAACTTGTTTACTCCACTCAACCTCGGCACCTTGTCTTCACTCGGACGCGGTTGCGGTCCTAGGCTGGGGGTTGACTTCGGTTCTGCGTCGGGGGGTCCTTTGAGTCTGCAGTCCGATATAGGAAATCCTAGGGGTCGCCAGCGGGTATTCGTTGATGCAACCACTGTCCGGGGGGGACAATCGCTTCTAGTTAGAGAAACAAAAGTCCTCCTCGCAAAGCGTGCCGTTCGTGGAGGTGGCAGGATTAATCATCGCCGCAGCAAATGGGCGAAGATTGCCTTAGTACATCTCATTACCCTATGCCACTCTGGAAATGCCGCTTCGTTGTGCGAATACTCCAGCGGCAAGATCAACGCGGGCAACCGATGTACTGTCTACCATCCCCAGTGCTCTTGTGCGCTACATTTTCACACCTACATACCTTCTGCCCAAAAAGAGCGACCTGGTAGAGATCCGGAGAATTTGTGCTGAGAGCGGCAGCCTCCATGAGATCTTTGTACGGAGTGTGCTTTTACGGCTTTCTCCAGAAGGTGAGGATCAGATGACGCGTGCCGTGTCACAGGGCTGGTAGAACACGTCGTATCGCGAGTGAAAGACATCGTAACTCTATTCCATTCGAAGTCGAGCTGCATAGCCTGGCAATGAAAAGTGCTCAGATCTGGACCGATTTCCGGCACGACAAGAGACATTCCGAGGCATACGTAGCGGACTTTGACCCTGACCCAGATTGGCAGACACTCGATCTTCCCCGGAAGGTGCAGGCATTAGAAGCCCTTCGGCAAATTCGGCCTCTGCGGGAATTGCGCTCATGGTTTTCCCAGCGTCGAACAAGGGGAAGTCGAATTAATCTGGGCCGGGGCCGGTGTCATGGAATCGCAGCTGGCAGATGGAGAGGAAGAGCTAAGTAGAAAAGCAGTTCTTGTCCAGAGAAACGCAATTATGCGTCATAGAAGAAGACATAGGGATGTTGTTGATAAGACCACTGCACAGGAGACCAGAAACCCCTTCTCAGGCGTAAGATGATGTGTCGGTGGCAGAGGAGCCTTCTCGCGTCGCTTCGTGGGCACAGCTAGGGGAATGCTTGTCTAGGCTCGTTCACTGCGCGGCAATGTTCGCTCGTCAGTCAATAGGTCGCTATCATTCAGAGGAAATGAACCTGCCCGTGCCACTCTCTCCAGACTGTACTGTAGCTTCCATATTATGTAAATCACTTGTGCATTATTACCTCTTGACCAAATATGCGCATGCTGGTTAGGCTTGGCTCGCCGTTTCACCGGTCCATTCCACAACAGGATGATGGACAGTGAGGCGAGCGTGTCTCGTGGACAAGCCCGTACAGTATGGGTTATTGGAGGCTTGAGGCAAGCTGCTTGGTTCGGTCGACTGCCCATAACCATACTTAGCCTCTCAGGCTCTGCTGAGGTAGAACTTCATACCAATACGCATAAATATGAGCAATGGGTGAAGCGAGGGACCGGATACCCATGGTAAGGAACCTTATCCGTCCTGCTTTGTTTCGTGAGGAACTACTCGGTACGCTTGATCCGTCTAACAAGGCTTGTCTCAGTCCTCAGACCATTCGTCACTTGCGACGCTAACCTTTTCCCGAGGAAAATCGAACTAGTCAGCCTTGCGCCAAAACGAGGCTGACCTAACTGAGACAATAACGAGGTGTGCGAGGCTACACTAATAAGCCCTCGGGTAACCTGCCTATCGCGCCATCTTCGACTTCAAGTTTCAATGCTCACAGCTCTCAGTTTCTCGTACGTCGAGAGTGAACGGGTGCTGCCAGGAATTCGTGGTCGCCCAGGGGAGATGGCGCACTCGTCAGCATCACGCAGCCTCTTAGGGCTGGTGAGGAACTTTAAGCAGCTTAATGTCGCCGACCCGTTGACGGTATGACCGATGAGCATTCTGATTCTATTACATCCTCTAACTTCTTGGACAGCAATGTCTCGCACCCCGCCTCAGCCGCAATCTTGCTACCCAGACAGAACTGCCCATCTCAGAAGTTGCAAAAGATATTGAAGACGGCCTTGATTCCTCGAAAAGCAAACTCGAAACTCCCTTACCAGGAATCACGACCTCGGCATCAGCAGCAGAAGTCTACACCCTCGACCACCCCGTCCTCGCAACGCGCTACACGTGGCCCCAGATCGAGCCGTCAGGCTATGCCCTCTATAGCCCCAAATACCTCGACGCGCCTCTCCGCCGAGATATCCTCCACCGCGCGGTCATCTACGAAGCCGACATGACTCGCCAAGGTACTGCCTCCACGAAATGGCGGTTTGACGTCCACGGGTCAAACCGCAAGCTATACCAACAAAAGGGCACCGGTCGCGCTCGAGTCCGAGACAAGAAATCACCGATAAGACGAGGCGGAGGCGTCGCCTTCGGTCCTAAACCCCGAGATTTCTCGACCGAGCTCCCCGAGAAGGTCTACCAGCAGGCATTCCGCATTGCGTTGAGTTATCGCCTCAGGAAGAACGAGTTGATCATCCTTGATAATCAGATAACTCTGCCGGGGGACAGCACCGCGCGCTTCCTGAACAACATCTTTGAAGCAAATCAGTGGGGTCAAGGCCACGGTCGAAGCCTCTTGGTAACGAAGACCCAAGAGAAATACAATCCTCGAATCTTTGAAGCGATGGCTACGATCGGTGAACACGCCGAGCTTAAAGACACTGAGGATGTGGACGTCAAGGATCTGTTGACAACCGGGCGAATAGTCATTGAGCGTTCCGCCTTGCTCAAATTACTTTGTAGAGCCCATTCTTTCGAAATCGGCAGGTCGTGGTTTACCTTCGGGATGCCCATCTATCATGTCAGGGAGAAATACCCGCATCTGGAGCCGGAGCAGATTGTACAGTATCTATGAAATAGACCCACGTTGACAGTGTACGATTGCGCCCTTTTCTCGTCATGCCTTCATTCGCTTCGCAGCCTGGAATATCATCTTGTGATGAGGTTTATACCATTTCATGATTACACTGATGAACTATCCCGGCCAGGTGAAGGAGTCCTGCCTATATAATGATACAGGACCGACCAACCAGCCATAGGCAACCGCCGAGGTGTTGATGTCGCACCCTGATGCGCGTCGTTACTGTGTATCTATCAAGTCGCATTGCCCCTCGGCTGCCACTGCTGCTAGCTGTTGACCCAGTGATAGCCATATTCGCGCGAGCATTAGCACGGCATCAACCTCTTGAAGGCTCCGCGTTGTACGGCATGAGAGCAAAGCACCTCGCACCTCGCAGCCGTCTGCGCGCTGGCAAGCATTTCCGGTCTGGCCACGTCTGATGTAAGGCACTCCTGGTTTGTCAGGGTTTCGTCAGTGTCCAATGAGGTTGATTCATTGCTAGAGAGTTTCTGTTTTTGCTTTGGTTTGGTTGGCTTTGTCTGGACGATAGGGTGGTGCAGGAGCTGGTCGACAGTTTCGGTAGACTTCACTTGCTTTCACCACCGAGGGTTCCTCTTTCCCCTGCCTTTGGCTCCCTTGTGTCTTTTGCGATTCCGCCGACCGTTCCCGGATCTCGCTTCAATGTTCCACGCCATGTCTGCATCCCTCGCGGCTTTCATGTTTTCGTGTTCGTGACCAGCTTCGTCCCTGTATCGATCTAGGCCTTGGTCTCCGTCACTGGACGGCCGGTCCGAATGGAAACGCTCAAACCCTCGCAGGCGATAGTTTTGCTTACGGTCTCGTCGTTCCCTGGATCTAGGCGATAGCGATCTTGATCTGCCGTGGGCCTTCTGTGGCATGTGAGACTCCCCTGACTGGGCATCACCAGACTCTCTACATGTGGCCAGTTGTTCTCCTTGCTTTTTGAACAGTCCCTCCTCTGCCGGATAACATGGCGGCTGATCTTGGCAGTCGTAATGCTCGTCGAATGCTGATGAATGGGGATAATATTGGTTGTCCTTTTCGACGTGGCTTGAAGCAATCTCCTGAATGCGTTGACAGAGCACACCGAATGAGACCGGAAGCCCATCGCCGACCCCTGCAAAAGCGGGATCGTCTTTAACTCTGCGCCAAAGTACGGTCTGGTCGACCGGCCGCGACCATGAACCTGTTTCGTTGTCTCTGGAATTTCGGAGATGTTTCGAGACGATGACAGGCCGCTGTGATTCCATGTAGTCATTCTCGTCCACGGTAGCCCCGAGCGCCTGTATTCTTCGTTCTACTGGTGTGGCTAGATTTGCGCTTTGAAAACCATAGTCAGCCGGAAAGTCGAGTGCTTCGAGGTTGTCTTCAGAAATTGCGCAAGAGCCCGACTCCTCAATCCCCTCGAGGTCCTCTGTCGAGGAGAAGGACCAGAGACCCACACTAGGTGGAGGGACGGGCAGTTTCCCAAGCTTGCGTATCTGAGCCAGAAGGCCTTTGATATAGCGGTCAGCATCCTGTAGCTTCTTGCTCCGAGCAGCAGCGAGTTCATCTCTATGGTGTGCAACCCCAGAACCGCTATAGTTCATCCGTCGAAGCTCATCATTCTTCTCATGGAGCTGCCGAGTCAGGCGCTCCTTGAGCGCAGTTAGACATTCAATACTACTTGTAAGAGTCTGCTTTTCACTGATGAGCTTGTCAATGACCTTTTGCTGCTCGTTGATCTGTCGATCTTTTCTCTGGATGAGGGAAGTTCGGTCGATGTGCTCCATGTTGCGGCCTTGCCTGTCGCCGGTCGACTCTGACCGAGCCTTAGGTGAATTGGGAGACCGGGAGATCCGCGATTCGCTGCAGTGGGTATGATCTTGTTGTGCCCGATGTTCCGGGCGTCCGCGAGTAACATGATGATGCTGCTCAAATTCAGCTGCTCCACGAATACGTATGTCATGGTCCATCCCAGCTGGGCTGCGTGTGCGCACGCCAGGGGGTCTCGGTGGTGGAGAGTGTGGAGGCGGATGCCTGACCGTCAGTCTACGACTTCATCAAGCAGTCGGAGCTGACTTACCAGTGGAGTTGCATCTGTTCGCCATGATCGGATCTACCATGGTTATTGTAGTACCTATGGTCCTGGCCGCGCTCACTCATCCTGTTGCCAGTGGTAATGTGCTGGCTGCCGCGAAATGCACTAGACGTATAGTCCGTCGAGCTGGGCAGTTGGTAGGAGGGCGAGCCGTCATAGGGAGAGTGCTTCATTCTGGAGAAGAGGTCAACGTATGGCTACGATGGTGCTGCCCTTCAGAATGCAGCAACCAAGAGCAAGTACACGGAAGGAAGAACGCGATTGTCCCTTGACTTGCGTGAAGAAGGGAACCACTGAACACGATGCGAGTTTGGGAAGGACCAGGTTTGTCGCGCAGGCGAAGGCCGCAAGCAGAAAACACCTACCGGCACCCAAGCCATCCACCGCCCTATAGAGCACGTAGAGCAGTAAAGGCCATCAGAGAGGAGCCTCAAAAGATACGTGATGGAAAGGCACACGTCGGGAAGAGGCGTTTAGGTATAAGCGGCCGTCATTGACAAAGAGGGAAACAGACTATTGCGCACACTGATACCGCTTGCCACTTTGACAACTTCATGATGATGGACCTGTGAATGTGAGTTTGTTTGCTTGAAAGCCAGTCGCTATCCGCAGTCCTCCCTCCGCCGGAGCAGGAATTCAGATAGCGACATCTGGAGGACATTGGGACCAGCAGCCTGAAGTCTATGTTCTCTCGTTGAGACCGCAACAAAGGGAGATGCAGATACCAACAGTCAAGAAAAATACAAACATGCATAGTACTGACTGTGATCGATGTACTCTGTACATAAGATGGAGATACATGGGAGCGTGACCTGTTGCCCCTTTCGAGGAACATCAACTAGAAGCCCAAGAAAAGAGGCTGTCTGGCTGGGCTTACTTCTCTCCTCCCACCGCATACAAGCGTCACATATTGGGCAGATCCTTTCATTGCTCACCTTGCTCACAATTCTGATGTCAAATTGCCCGTGTCAGGACTCCCAGCGCTCATGGGTAACCGTACAATCTGTTTGCTTTGCACCCCCAGACACCGCGTTGCTAATTGGTATTTGGCTGCAAGAAAAGCGCGGTCGCTTTTTAGTCAGACAGTCATTTATTCCCAGTAGTTGCCGTTTCGTCACTTTCATTTGGGGTCGTAGAGAGACTCCCATCACAGCTTTGTTCGCGCCTGCGTTTGTCAACTTCTTCTCCGTGCATTGTTGGTAGCATTTTACGGCGTTGGACACCATGAGACAGCGCACGATAAATTTGTAAGACTCCGAGGAACTTGTCCCTGAGCGTAGGTGGCCAGGCGCGCCGCCCACTCGATCTTTGACTGGCCCTCCCGCTTCACGATGCCTGGCCTACCTGGTACGGCACCTATAGAGTTTCATGGATCACGTCGCTGATAACATGGGTTTGCAGCTAGCATCGACCTCGATCAATGCATTGCTCAACTATACAAAAAGAACCTTCTGGCCGAGTCCCTTATCGAGGCAATATGTGCAAAGGCAAAAGAGATGTTGATGAAAGAGAGCAATGTGGTACACATCTCGGCACCGGTCACGGTCGTCGGCGACATACATGGCCAATTCTTTGACATGCTCGAGATCTTCAAGATTGGCGGCTTTTGTCCAGACACCAACTACCTCTTCCTCGGCGACTACGTGGATCGTGGTCTCTTCAGTGTCGAGACGATTTCCCTTCTTGTTTGTTTGAAATTACGATACCCCCAACGTGTTCACCTCATTCGCGGCAATCATGAATCACGAGGCGTTACCCAGTCTTACGGCTTCTACACGGAATGTGCACGGAAATACGGAAATGCAAACGTTTGGCACTACTTTACGGACATGTTCGACTTCCTTACGTTGAGCGTGGTCATCAACAACCAGATATTCTGTGTCCATGGTGGACTTTCGCCGTCTATCCACTCGATCGACCAGATCAAAATTATTGACAGATACCGGGAGATACCACACGAGGGCCCAATGGCGGATCTGGTGTGGTCAGACCCGGATCCGGAGCGGGACGAATTTTCACTTTCGCCGAGAGGCGCAGGATACACATTTGGAGGAGATGTAGTGAAGAAGTTCCTGCAAGTCAACAGCATGTCTCATATCCTCCGGGCGCACCAGCTGTGCCAAGAAGGATACCAGGTATTGTACGACGATCGCCTCAGCACTGTCTGGAGTGCTCCTAATTACTGCTACCGCTGTGGGAATTTGGCAAGTGTGCTAGAAGTAAGCGATGCAGGGGACCGCTACTTCAACATCTTTGATGCGGCTCCAGAAAATGATGTTCATCGGAATGAGCAACAGCAGCAGCAACAGCAACAGCAACAGACACAAGGAAAAGACGGCCAAGGTTCTCACATTGAGTACTTTCTCTAACAATGCAATTGTCGCGATTGGGGAGGATTGATGAACGCTTCCGCATAGTGGCCAGCAAAGCCATCCAAGTTCAGCGCCCTTGATTCAATCGCACATAACTCCGCAGTATGACAGCTCAGCTCCCACGGCATAGCCTTGCTCACATCACCAAGTTTGCACCTTGACACCTGTGCAGCATCTGGTTTGCACGGCCAATACCATCATTTCCAATCCTTGGCGATGTCGAACGACCAGTTGAACTCAAGATGGGTGCGGTCATCGTCGTCGGTGAATCTGACGCTTGCCTCGTAGTGCCCACGAGCCAACATGCCTGATGGAGCCTCTTCCTCGGCGAATCTCTTGATGTATTCAGGATTGTCAGTCGTGTTAGGTGCGAAGCTGCCGATCATTTCCTGGTCCTTGCTGACTCGGATACCTTTGCGTTTGATGGATTGAATGTACTTGAGACCAGAGAGAACCTCGTGATTGACAGTGAAGACGACCTTCATCCGGTATGTGGTGCCTTCCTTGATGGTGAACGGATGTTTACTCAGGGTGTCGAGAGAGCCAGGATGGGTGAGATCAATGGTGATGTCCGGTCGGCCATTGACTTCCTTTGCTCAGGTCAGTGGCTGGGCGATTGAGCCGTGAATCAGGGTCGACTCACCAGAGCGAGGGATTTGATGATGCATGTACGAGGGTCTTTAGGGTCGCCAATGGGGGTACCGCCGCTAAGACCAAGCGATTGCTTGTATCGCTGCATGGCTTCATCATTTGCGTCTAGTGGGAGACTTAGTCAGGTGGCTGGTCGAAATGAATGCGCGCGGCCACGAATCCAGCAAAGAGCAAGACGAGAATGCCAATGAACAAGAAACCAGCCTTGTCACGTCAGATGCGCCTGTCCGGAGTAGTTCTTTATTCTCTCTTGCTGAAAGCGTTGACACAATGCATCCCGGAAGCCGTGTCGCACTTGCTCACGAGCGATGGGGTTGTTGACAACAGACTCACCGAGTTTGTGGTATTCGTCGATAGTCTTCTTTTCCCCCACCTTGAACCCAGGTGTCTGCTCAGCCTGCAAGTCGTCCGCCATAGTTGCAGCCGCCTGACAAAATTGGCCTGGCTGTCTTCCACACAGTCAATGTGCCCCAATGCTGTTCGGGCACTTCTCACGTTCTGTTGAGGATTGAAAGAGTAGTGAAAGTTGGGTGAGTGTTTGGAGGGGCACTTGGTACGTACATGAAACAATTCAGCCGCTTACTTGGGAATTGTTACTCGTACCAGCGGTGGCGGTCTGGGTCGAAGCACGCTATGACTATAGACGGTAAAGCGCCATTGTACGGTGGGCGGAACGTGCACTTTAGCTTTTCGCGTCGCGTTCACGTCACTCCATTTATTAATCCGCGACTGTTCGCGACTGTGCACCGCCCAGCTACTCCCATCACGCGCCCTCCAAGCCTTCATAACAAAGTGTCGTGCGAGGTGTTGGGAAGGACATACTTGCCATCATGCCTAGTGCCGTGCCTGACAAGCCCAGGAAGAGAGTGCTGACCGACACAACCAATACTCACAATGTCGTCAAGTCCCCGCCATCGGCAAAGAAGAGGAAACTCAACGGCAACAGCCCCAATGTCTCCTTCCACTCCTCGCAGACCGGCCCGCATGGCTTCAGGTCGAAGCTGGGCTCGTCGCAGCCCAAGAGTCACTTCGAGACCGAGGTTCTCGAGAAGATGACCCAGGACATTACCGGCTTGAAAGAGAACAACTCGGAGAAAGACCAGCAATGGGATCGACCCAGTTTGGACGACTTCAACGAGGACACGGATCCCTTAACCTTCCAACAGATCGAGATCGAGGAGGGCACACTGCATGGCGGCAGGATGACCCTGAAGATGTTCGGCGTGTCAGAGGTGACTGGATCGATATCGTTCAGCAGAGTCAGGCTAACCATGACATAGACTGGACACTCCATCCTTCTGCACGTCACTGATTTCATGCACTACCTCTATGTTGCAGCCCCCGTCAACTTCCAGCGCTCGGATATCGAAGGCTACAAGGCCTACCTGGAAACGCAACTGGCCCAACACCAGCCCACAATCCATTCGGTGCAGATGGTGCTTCGCGAGAACCTTTACGGGTTCCAAGGAAACCAGAAGAGCCCGTACCTGAAGATCACAGTATCAGATCCCAAGTATATCAATCGAGTGCGCACCACAATAGAAGGTGGAAACGCCAATTACAAGGGCATGTGGAAGGGTGTTGAGAGCAAAATTTTGACATTTGACAGTATTCAATACGTCCTTCGTTTTATGATCGACACTGGAGTCACTGGAATGTCCTGGGTCGAAGTTCCTCCACAGAAGTACCACGTCCTGCCGCAACACGACAGGCAGTCCAATTGTCAGATCGAGGCATATTGCCATTACCGGGATCTCATCGCACACGGGCACGATGGAGAATGGGCCAAGATGGCGCCCCTCCGAATTTTGTCCTTCGATATTGAGTGTGCAGGTCGCAAAGGTGTCTTCCCTGAACCGCATATGGATCCGGTCATTCAAATCGCGAACGTGGTCACAAGATACGGAGAGTCCAAGCCTTTCATTCGAAATGTCTTCGTGCTGGACACTTGCAGTCTGATTGTGAATACGCAGATCTATGAGCACGATTCGGAGGCCAAAATGCTCATGGCCTGGAGGGATTTCCTGGAAAAGGTCGACCCGGACGTCATCATCGGCTACAACATTGCCAACTTCGACTTCCCCTATCTCCTTGACAGGGCAAAGCATCTCAAGCTGCCGAAATTCGCTTATTGGTCCCGGCTGAAGAGTGTTGCCTCTCAGGCGAGGGACACGAACTTTTCGAGTAAGCAGATGGGCAACCGCGATACCAAGACCACAAATACAAACGGGAGAATCCAACTGGACTTGTTGCAGTTGGTTCAAAGAGACCACCAACTTCGAAGTTACACCCTCAACTCGGTCTGCGCTCACTTCCTGGGTGAGCAGAAAGAAGATGTCCATCATACCATGATCACCGAGCTATTCAATGGAACACCAGACTCGAGACGGCGGCTGGCGGTTTACTGTTTGAAGGATGCTTACCTGCCCCAACGTCTCATGGACAAACTCATGTGCCTCGTCAATTACACCGAAATGGCAAGAGTCACGGGAGTCCCGTTCAATTACCTCTTAGCACGCGGTCAGCAGGTCAAGTTCATCAGTCAGCTCTTCCGAAAAGCCCTGGAGCAGCAATTGGTCATCCCAAATCTGAGCAACGAAAGCACAGATGAACAATACGAAGGTGCCACCGTCATTGAACCCATTCGAGGCTACTACGACGTACCAGTTGCAACGCTGGATTTCGCATCCCTGTACCCGTCTATCATCCAGGCTCACAATTTATGCTATACGACGCTGTTAAATAAAAATACGATTGAAAAGCTCAACCTCAAAAAAGACGAAGACTACATCGTGACACCCAACGGCGATCTTTTCGCCACAGCCAAAGTTCGGAAAGGATTGCTCACCCAGATTCTAGAAGAATTATTGGGTGCACGTAAGCGGGCCAAAAAGGAGCTCGCTGTCGAACAGGATGCCTTCAAAAAGGCGGTGCTGAACGGTCGTCAACTTGCCTTGAAGGTGTCCGCGAATTCCGTCTACGGTATCACGGGTGCCACTGTGGGCAAACTCCCCTGTCTTGCAATTGCGTCAAGTACAACCTCCTATGGCCGTCAGATGATCGAAAAAACGAAACACGAGGTAGAATCGAGGTACACCGTCGCCAACGGATATTCACATGATGCTCAAGTTATTTACGGCGACACTGATTCGGTCATGGTCAAGTTTGGAGAGAAGGACCTGAAGAAGACGATGGAATTGGGCCAAGAAGCCGCCGATTTCGTCTCTAACAAGTTTATCAAGCCCATCAAGCTGGAGTTTGAAAAGGTATACTTCCCCTACCTGCTCATCAACAAGAAGCGGTACGCGGGATTGTACTGGACGAATGCGGAAAAGTATGACAAGATGGACAGCAAGGGTATTGAAACTGTGCGCCGTGATAATTGTCGTCTCGTCCAGATTGTCATCGAGACGGTGTTGAAGAAGATCCTGATGGACCGTGATCTCGAGGGAGCGCAATCCTACGTCAAGGAGACGATCGCCAACCTTTTGCAAAACAAGGTGGACCTCAGCATGCTAGTCATCACAAAGGCCCTGAGCAAGAGCGACTACACTGCCAAACAAGCCCACGTCGAACTTGCCGAGAGAATGAAGAAGCGTGACGCCGGTTCCGCTCCGGCTCTAGGAGATCGGGTTGCGTATGTGATGGTGAAAGGAGCCAGCGGATCCAAGAACTACGAAAATTCCGAGGATCCAATTTTCGTTTTGGAGAACAACGTCCCCATCGACACGAGGTACTACCTCGACAATCAACTGGCCAATCCCTTAAGCAGAATCTTCGATCCCATTCTCGGTGAGAAGAAAGCAAACTCGCTTCTGGCGGGCGACCATACGCGCTCCATCTCCGTCGCCGCTCCTACGGTGGGCGGACTAATGAAGTTTGCCAAGAAAACACAAACATGTATGGGATGCAAGAAGCCGCTCGTTGGCAAAGAAGAGTCAAAGGGCGCGGTCTGCGAGAACTGCCGTCCGCGCATTGGCGAGCTGTACACGAAGCAGATAAACAAGGTCGGAGAGCTTGAGGTCCGATTCTCAAGGCTGTGGACACAGTGTCAAAGATGCCAGGGGAGCATGCACAGCGAAGTGCTGTGTAGCAGCAGGGATTGCCCCATCTTCTACATGCGCATGAAGGCGCGAAAGGAGGTCGAGGAACAGGGCAAGGAACTCGCCAGGTTTGACGCGGATGTTGGGGCAATATGGTAGTGGCTGGAAGACAGGGACCCAAGGATGATTGTGCCGCCGGTGTGGAAGGACATCCATCGAGTGGGATGCCACCTTTATATTCCACGCAAGGCGCAAGTGATGATAAAGCATAGGGATTGTGTGCATCAGCAACGCTGGTGCGGAGTCCTCAACCAAGTCGAACCGGTTCCGGTACAGCAACCAGTTTAATCTAGCGTAACGTACTCCGAATGAAATTGAAACCTTGAGACCGAGTTATTGATTGTCCTCATGTCAGAGTTCAAGGGGTGACAGCGAGCAAGCGGGATGGCGGATCGGGATATAATGCCAGCGGATGCTAGACTACGCGGACGGCATATCTAACAAATGTTTCAAGAATGGTATCTCTTGCGTTCATTCAGATTCCAGTAAAGCGGGGTCTATATCTACTGTATCATCGCGTCCGCAAGACCAAGGCCTTTATCCAAGAGAATGGCAACAACGGCCCGACACCATGCGACCTGCTCGCTCGTTTGGGTGATCGGATCAGCCATCAACGTCTCGTGCACGACCTTGAGGGGGAAGAAGGTCGAGGCTGGCCCGTACAGCCTCATGTCCTCACGCATGAGGTACGCCAAGCTCTGGCATATCTTCGTGGAGAGGCGTAGAACGGCCTGCCGGACATGGTCCTCGAGTGGCCTCGGCTTCGAGGGGGTGGGCAGATCCCGCGGCTGAAGTCCAAGGTATGGGTATGTCCTTAAGGTCTGCAGTTGGGTGAGGCAGACAATCTCAAAGGCCCAGAAGTGGATGTATGCGTTTGCAGCTGAGATGTCGGAGAAGTGGAGATTTGGCACCGATACCGAAGCGCTGGGCGCGAGAAGAGGGGATGTAGCTTGCTCGGGGCTTGGATCCGGCCAGTATCCTGGTGTCGGCGTGGTCTGGTGGAGCGAGCGTTCCCAATGCTCTAGCTTCGTTGAGACCTGGACGAAGGCATCGTGAATTTTCGTACTTCGTGCGTCGTTAACCGGCAAACTCTCGCGCTGCAGGGCGTCGATCTGCTCAAGGAGCGTAGGCATGGCGGCCGCGTGGCTTAGCAAGCTTTGCATCGGTGTCGCGGGATGGTGACAGAATGGCAACTCCAACCACTCGCTCGAGGCCAGGAAGGTCGACCGGCGAGAGTAGAACGCTTCGATGATCTACAGCGGCGGTGTGTCAGCTTGAGCAACAGACGGTAGAGGGAGAGAGTCTTTGTGGTTCCCCTACAATCAAAGGACGAAAGCCCAGGAAAAGACTCCGATTGATGTCGTCAAGGAGCATGCCCGGCCCACGAGACCGGATAAGTTCGCCCACACCCTTGACGTGGGCCATCCAGCCGGTCGTCGAGGTAGGCAGCATCACCTCGCATAGCGTCAGGCACATGCTCGCCGCGACAAGATCAGGCTCGAATGCCGAAGAGGTCAGAATGAGCGCACTTCGCAGAGCAGAGAGAACCGCGCAGTACGTGCGCACATACTCCTTCTCGTCCCTCCGACTGCGTTGCATGAACGTGAGACAGAGTGTTCTCATGGCAGCTAACAGGACACCGTAATGATTCCCAGGGCGGTTCATCTTGAGCAGCACCTCGACCCAGGAGCCGCAGATCCGTGCATGTGGTCCGCTCGGGTGGCAGGATAAGAAGTGGAGCTCATTCTTGGGCACATAGTTCTCGATGATGAGATTCGACAGATCTTCGTAGGTGGCGCTTTCAAGGGCAGAAGGCTCCAAGTAGTCTTGACGCTGACCTCCAAGTCTACCTGGCTGGGAGCATGAGGGATCGGGGAACATCCTTGTTAGCTTGCGACCGCGGGATACTCTGTCTGAACACGGTGTGACCTCCGGCTTGTGTTGGATTATGGTGAGATCCTGGGGATATCCAGGGCACATGCGGCCCCCAAACGAGCACTGAGTGCACTGGGGAGAGACTCCGTCGCACTGCAGTCGCGGGTCAGGCAGCCTTCTTGATAGAGCCGGGGCAACCCACTCCTAGCTTTCGCTTTCTGCAAGCACCACATACTGTTCGCTGCTTGGACCTCATATGGAGCACTTAAAAAGCGCGCCGGCGAGGAGGATAATTCATCAACCGCGATTCAGAAATATCAAAGGCGGTCGAGACGGTCCCCATAGGACTGTGAACCTCGTCAAATCCGTTTACGAAGAACACCACCATTGGTAGAACCACTCTTGGCGGAATAAGTTTCCAAATGGAGGGTAGCAAAAGACCAGGTCTATACGGACGGTTCTTGTCGAACACTTAACCACCCCATCTGTATATCTGACTCTCCCTTCCAAAATACTCGCGATCCAGGTCCTTTGCCAGAACCAGGATCGTGGTGATTCCCTCCGCTGTCAGCTCGTACAAGTCGTTCACTCTGAACTTGTAACAGCAGAAAACCAGCAAAACCATCCGTCACAGTATGTATCACGGACACTTCGCCGCGGGTCTGCTCATTAAAGCGTCATTCGGACCGCGCATACCAGCATGGCCCGTCATGTTCGGATCGTCCGTCCTGGATATCATCGGGGCCGTCGACGCCCTGCTGGGACTCGACGTAATTGTCCCTGACAGCACAAAGGGCCCGTACATGTATTCCCGGTTTGAGTTCATCGACTGGGAACATTCCATCGTCATGATGACGATCTGGTCTTGCATATTCGGCTGGATCGGATGCCATTACTTCGCAGGATTCAGCAAGGAAGCAAGCGTCCTCGGCGCGGCGTCTTCAATCATACACTGGCTGATGGACGTTTTGGTGATTGAGCCAACGGGCTTGACTGTTTACCCGCACGGACAATATCACTTCGGTCTCGGGCTTTACGAGAAATACCCAGTTGGCTCGTGGATTCTGGAGTGTATTCTCTGCGTTGTTCTTGCTGGCGCAGCTCAGTCCGTCAGCAAGAAACGCAGTGGTGCGGACATCTCCCAGGCGTACGTTCTTCTCGCCTTCCTCTCACTTCTGATGAGTCCGTGGACCTCGCCTCTGCTCCTCGTTGCACGCATACACGAGCAATATGGCTGGGGAGCCTATTTGCCCATCGTGCAATGGGCAGGATTCTGGACGGCATATATTGTACCCGCTACAATCTTTAGCCAAATTCTGGACAAGGCGGACCGAAAGGCGGTGGCTGCAAAGAAGGGCAAGTAGCTTGATGACATGCTCTGGTGGAGGTCGAGCTGCCGCGAACTGTACGTAGTTGACAGCAAGTTTGCGTCTTCGCGCCCCGGCAGGGCCGGGATGAGGGGCTTGCCCTGCTGATATTTGAAGGAATTCGCAAAAGGGGTGAGGTATGATGCCGGTTGAGAGAACGGTGGTGGCGACGAAAGGCCATCCGAGCCAGTGTGTTGCCTGCTGGTAGAGCTGCGCATCTAGCGACACCTCACCCACTTAGAAGATCTCGGATCCTTTTTCGCTCCATACATAAGGTCATCCTTCGCCTCCAAAACCTCGCTGCCCATCCAACCATTAAATATATCTCTCCAGACCAATGACACCGGTGGAGATGATGACATGTGCCGGCTCAAACCCTAATGTCCTGGCCAACCCGCCAGCCCGGCAGACGGCCAGAGGCTTTCTGGGACCATTCCTTTGGAGTCTACAGCATAGACGTTGGAGTATCGAATACAGTGTCTGCTCGTCACCTTCAGCATCTCTCAATGGCATTGGGCTGGAAGAATCAAGACCTCGCAATATCAGTTTGCGAACTCAAGGGTTGCCATGATCTGTTGCCCCAAGCACCGTCGCCGTGGGTTTGGCTGTGGGAGCAGATATGAACCCAGACGGCCCACTATAAATCCCAATACAGCCGTACCAACATATCCCTATCGTGCCAAACAAATTTCTCGGGAGGTTCGGGTCGTCACAAGTCTGGATCATCATCCAATTGCAATCTTGACAAGGTACTCACTTCCCCTACGTCGTCCTCAAATCTGGATCCTGGCATCGACATGCCATCCCAGTCCACTGCACTCACATCATCGTGAGTGAATCCATAGTTCACCTTTAGTGCCTCCCGCCGAATCCCCATTGCCGCAATTGCCACACCCAGCGCATTCCACACATCTTGGTCCTTTTGGCTGAAATCCAGTTCGGCGATTATACGAAGTCTGTCGGGGTTAAAGCTAGTGCCTCCATGACTCAGGGGATCAGAAGGGGGCGGAGAGGGTCTTTCGCCGTCGGTGCACTCTGGCACTGGCGGTGCAAACGGACTCAATGTGACGATGACAAGCACGGCAGATATAATGACAAGTCCAATTAAAGTAGGCGTTAACGGGTCATCGTCCGCAACCCGAGTCTCGTCTGCGCCCGCCGGAGTTGGACTCCGTGCTTCGACGCTAGGTTGAACCTTCGGGGCCCTTTGATGGCGCTCCGACAATTTCTGTAATTTTGTCGCAACTTCTTCGAGTGTTTGGAGAGTAGAATGGCCCTTTTTCCTGGCGGCGACGATGTGAACGGGGACATATTGTGTCTTCGATCTCGGTCGCAGTCCGACATCAGTCAACGCCCAGTAAAGATATCTTCTCACAGAATTTTCCAGCACCCTCTCTCTCCGAACTCCAGGACTGACGTGGCTTCTGTCTCGCGCATCGTGGCCGGCCTCGAAGAGCCGCCGGAGGGCATGCCCTGCTCTGAACTGGTTGTCTCTGAGGTTTTGTATCAGGGGTGGATCCGACGAGTTCTCATGCGCGAACACACTAATTGGCAAGGTATCGAAGTCGATCATCCAGTTCTGGGGAAGCAGAGGCTCGAAGCCGCGGTATGCCAGGTGGAAAAAAAGCTCACGTTCGGTCTGTGACCAGATGCCCGAGTTGGTGGGAAGGGTGATTGCAGCAGCATGCCTCCTCGCTTCTTCCATCATGTCGTTGTCCACAAGATCCATCTTCCCCCTCGTCATGGCGGTTGACACGAATGATATTGAGTCATCGTCATGGAGCCAGCTTTGCGCATCTCGCCTTGTTGATGGGCTGATGCGTGCTGTCGGCAAGTTCTTCATCTTGCTGTCCGGTGTCGCTGGAGGAGGCATAAGAGAGCGGTCCAATGCTGCTTTGATTCCCGTCCTTGTGCTCGGAATATCCGGACTGGAAGTCATGTCATTGTCATCCTCATATAGCTCGCGTGTGTCGTTCCCTGTATCTATCGCACGCCTTTTTGATCGCGGCCCAAATTCTTCGTCATTATTGGCTTTGCGTTTGGTAGAAGGGGAGCCGATTTGTCGAAGGGACTGGTTGAGGTTGGAAGAGTCAGTCGAAGCAGGACTCTTTGGCGAAGCAACCAGATTGGCGAGGTATCGGAAGGGAGATGCGAAGACAGACTTGGCCATGGCTTCAAAGTTGTCTTGTCGAGCCGTGGTTGGGTCCTGTGGTTGGCGGGTGAGAGAATTGAGGGAAGAAGAAGCGGCGAGGATGAGGCGGCGGTGAGGTCGAAGTGAAATTAGACCTAAAAGGATTCCAGTAGTGAGGGCGACAGCCCGGTCATGAGTTTGGACAGTGGGCGGATGAGTCGCCGCAGCTCACTCACAGCGAGCATGATGGACTGCTGAACTGGTCTGCCGGACACGGCGACCTCGAGATCTTGTCTTTGTTCGTGCGCGACGCCCAAGTCCAGTTGTCCAAAGTTGGAAGCGAACGAACCAGGGACGGTTTCAGTTTCAGGACCAGGCTGACGTCAGGCATTCGATTGGTGGAGACACGTACGCCTGCGGATGGTCTTACCGCTTGAAGCCTAGACTGGGCTTCGACTGACACGAGATCACGTGGTAAGAAGCAAAAGTTACCAAAAGCGGCGGGACGCCAACAGCCGACCATACCCGAAGAGATAAGTCAGCCTAAACCCAATCGGGATTCTCGGCAACAGCTTCAACGCTTCTACTAACTCGTACGAGTAGTTCTTCGACTGATGTTAAACGAGACGTGATACATAAACACATCTGTTTCTCTTCAACAGACACCTTCATGGCTCGATGGATGCATCAGAGCTTGAACTAGATGCCAAACTCTACAAAGCCTCGGGCACTCTTCTATCCGAACTTCAGCACAAACTACCGGTGTTGTTGAATCATGGACAGGCCCCTCGAAGACGTGTTCTCGACACGAAATGCGCAGAGCTGAAACTACTGGTATGGGTGCTGAAGTGCAAGCCTCTGAGCCGGTTGCTAATAGGGTTTCAGCTCGACAGGTTCCAAGAGTGGCCTCAGCTGCTTGATCCTTGTTTGGCGAATCTCATTCAGCTCCTCGCCGATGCGTTCCTTGGCTATCTCACGACGTCAAGCGACCAATATGGCCCAACTCAACGACGCGGAACAGCGAGTGTGTCTCCTTTGCCTCGGGCAATCTGCGGCATTCTGTACTCGTTGTGCAAAGTAAGAGGATACAAAGTTATTGTTCGTTTGCTCAACAATGAGCCCAAGTACCTCGTGCTTATGCTGTCCACTTTCCGTGCCTGGGACGTACCTAGTACGGGTATGACCTGGCAAGAGCGGTATATTATGCTGCTATGGCTCTCTCACCTGATGCTTGCTCCGTTCGAGCTGGCCAGTATCTCGCTCCGGGATGAGGAGACCCGTGACGCCGCTGTGCCTTGTGAACTGGGTGACCTGCCTGGAATTGCAGGCCAGGTTATCAGCGTTGCTTTTCGGCACCTGGGTGGCGCTGGCAAAGAGCGTGAGGCTGCAAGTGTATTGTTGGTACGCTTGAGCTGGCGAACCGATATGCAAACCTACGATTTGTCAACGAGGCTGGTACGCTATACTAGCCGTGAGTTATTGGCGAGTTCGGACATGGCCAACCTCAGTCCGTACCAAGCTCTTGGCTTCCTCTCACTTTTGTATGGTATTACCAATTCTGGTTCGGATAGCGGAGTTGCACCATATCTCCAAGCACTCTTCGATACCACCATGAAAATTGCTACGGACCAACGCCATCATTTTGCATCCATCAGAGATTCTGCTCCTGCAAGGAAATGGGTCTTGAAGATCCTGCGCGCCACCTTGGCACATGCCCTATCGTTGAGCCTGAGGATTGGTTCGAAGCAGATGCACAGGCTCAATACAATGCTAGAAGAGAGTATCCAGCACTTCCTTGACGTTCTGGGCGATAACGACACTCCGGTCAGGATGGCCGCCGCCAAAGGCCTAAGTGTGATTGCATTGAAACTCGATCCCGCGATGTCAGCCGAAGTTGTTGAAGCGGTCTTGGGATGTTTGGAAGAAAATGTCCTGCTTGAGGATACTCATACTCTCACACTTGTTGCGATAACCGATAGAGCCCGCCCTGACACTTTGGGCATGAGAAGAAACATAAGTGCAGTCGACCCTCTACGATGGCAGGGTCTTATGCTTACTCTTGCCCATCTACTGTTTCGCCGATCACCTCCGCCCGATATGCTCCCCGAAATCCTCCAGGCGCTGATTCTGGGTTTGGAATTTGAACAGCGTTCGAACGTCGGTACTTCACTTGGAGTCGGCGTGCGCGATGCGGCCTGCTTCGGCTTGTGGGCGCTGGCTCGAAAATACAGTACTGTCGAGCTAGATGCGATTCCGATTGCAAATTTTGCGGAAGCGAGCAGAAACGAATATTCAGAATGCAGGAGCGTCTTGCAGTTGATCGCTGTCAAATTGGTCATCTCTGCTTGCCTCGACCCTTCGGGCAATATTCGACGAGGCGCTTCAGCAGCTCTCCAAGAATTGATCGGCCGGCATCCTGACACCATCGCCCACGGCATTCCTGTCGTTCAGATTCTGGATTATCATGCCGTCGCTCGACTGTCTCGAGCCATGGCCGAAGTCGCCCCGCAGGCAGCCGGTTTGGACATGGTCTACCACAGACCTCTTTTACAAGCGCTGACAGAATGGCGAGGTGCACGTGCTGCTGATGTAGATCAGCGACGCTGGGCTGCAAATGCTCTTGGGCTGCTGACGAAGGCACTCGCTGTTTCGACCACGTCTGCTTTCGCTGAGGTCATGCTGAGGCAGCTTTTGGATCTCAAAACCGTGAACCTTGGTAGCACAGCAGCAGTGAGACATGGGTTGCTCCTCGGGGTCTCGTCCATACTGCAGTCAATGAGGGCAACCGGTCCCCAATTCGCTGTGTCGTGGTTACTGGGAGACGGAAGGTTGATCCTGAACCTTAAGAAGCTGACGGGCGGAATCGAAGGTCGCACGACGGCAGATATTGAATTGGTGATGGAAGGGATAGCTGCACTGATTTGCGAAATATGTCAGTGTTCAGAATATGCAGACCTTCCTTCGGTATCTGTGCAGGGCTGGGCCCCGGCCGCCGTCGATATTCTCAACCATTGCACAGTGGCCGGAACAAAGGACGTTGTAGTCCGGTCGAGCGCGGAAGCGTTTGTGGAGCTGTTCAAGGTTCTTCCACCCAAAGCGGGCATCGGATTGATTGAGCAATGGCTGGACGGCAAGCAGCAAGCGCCGTCGGCTTTTGCCAGCAAAGGCCGTCTGAAAGCGTTCAGCTTGATCCACGGGTACCTGTCACAACAGCCTGGCAACAGTGAACTGCAAAAGAAGATTATGTCGTACATCATCAAAATCATTGAGGGGGCTTACAAGATCGAGACAAGGGTTGACGCCATGGAAGCTCTCGGAGTCATCCTCACGCCAGGTTTATCAGGGGATGCAGAATTTACCGAAACACTGGCGAGTGTGCTCCAACAAGGCCTGACCGACTACACCAATGATCAACGAGGAGATATTGGCTCGATCTTACGGCTTCAAACCCTCGATACCGTCGACGCTTATCATGGCCACTGCAGCACCCATGAGCAGAGCGCTACAGTCTTGGGACGTGTAATGCCTCTAGTAGTGAAACTCGCCGCCGAAAAGCTGAACAACGTGCGGTTCCGAGCCTGGAAATGTCTTGAGAACTACTGGCAGGGAGACTCGTCGTTACCAACCCTTCACAGCATTTTCCAACACCCGGCCGATGTCTCTTCAGTGGCATATTTTGAACAAGTCATACAGTTGCTGTCTGTGCCTTGGGCGCGAAGACACCTCATCCTTGGGTTCATCTCTTCGGCAAACTCCGGGTCCGAAGATATTTGTCGTGCTGCGAGCACTGCATTTGTCTCGTACATAAAGTCTTTGGAGCCAGCCCAGCGCGAAGAATCGGTTGCGGGGGTCTCAACTATAATCTTGGAAGAGCTTGCATCAAGAGCTACCGAGGATGACCGGCATGTCTTGCCGTTGCTTGACTTCTTTTGCTTTATGATTGACGCAGACCTTTTCCCTACCAATCTGTTCGCCCAGTCGACTAACGTTGACTGGGACATTTGGAACACCATGCAGAGCGTCCACAGCCCGTCATCAACCTTACAACGGATCGAATCATCAATGAACGTATATTCAAGGCTGTTGTCTATTGATGATTATCGAGCTCGCGCGCTGGACAAGCTCACACGTCAGTTGCTCCATCGCTGGCCCAAGGTAAGGTGTAGCATCCAATCCCATTTTGTTGCTAAGCTCATTCTCTCCAGGTTCGTAACATGGCTGCCGACTTGCTCTACCTCTATAGCCCTGTTGAGATTCTAGCTTCGAGCGACTGGAATGCTCCAGTAGCCAAAACCAAGCCAGTTGTTCTTAGCCTGCGGAAACAGCTCAGCGTGGTCAGTCGTCCGGCTGCCAAGGAACAGTGAGAGTATCAGAGAGCATTTTCTGCATGAGCAGCCCCTAGCAATCCAACCCACGCGTCTTGAGACACCTCGCCACGACGTCCTTGATGGACTTCTCGTTGTACTGCTCCCAGATGTCGTACAAACTGATCATCTCCTGTGTCCCTTCGATCATCTGCTTGATGTCGATTCCTGACTCGACCAAGAACTTGATGGTGTTGGCCACCTTGTCGTTCTCCTTCATCAAGATCAACGCTGTTTCTTTGTCGAGCGGCTGCTGCTGAAGGGGGTCGGTCGAGTTCTGGTTTTGGTTGGCAGCCGATGCCTTGCCATTCATGTTCGCATTGCTCTGTGCAGCCATCTGGTTGGACATTTGCAGGTTCCCTAGGACGCTGCTGAACGGGCCAGACAGCGTTTGACGACCCCCACCGCCGAGAGATGAGAAATGCGTGGAATCTGGGTTGGCAAGCGTATCATGCGGCAAAGGTCTCACAGTGCCGGTTGCCTTGGCACTCGGCAGGAACATGACTGCGAGAAACATTGCAATGATGGCGGTGATATGTGGGGGGCACGTCAGCGGCAGGTCCGTCATGTAACTGTCGTTGATGATGGACCAAGCCAACCCTAGCTCGTCATTGCTGAGCTTGAGGTCTTGGTTCTCCTTTAGGGCGATCAAAGAGCGGTAGGGGTGCCAGACAATCAGCTGTGAACGCATTTCCGAGATGAGACAGAACTCCATTTCCCCCAACCGAGATACGTCGCCGGGCACGAACTCAGGCCATGCTTGACGTGCTTCGGCTGCGACGAGGCGGATATGATGCGGCGACTCTTCGGTCTTGGAAGCGAGATAGAAGGCCGTCGCCACCAGCAAATAGAGGTTGACGTTCTGCATGGGCGTCGATAAGAAATACCGGTGCAGGTACACCATGGCGGTGGCGACACATTGTTGGCGAAACTGCAGCCTTTTGCCCAACTGTAGGATCTTGTCTCTGAGAAAGATGAACATAAGCCTTCGATCCGGGTACGGCCATTGTTCAAGGACCTTGGTGTTTTGCTTTTCGAGGTCGTCTCGTAGTTCCAGCAGCTTTTCGGGAGTGACTGTCCAGTACTTTCGCTGGGTGGAGACCCAGTAGTTAGCTGCCATGCTTCTCCACGGAGTCTCATTCAGCAGATGTGTTGTTAGCACCGTTGTCCTATACCCGTGTGCGGAGCTGATGGGCGCACAGCAGACGACTCGGGCTGCTCGGGACCACGGTTACTGAAGCCGGCCTCGGCGATGCCATCGCCTTGTGAAAATTGTAGCACAGTTCGGAACGCTCTTTGACGCGGACTAGATGCAACCGTGCCAGGTATTTATGCCCCCATGCGCGTTATGCATCCTCCCAGACGAACGTCAAGCGGACGGCGGTCGGAAGAGAGTCGGGAGAAGTCTGGACATGGGCTTGGCAAGGCTGAACGAGGCTGCCTGGACACCAACCGAATATGCGCTGGGCGTGCCTGTAACTCTGGACGGGCTCGGCTTGAAGGGCCAGCAACCCCACATGCATAGCAACGTCACCGCCCAAGCTGGGACGCTACCACCTGGGTGGCTGCACACCTCAGCAATCACTTTTGGCATGCAGGTTTGCTAATCCCTGCGAAAGCTTGCCATTTCTCTTCATCCTGCGAGCACAAATCCTCCTGACTTTGATTCTCCGTTAGGTGCCTATCCCACAGCGCTTACGGACAGCGGCATCGTGGACCCCTCCCGTCCTGCCATCAACAAGCACCGGAACCCTGCCGAGTGAGGACCTGTAGACAACCATGCTCCCTCACAGATAGCCTCCAGCTGCACTGCAAATCGGATGTAGCATGAACGGAGAGTCGTGTCAACACCGCGATCAGCGGATCCGAGAGCTATGGAACAACCTAGACACCCGCAACGAGGGGCAACTCGACCTGCTTGCCCTTAAGAAAGGCCTTCGCAAGATCGATCACCCCCTCAAGAACGCCGACGAACTCCTCCACGACGTCCTCCAGGCGGTCGACACCTCAGGCGACGGTCGAATCCAATACAATGAGTTCAGGGTGTTTGTGGAACATGCAGAGAACGAACTCTGGCAGCTGTTCGAATCAATAGATCGAGACAACAGCGGGGCCCTGGACAAGGCCGAGCTCCGCGCCGCCTTCAGCAGGGCAGGCTTGACAATAAGCAACGCAAAGTTAGATCAATTCTTCGATGAAGTGGACACGAACCATGACGGACAGATATCCTTCGAGGAGTGGAGGTGTGTGATGGGGCCCCAAGCCTGAATGAGTGAGAGCACAGAGTCTGACAATGGCGCACAGGAACTTCCTCCTTTTCTTACCTGCTGGCGCAGCCAACATCGGCGCTTTGATAACATATTATTCGGCGACGGCGAATGTGAATCAAGAGGGCGATGTCCACATCAATGACACCCTTCAAGGCTTCGGTAAGGACTGTCGGACCCTTCTACATCCCTATGATTATTGGACAAAGGGTGACTAGCGCGTCACCATCGTCCACCGCCGGCAGGTTGTGAAGAGCTCACGGTTCTCTGATGACTTCCCCCTCACGATTGTCTCATGGCGCGTCGCAAGAAGCTTCATATCATCGTGTCTCATCTAATTGACGCGATGCTGACAGACTATATTATTCCGCTAGGCTATTTCATAGCAGGCGGCCTAGCAGGAATGATCTCGCGCACAGCGACAGCACCGCTTGACCGACTGAAGGTCTATCTCATTGCGCAGACCAACCCCAAAGAGGCTGCCGTCGCAGCAGCAAAGGAAGGAGCGCCACTTCAAGCGTTCAAGAACTTTGCCCGGCCACTGATCGACGCATGCAAAGACTTATGGGCAGCTGGCGGGATGCGGAGCTTGTTCGCCGGCAACGGTCTCAACGTCGTCAAAGTCATGCCTGAGTCGGCGATCAAGTTTGGAGCATACGAAGCGGCTAAGAAGGCCTTTGCTGAGTTTGAAGGCTCAGATTCAAAACATCTCCATCCGACTTCACAGTTCCTCGCGGGCGGTATTGGTGGTGCGGTGGCACAGTGCGTGGTTTACCCACTCGACACCTTGAAATTGTGAGTGACCTGGTGCCCTGTTTCACGACTTATTGAGCGCCCTCGAACTAATTATTTCGGCTCCAGTCGCATGCAATGTGAGACGGTCGGAGGCGGGCTGCATGGCAACGCTTTGATCATAAAGACAGCGCGAACTATGTGGCAACAAGGTCGACTGATGCCGTACTATCGAGGTCTGGGCATGGGTCTTGCTGGAATGTTTCCTTACAGCGCCATCGACCTGTTCATATTCGAATATTGTAAGCACTATGTTCTTGCACGAAAGGCGAAGAAGAACCGATGCCATGAGGAAGATGTGGAGATGAGTAATTTTGCGACCGGAGTCATTGGCGCAACCTCGGGCGCAATCAGTGCGACAGCGGTCTATCCCATCAACCTCCTGCGAACAAGGTTGCAGGCTCAGGGCACAGTCCTGCATCCGCGCACATACAAAGGAATTGTTGACGTTACGATCAAGACAATACAAGGCGAAGGGGTCAAAGGGTTGTTCAAGGGTGTCACACCGAATCTTCTGAAGGTGGCTCCCGCAGTGAGCATCAGTTACATTGTTTACGAGAACAGCAAGCAGTTGATGGGCCTTCGTTGAGGTCCTTGGCTGCGAAACTAGTGACACACGAGATACAGACAGCGGATATACGGAAACGAATGAATGCTGTCAGGTCCGCTGTAATGAGTGATTTTTCTCCTGGCTTTACTGAAGTGAGCGCAGTCACGAACTGCAGCAAAAATTCTCTCTGTGATGCAACCCTCCAGGCGCCTACAGGTCTGCATCCACCTGATACTGATTTCGGACCTGTATGGCCTGCTTGATACATACTGCCTCGTGAATTGCATACCAAAGGACAGCCCTGTAACGTGTTGTGAATCGAGGTGACGCACATCAGACCCGGACACATGCCGAATCCCAATAGACCGGTGTACCCCGGACAGCGGAATTGTGTAATTGTGGAGGTGCCACGGGGCCTTATTAAGTGGGTTTAACCTCGCTATCTATGCCCACACCTGGTCAAAAGGTTGCTAATCAGATGCCCAAGTATGTACCTTACAGGTGGGGTTGCTCGCCGCCGTCAGATCTTCTCGCTTTTGACCGTCTTTGGCTCGCGCTGATTTGAGATCAATCACCTTTCACTTGACGTTGTTGAAGAAGAGTACTCAGCACTCACTCCCGTACCTTGCTGCCATATCCGGACGTCCTCGTCTTTCCCCCGGTGTGAACCTCAAGAGCCACTCAGCCGATATCGCTCCACATACGTGCTATCTCCCCCGCTCGTTGGGCCCTCCTTCACGATATCCTCTGGCGCGGACAGCTTCAACGTCAAGGGTCTACGGACTGTCCATTGTCACGGCACTCGCTCTCGTGCTGGTCTGCGTATCCCGCTATATTTGAGGACAATAATGCGCTCGCACTTTGCGCGGGCAACGCGACGTCGAACTTATCGGTCAAAGATATGATGAGTGCCGACTTTAAGGCGGAGCGACCACAGCAAGAATCGAGCCCTCCAGCAGATGTAACCGAGAATCCTGAAACTGCGGCGCAGCCCGCAGCCAAAGGGAAGAAAAAGAGCACGGACAAGGACGCAGGCGCGTCCACAAAGAGGCGATGTGTGAGCACTGCTTGCATCGCCTGTCGAAAGAGAAAGTCCAAATGTGACGGCAACCTGCCGAAATGCGCCGCTTGTGCCTCTGTATACTTGACCGAATGTGAATATGCTCCCCATACAGATCACCGCCGGAAGGGCGTCTACAAGAAGGATGTGGATGCCACCAAGACGAAGAATACAACTCTTCAAATACTGATACAGGCTATTCTCAATGCCGAAGAGGACGATGTCATGGATATTGTCCGTCAGATACGGACCTGCGACAGTCTCGAGGAACTGGCGGCTACCATTGAAGCCCAGGAAAAAGGCCTCCTAGAGGAACCGGACGATTCACCCGTATACACTGGCGAGTTCAGCGTGCCACAATTTGAAGCCGAGCTCTCTGGGAGAATGGGCGACTTGATGCTTGACGGGTCGCTGAAGTTTATTGGAGGAACCTCGAATCTGATCTGGATGCCCGAGGAATACGAGCACCGTGGCTCGCACCATCCGTCAGCCCACCAGCAAGTCGTGGTACGGCCCCGGGAAGAGGCCATCCTGTCATGGACCACCGTCACTCAAGATAAGGAAATGATTCTCCACTTCATGAACATGTACTTCTGCTGGCACTATGCCTTCTTTACTACTCTGGCCAAGGAGCTATTCTACCGGGACTTTTTGACTGGAACCTCTTCACAGTACTGTTCGCCTCTCCTCGTCAACGTGATGCTTGCGCTTGGATGCCATTTCTCGTCGCGGCCTACTGCAAGAGCAGATCCCGACGACTCTGGAACCACTGGCGACCACTTCTTCAAAGAGGCGAAGCGGCTTCTTTATGAGGATGACGAGTTTGCCAGTGCCAAGCTCTGCACAGTCCAGGCTCTTGCATTGATGTCAGTGAGAGAGGCCGGGTGTGGCCATGAGAGCAAAGGCTGGGTGTACAGTGGAATGAGTTTCCGCATGGCCTGTGATCTGGGGTTGAATGTGGACGCAGTGCCGATGAATGAGACCTCGCGCCTGACTGACGAGGATATTGACGCAAGGCGGATCACCTTCTGGGGCTGCTTTCTCTTTGACAAGTAGGTCTTTCCGAGTTCGACCACATGATACTGATGATATTAGATGTTGGTCAAACTACCTAGGACGGCAGCCCCAGCTCCAAATGCCTAGTATCACCGTCAAGAGACCTGACGTATTCCCGTCAGAGGAAAGCGAGATGTGGTCTCCCTACACCGATTCCGGCATCATTCAGGCCCATGCGCAACCGGCGCGGACCAGGGCAGTGGCATTACAGTTGTCCAAACTCGCCGAGATCTCCAGTGACCTGCTGACTTCATTTTACAATCCGCAACTGCTAGACAAACCTCTGCCCAGGCAAACAGAGCTGAAACGCCTGAGCGACCTCCATACCAGGCTCGAAGGTTGGAAGCAGGGTCTCCCTGCCGAATTGGAGCCCAAAGAAGGCCAACTACCTCAGGTCCTTCTCATGCAGTAAGTCTCCGCCTTGCGGATCCCTAACAAGCAAACTGACCGCACGCAGCATGTTCTTCCAATTACTGTACATTCATCTGTATCGGCCCTTCCTGAAGTATACCCAGACAACCTCGCCGCTTCCGGCACACGTATCTCCCCGGAAGTTCTGTACACAGGGAGCAGCAGCAATTTCCAAGCTTTTGCGACTGTATAAGCGCACGCATGGACTTAGGCAAATATGCAACATCGCGATATATATTGTCCACTCGGCATGCACCATCCACCTGTTGAATCTGCCGGATAAGAACGCTCGAAGAGACATTATCCACGGTGTCAAGCACCTTGAAGAGATGGGTGAATGCTGGACTGGGGCCCGGCGGTCCCTAAGAGTTCTCCGCCTTTGCGCTGACCGATGGAACATCGAAATGCCCGAGGAAGCAGAAATGGTCTATACGAGGATCAGGGTCAAGTGGGGACTTGGGCCCGGCGCCCCTTCGCCGGTGTCGCCGGAGTCTCTTGCGACTATGGCGCAGCAGATCGCTTCCCAACCGGTTCCCGATTTGATGGCAAGGAATGTCCAGCAACAGCAGCAATCCCAGGTATTACGCCATTCGTCAATACCACAGTTCCAACCCGGCCTAAGCGCACTGATGGCCCCTTCCCCTGCAGAAACGGTCGATTCTCGACGAACGTCAAGTGGGATGTCCTTGCCTCCCGTGTCGGCAGCCGAGCTTTCCCGCGACTCTCAGCGCATCCGCGCCTCGACATATCTGACCAAAGCACAGCAGGACGCTTGGAACGCACACCAAGCACGATTGGCCGCAGCCGCCACCTCGAACCGGGCAGCTGGCGGTGGCGAGCAGAATGCGGCGAGAATGTTTGGGGGAGTGGACAGTCTCATCGAAGAGACGCAGGATTGGATCTTCAAGGACCAGAACCAATTCGCCATGGGCTTTGAAAACTGGAACTCAGACCCGCCAGACTGGGGGACTCTGGACCTAAGTTTCTTCGACACGCAAGATGGCACGGGGTCAAGCACGAATGACAACACGAACGGCAATTCCCCAGCCTACACCAGCGGCATGCAATATTCGTATGATCCGACGACGGCGCCGAATAGCGGAGTGGTCGGCGCCAACGGTGGAGGGGGAGGCTACGAGGGAGCATTTTCCAACACCTCATATCCCTCGACGGCGACGGGGAAGATCGCATCCAACGCCAGGCACAGCAACGGGATGAACAGCTTGATGAATAACCAAAGCATGGGCTTGGGGCTGGGGATGGGCGCTGGATCATTCGGCGGGAATGGCTACATGGGCGCCACGATGGGTGGAAACATGAACGTCGGAAGAGAGGGCAGTGGAGCCAAGCGACAATCGCAAAATATGGGATATGACGACGACGTATATTACTGATGTGCAGCGTCCGCGCTACGATTGGTATGAATCTCCGGGGCTTTACGAGACCACCACTATAAGGGTTGGTTGAATGAATTGAGTCCTCGCACTCGTACTATTGGGTAAATGTAAGCCTTGTAACTCTGAAGGGACAGGATAGGAAACAGGGTCAGTGACAGGGACAGGAACGGGATATGCAAGCGTGGGCGGCTGTGTCGATGAGCGTTGCGTTGAGGGCAACGCCACTCTATATACCCTGGTGTAGGAGCTCCGAATGTGAGAACTTCTATTTCTCTCTGTTCATATACATGCACCGATCCCAATGTTAGGCTTCAGATTCGATCCGCATTGTAGTCTGTGCGGTCTGAAGCAGAGACACAGCCTCGTTGTAGCATCTCAGCCTTGCCTGGGACGCTCAGCCTTGTCATGACGTAAATAGATAAACAAAACTGATTCACCGACCACTACGAGTGTGATCCACGGTGGTGAAAACGCCGAAGCAGTGCCACCTGCGGGTACATACTCGTGGTGATACTGCCGGGTCTTGTCTTCTCTACGTCAACTTCAACTTCAAGAGGGGTTCTACCGGGTCAGACACACACATACCCACAACGCCGTCGGCCACCGCCTAGGTCCTCCACCATGCCTCCTCCCCTCCTCGACTACCTCGTTGCCCATGAACCTCTCTTCCGCACCACACGCCTCCCATCACTCTACTCGGACCTGTCCGTGCAAAAGAGGTCCAACCCCGAAGGATACACGGCCAACGCCACGGCCTGGACTGCGGCCCTCACCCGCCTGGCACTCGCAGGTCGACTGCCCCCGGATCGAAATACCCTGGTCCTACGAACGGGCGACGCGCTGCTCCACGCGCTAGCCAGTCCCACGTACGGCCCGCCCAACCACCTAGGATGCGTGCTCGACGACGGGGTCGCACGGGGGGTGTTCATTGAAGAGCCCGAGTTCCTGGGCTCTGAGAAGTCGATATACGCGCGCAGTTGGGTGCCCAGCCCGCGAACGGTGCTGAGATGGGGTCTGCGCACTGTGGGGCTGGAATTTGGGACTGGGAGCTACAAAGCCGGCGGCGGAAAAGTTAGGACGGGGGCGCTGGTCGTTGTGCCGGCGCTGGAGGAGGTGTCGAATCGACTATTACAGACTGTTATTGCGGAGATGGGGCCCGCGCTGACGGACAGGGTGATGAGTCGGGAGGCGTTTGCACAAGAAGTGGGAGCTCTGCTCGCGAAGAGCCGGGGCCAGAGTGAGGACGAAGGCGCCTCAATGTCGGACCTAGATCTCCAGGTCCTGCTACGGTATCTGTCGCGCGACAAACAAATCCTCAGCTACGATGGCGAGGCCGTCAAATTCAAAAACCCGGCGTCGTCTACGGGCCCGGAACCCATCACGCAAGAAGACCGGTCGATCGCGTCGCTGAAATCGCTGATCGCAAGTCTACAGAGACAGACAACGAGTCTCTCCGCGCGTATCACCACCCTGCAGACCCAGGCCGCCCAGTCCGTCAAGATGGGCAACAAGACCGCCGCCCTGTCGGCGCTGCGAAGCAAGAAACTTGCGGACCGGACGCTTCAGACCCGGCTGGACACACTAGCGCAGCTGGAAGAAATCTACACAAAGGTCGAATCTGCGGTCTCGCAGGTGGAGATCCTCGCGGTGATGGAATCCAGCGCCGGTGCCCTGAAGACATTGAACGCAAAGATCGGCGGGGTGGAACGCGTCGAGGACGTTCTCGACAGCTTGAGAGACGAGGTCAGCAAGGTCGATGAAGTGACTAATGTACTGAGCGAACCCGGTGCCGTCGACCAGAAGGCTCTGCTCGACGAGGCGGATGTGGACGATGAACTGGAGCAAATGGAGAACGAAGAGCGGGAGAAGGCGCAAAGGGCGGAGGAGGAGAAGACGAGGGAGAAATTACGGCAGTTGGAGGCGCTGGAGCACGCACAAAGGGAGCGAGAGCGGGAGAGAGAAGAGCGACGGAAACAGGAGCGGGAAAGTCAACGGGAACAGGAACGAGACAAGGAGCGAGACAGGGATGAGCACTTGGAAGATGCATTATCATCGAGCATCGAGAAAATGCGCACGTTGGATATCGACGATTTGAGCACAGGAAGCGACCCTTCGGGTCGGGCGGAGGAAGGGCAGATGGCAAGGCTGAACGAGCAGAAGGACCAAGAGCAGAGACACACCGGCGAACCAGTTGCTCAAGAAGCCTCATGACTCGAAGTCTCCCGACTCGGGCCAGGCAGGAAGGCAATCAGGCAAGCAACCAGAACTCAGGCAAGCATGCTACTGCACTGAATGCGTCAGAGAGTGGCGTGCTGCAGCCAGGCTTGCTCTTTCCACCACGCTACGCTACACTCCCCTAGATGGACGAATATTTGTAGGATTTTCAGTCGCCATCACTGCACTACACCGCACTAACCTGTCACAAGTAGTTTGTACTATAGTTGTACTATATAGATCCCAGGACCTACTTGCGCGCGACCACTGATAGTAGACTGCACGAGTCAAGAAGTGATTCCACATACTGTTTTAATCCCTCAGTATCGGTTCCTGATCCGAGGCAAGTAGTCGTCTTCCACGCACGGTAAAGTCCTTACGTGGCCGCTGGTCATGATATCTAGAATTTTCATACCAATTGATGCTCGCCTTCACCACGCGCACACTAGACGAAGAACCGTTTGGAACGCGTCTGCGGCGTGGAGTCTATCCCATTCTGGAGAGCCGAGGGCTCCGTCGAAGGGTCGCGCACAGGTCGTGGGGAGGGAATCTCAATCCCCGTCTCTGGAGCATGGCCGTTCAGCAGATCTGTATGAACCTCACTTGCTGGCTCCTCTATCGCGTTTTCAAGGACCGGTTGCGAGGTCGTTCCTTGGTCGGCTGGCCGGTGTGGCGGATCCGTTGCGTCTGGCTCGGAGTGAGGGCTGGGCCTGAGGTTTACTGGCACCACCGGTGTATCTGAAATCATTCCAGATTTTATCTCGACTGCCGGGGACGACGCTTCCTTCTCCTCGGCCGGATGGGCGTGGGCCTTCGCCCTCTCCTTGGCCTGCCTGATCAGGTCGTCGAAATTACCCTTCTGGGTCCGGAGATGCGTGCCGCGATCAAAGTCCTTGGCCATGAAGCCCGTGTTTGTGGTCGGTCTTTCTAACTGTCGGCCCAGGGTATCCTCCCACGCGGTGAGTTCTCGTAGCAAATCGCGTTTACTGCCAGGGGTGGTCGAATCGCAATTCGCGTTCCACAGGTTCACCCACTCAGTGTGCCGTTTGCGCATGAGGTCCTTGGAGCCGTGGTTCGGAATGCCCAGTTCCTTCAGCTTTTGGCGCAGTTTAGCATCGCTGAAGAGGGAGTAGTTTATAAATGGCAATCGTTCTTTTTGCAGCGCCGGCTTTCGTTGAGAGTAGGCGATCGTGCCCGGCGGCGCGACTTGTACCTGACGACCGTTGGCTGGCGCAGGAGAAGACGGGGACGCTCGGGCTTCGGCAGGAGTGGAGCTGTCGCCTTGGATGCACCTGTCGAGATGGGAGTTTATGAGTGCTTCTTTCACCCGCCGGCCGCAACAAGGACACTCGACCAGTCCGGTTTGTGACTCTGGGGTTTCACTGGCCGTCGCAAAATGTGGGCTTTGGTTATTGTTCTCGGAATCATCAAATTCACTCCCCGCGTCGTCATCTTCGCTGTCGTCGATGACAACTTCTTGTGCGACAGGTACGGGCGCAGGGCCGGTGTGTTGACTCTTCCGGCTCTGACTTCGAGTGCTGCGTCTCTGCGTGCCGCCGTTTGTCATTTCGGGCTCTACTTCCACTTTCCGCCTCTTGTTGGGTCTCTGCTCCTCTGTGCCATCTTGCCGCTGCTGCTGCTGCTGCTGCTGCTGCTGCTGCTGCTGGGTTTTCTCGGCCGCAGCAGTTGCGAAGGCCAGGATACTTTTCCTTGACGCTGTGAAATTCGTGACCAACTCCTCCACCGCCCAATTTCTCCGCAGTTTGACCTCCTGGTCAGATTCCCTGCACGCGGGACATCTACCCTCCTGCGACAGATACCGTCGTATACACAGGCTGCAGAAAGTGTGCGAACAGCTCGTCATCATGGGTGTGGTGAAGAAGTCCTTGCAGACCTGACATCGCATGGACGAGTCGAGCGGCGCAAGGGCGGCGAGCGGCGTGGGAAGCCAGTCTGTACTGTCGGTGAATTCATTCCGGTCTGGCATGTTGTTGTGGCAGTCGCCAAAGTGTGAGATTGCAGGGCAAAGGAGGATTGAACAAGGCGGCGCATTTGGATCTCTCGCTGAATCTGTGACGACAATCGACAATGAACCGATTTCGAGCTAGTCATTAGCGTGTTTTAGCCGACGCGTTAACGCGTTAATGGGATTAATGGGCAGCCACGAGCGGAATCTCTTAATCACATATTACTCCGTATGTATGTACTGTGTACGCTGCCCTGCGTATGTCTAGAATCTGTTCAACAAGCCCTGGGGCCGAAGAAAGAGCCACATTAGCCTGCATACTCACTACCATCGTGAAGCCATCTGCTGCCATGAAAACCAGTCCGAAGTTCCCTCGCCCTATATCGAAATGTCCAGCGTTGGTCCCGCCCTGTATCCGTGCTCAAACGGATTGCTTGAGATATCTTCCATGGCCACCAAAGACTCAATTGCAACAACCCGGTTAGGACTCGACTCGATCAGTCGTGGCTGATGCGTCAAGCATTGCGATGCACCCTGCTGCCTAATTGCGATCTTCCAGTAACTGAAGGGGTGTACTTGTGCGATGTGGTGGCTTTCTTGCGATCAGCCCGTTGATTTTCTGTATCCCGATACAGAGCAGTGCATCTTTGACCTCAATCGTAACCCCGTCGTACCCCTGTGGTTGCATCCAGGAAGCGTCCGTCGGCTGCGGCAGATGGGCAGCGAGCTTCAACCGTCCTCGACATATTCGCACTTTACACTGCTTCTAGACGGTGTCGTCCGAGGTTTAAGTATTTCTCATATTCCTTGGGTTGTACAGTGTTCATTCAAAGTCATCATCCTGCAAAAACTTGTCCGGTCGACCCAATCGAGCCGGACTCAACGGAGTGAGAGGCTCTATTAGACTCACTCCGGCCGCTCCAGTGCCGCCGCCCAAGAGACTCCTCCGACGACCCCTGCTCTCGGTTTTCTCCAGCGGATTCATCTCCTCCACCGTTTCGTCTTCGACATCAACTGGAGACTCAACCGGCCCTTCGAGCTCAAGCTGTCGCGTAGCACCACTGAATCCTCTCTTCCGGGCTTCACCGAGCTTCATTCGCACAGCGAGGCGCAATTGCTCAAGATATTCGGCCAAATCATGGAATTGCTTGTGCGACTCGCTGTGCTTTGTCTCGCCATAAAGCTCTTGTGCTTCGTCAAGTTTCTCGGCGGCGATCTCTGCTCGACCTAGTTTCATCCACTCGTCTGCTGCCATAATGTTCCACAGCGCTGCTTTTCGCTTCCGCATGCCCCAGCTGGTATTGCCAATGCCGATCCGGTCCGCGAGACAAGAAGCCACTCGCTCACTAACGAGGACATGGCCAATGCTACCGACCAAGCTTAATTCGAGGCTCCTTGTGGCCCATCTGGCCGCCAGTTCGCTCGCCGCTCGCCCGCGCACCTTCAAAAGCTCCACACCGAGCAGTACTGCGCGCAATGCCAAATGGGGAGCATTACACCGGGTCAAGTACGAATAGCTCGCTGTTTCCAGCATGGCGTCGAAATTTTCAATTTTGAACTTGGAACTGCCACTGCTTGTAAGTGGATTCAATAGGGTGGCCACGCAGCACATTTCGTTCGCACCGGCCAAGTGCTTCCATGCCTTGTCGTTCGAGTAGTCTCCCCGGAGCAACTCGTAGGTGGAAGCTGCCAGTTTGTAATCGCGCAGCATGAACGCATAGTCAGCTAGCTTACGCAAGAGGCTCTCCGGAGCATCGTATCGGTATGTCCCTTGTAGGCTGTCATAATTGCCGCTGGTATTGACATTTGTGGCCGAGGAGCTTCGGGACGAGCCACCAATTCCAGTCCATCGCTTCGAGAGCGACATGAACCGACCGGAAATTCCCCGGCGCCTCGCGGCAATCTGCTCATTCCACAGAGCAATCCTTTGCTCCATATGGTAGATGACGGATTGCGCGATGAGCTCGCGCACAAAGCCCCGCAGCGCAGCAGTGTCTGAGGAGAAGATGTAGGGTGAAGTAGGGGTGTCCAGGTCGATGAGATCTGCAGTGTCGTCCAAAAGAGAGAGCTGCTCATCCGCGGAAAGCCATTCGCTGGTGGGAAGTTCTTCAGCATCGTCGTCCGACTGTGTGCATGAGGCAGACCTCAGTCGAAGAAGGTGGCAGTGGAGGCCAAAATGGCGCTTCATCTGGTCGAAGAGGGCGGAAGACTTGGTGAAGTCATCTCGATCCTCATCATGGACGAGGACATAGTATCTCAGATATTCAGGATTCGCGTAAGCAGGCAACGCCCGTGAGCCCGATGCTGACTGCTGATAGAGAGTGCGGAGGGTCTCAATAGGCTGATTCGTGGCCGAACTGATGGCGATGACAGCGCCGACCGGATGTCGAAAAGACTCGTGCGCGCTCATGGGCTGAGAGCACAACAAGCGGCCCAGGAACAGCCGGTAAAAGGGTGATGCCTCACCTCGCCCCGGCACATCAGCTGCCTCGTTGAAGCCTTCGCCCACGTAGTGTTCCATCAATTCCTCCACTCTCTCCATAGACTCGGATTCTGTTTGTGAGGAAGCGCCATCTTTGGCCAGCTTGCCGAGGTCCGCAAAATGGACGCCAAAGTCTTCCCATGCTCGACTTGCGCCCGCGCTGTCTCGCACCACGACCTTGCCATTGATTCTGTCGCCGAAAGGCCGGACCAGGCCCAGGAAACCATTCTTTACGCCCTTCCGGGTCGCAAGATCGTCTACTTCAGGCGATGCGTAGATTGCGACTGTCGGGGAAAAAGCCCGCACGATGAGGGATCTTGTGTCGTCATAGGTCTCTGACGGATTTCCTAGAGGACTATGCGTTTGCGAGCGGCCGAACCTTGAGAATGATAATGACAGTCTCCCGTTGGGAGAACTAGAGCGGGATAGGGCACCGGAAAGAGTGCTCGTACGCGAGCCTAGGGCGGGAGGACTCGAAGTGCGGAGAGGGAGGCTCGTGGTAGATGTCTCGGGCGATTCGTTTCCCACAGGTAGTCTTGTCTTTTGCACCTCGAGTGTCGGGATCGACACAGCAGACAGGTTATTTGGCGACTGAAGAGGGTCTCCATCACTCAGCGAAGAGGTCATGGACAGCGCTAGATGAATGTCTGGGGTAGGGCGTCCTCAGGAATGGCATGAGGCGTCGACTGGGTGGGGTCGTAGGCAGCGCTGTCAACATATCAAGGCGCGATCATGCTGCCTTCTCTGGCGATATTCGTCGTGATGCGTCTTCGAGTGATCCGTGGTCGCTGGGCATCGACCAAAGTATGGGAAGATCTTGGGAGCCGGCGTGAGTGCGGCAGGGCCGATTTGCGTATCTCTCCGCAGAGTCTCCCGTAGAACAACTTGAGCGAGTCATAGAAGCCATGATGCAAAGGAGCAACCATCGTCCCACTGCATCCTTACATCCGTCTCTTTCATTCCCCATGGACCTACTCGATATGCTCCATCGCATGACATGGGTGATTACCGAGTACGCCTCGGCCTATCAAGGACGTCTCCCTCCTCTGTGGCAACCACGGAAAGGTAATCCTGGCTGTGATTGAGTGGTTGGTAGACTACAGAGCCTCTTCTACGAGTACCTACCATTGTCGTTGTAAGGCCCCCCTTTATTGCATTCCTTAAGCGTATACTCGGTCCAGCGTAATCTTATGAACTCGCCAGATTTAGGCCCGCAACTGACAGCTAGAGAGTGATATAACCACGGGAACCCAGCCTGACAGGACACGATCTTCGGGCAGAATTTCCTCGACGCCAGTTTTCAGCCGTGAAATGGACCTCCGACAGCACTACCTAAACTACATCGCCGCCATCAACGACGGATGCAAACCCGGCACTCTAGATCCTTTTGTCCATGAAGGTGTAATCCACAACGACTCCCCGCCACTGCCCGTCGCAGATTATGCGAAGAACATCACCGACTCTCAGGCCTCATTCTCGGATTTGAGCTTCACTGTCGACATGATCGTCGTAGAGCCCGACGGGGACAAGGACGGGAGAGAGGGAGGGTCCGGTAACGTTGCAGTACGCATCAAGCTGGCGTTCAGACCGACGCCGTCCGAGGAGGAGACATTCTATGAGCATGTTTTCTATCGCTTCGAGGCCGGCAAGATCAGACGCGTCTGGAGTATGTTGAACGGGGCTGGGCTGAAATGGGCAGAAGCAAGGGTCAATAAAGAGAAGTGGAGGATTGGCTCTGGATATGGGGCATCGGTAGGTGCTCAATGGGCCAAGCATTGATTCCTAGCCTCCGCCAATATTTGTCTGTATCAACTTGGCCTCATCAGGACCAGCAGAGAACCGAAAGACAGGTGACCCGATCGCCGTGGAGACCCGTTCAAGCCGAATCCAGATCAAGCAGTGCGTTCCAGGGGCGCACGATAGCACGACTTGGTGAATCGAAAAGGATGGTTCGACGCTAGGTGTTGGATTCTATGGGAACGAACGGGTCTGTTGCACGTAACAACACGTTGCTCCTCGATGTGGGCTTTCACCATCCCGTAATTTTCTGAGACTTTTGCATTCGCGGTTCTATGGTCTTCGGTCTATATTGGATAAGATTATCTGCCTCCGCGCTCTCTCGCTTGGTACAGTCACGGCCTTTCTGGTAGCGTATCGCTGGGCTGAAGATCACAATCTCGAAACAAGCCGACTTGGTTTGACAGGATCCGATTTGTCCGGCAGTCTATGTCCCTCCCTTCAGCACTTGGCTTTCGCAAGACTGTGAAGGAAATGTACCTTACGATTTTCGGTGCATGACCGTAGCAGCAGCCTGGATTACAGAGATATATTAGCCATGACAATCCACGCACATGGATGTCTTTCTCAAATCTCAACCCAACACCGCGAAGAATGCGCCGTTGCAGCAGGCCGATGCTGGCCAAGGGAACTCAAGTGACTCACCTGGTGGTTCGGAAAGATTAATGAGTCCGCGAGCACCACATTTTCTTTCCTTCCCGCGGCAAACACGACCACCTCGGCAATGTCGTCTGGGGTCAAGGGCTCGACTCCTTTGTAGACGGCGTCCGCCTTGGACTTGTCGCCGTAGAAACGGACCACGGAGAATTCCTACCAATCCCGTCAGTCCTCCGCCCATAGGAGATAAACCACAGGTCTTCAAGGCAGAGTCCTGCTCATAGATCGGAGTCGAGGGCGACCAGAAGCTTACCGTCTCAACCTGACCGGGATCAACCTCAATTATCCGAATCCTCGAGGCGATCAACTCCCTCCTCAGACTGTCGGTAAATGTCCGTACAGCGGCCTTCGTAGCACAGTAAATACTTCCTCCGGGGTATCCCTCTCGTCCGGCAATACTGCCAATCATGATGACATCGCCGCGCCCACCAACGTCCTCGCCATTGTCGCCTTTCTTGGCCTGCATAATCGGTAAAATAGCTTGTGTCATGTTGATCAGCCCGGTGACATTGGTTGCGAACATGATCTCCATGTCCTCCGCCTTTATGTTGGGGGCTTTATCCACGCCCTTGACTAGCCCGGCATTATTCACCAGGACATCGATGTCCCTCCACCCCTCTGGCAGGTTGGGCACAAAATCGGCCACCTCCTGGGGCTTCGAAATGTCCAATTTGATGGGTAGCACTTTCACTCCGTCGCCGACCTCCTTCTGTATGTCAGATGCGACTTGTTTTAACGTGTCAATTCTCCGCGCCGTCAGGATGATCTTGAGGTTCTGCGGCGAGGTGCGCGCGAACTCCTGGGCAATGGAGCGACCGATGCCGGAGGAGGCGCCAGTCACGAGGATGGTCTTGCCAGAGAGGCGCTTGCCCATCGCGTTGAGAGAGGACATATTGCGGATCGTACTCAAGATCTGTAGTCCGGCTCGGCGTGAAACAGAGAGTGGGAGAAAATGGTGCGGGGAAATCGTAGGAGGGACCCGGACGGTGGCAGCAGCAGCGAAGAAGCTGCGTGGGAGTGTCGTGAGTATTGAGGACAGAGAGGGCGGCATGTACGGAGGGTGAGAAGAAATGTCAGAAGTGAGATCAGGTCGTGGACATTGGTAAGATGGTGTGAAGAGGTTGAGAGAATAGGTCCGGACATTGGAGACTGTCGGCTAAATGGCGAGCAACGGCCATGGACGGTGCGATAGCCGACAAAACAACCCGCAGTTGTCGCAAGTCATGGTGGAGGTGACGGCGCACGGAAGCCCAGATATGCTTGCCTCCTACAATACGACTACTGCGAGACTTATCCTCGAAGCGAAAGAGCCGACAACACTACATCCAATGTCACGGCTACGGCTACGGAAAATGGTCATCGACGTATATATTTTCAGCATGTGTCTGTTATAGCCGCTGCTGGAGATCCCTCCGCTGAGAAGCGCACGAGATCTCTCTGGAGAAATGAAATGCACATTCGCAGGACGTGTCATAGGCTCATAGCTCCTCAAAGCTTTCGCATAACTCCCTTCAGATATCTTCATCGTAACACCATATGCTTCCATTCCAACCTTTCGAGGCGTACGCCAAGTGGAACTGCCTCTTCTCAAGTAAATGAGCACCGGAATATGGGCCGGGGACGAGCTCGGGTCATGCGCATCGCTCGTGCATTATCAGCCCGTTGGCCGTTCTCGCTATCGAGACACTTTTGTGCCGGACAAAAGCACCCGTTTATCGTCTCACAGGAATCCTGATTCAGATAGGAGTCTCGTAATCTTCTCCTCTTCTCGCTCTCGTGGTTCGATCTTGAGACTTTGCGCGAACATGTCATCGTCCGACGTGCCCGCATTCCTCATGTTCTCTGCAATCCACTCCTGCAGTTCCGGAACCGGGTTGAGCGCATAAGGCACGTTCTGATATTGCTGGATATCCCGGATAACTTCGGCGGTTTTCGTTCGTTTGGCGAAGTTGATCAAATTTGAGCCCTTGATGTGGGAGGGAATACCGTCCTCGATAAACGTCAAATCCGTCAAATACACGCCCAAAAAGGGGATGCAAGGAGGAGTGGCCACACGTAGTGTCTCTCGATATTGGAGGAAATTCTTCCCAGATGCTATCAGGTTGCGCATCCCTTCGAGCATGGCGTTCGTCTTTGGGTTGACCGCCTGCCAGGTTCGGCTTAGACGTACGATATGAGAGGTGCCCAGCGCCGAGATGATGGCTGTCACTGAAGAGAAGTTGTTCAATCCCCGACATTGCTGCCAACGTCAGCTTTCGTGCGAACCATAAAGACAGGATCAAACTCACCTCGGCAATCTGCACAAAATGCTTGATGATGACGACTCTCTTCTTCACCTCTGTCTGCGACAGAATCATCGCCGAAACCCAGTGCGTCAGCTTGTTGGAGTGGTAGATGAGAGCCTTCACATTCGGAGCCGTATCACTGGGGTCCGCGTTGCCCTTCCTCTCCCACGTCTTCGCCAGACACTCAACAGGTTTGATCTTGCCATATAGCTTCGACTCCATGATTGTTAGTTGTCTCGCGAATTCCTTGGCGTCGATGTCAAGGAATTTCAGCTTCTTCATGTTCTTGGGCAGGATAGGAGGTGGTGCGGAATTTGTCAACGTCAGCACGAGCTTCTTCGACAATGCCTCTCCTCCTTTCAGTCGCTGTTCGGCGGTGGCCGTCAAAGCTTTCGCCATTGGAATCTTTGTCGTCGTGTAGGTGCTCTTTGCAAAAGCGAGCATTCTTTCAAGCAATGCTTGACTGTTGGTGTCTTCGTGCTCCATCCAGTACTGCTCTAACCAGGTCTTGATGATGTTCAGCACTCGAAACCGGGCTGGTTTCTGTTTGTGCTCTTCCCAGATGGAATGCTCGTCCCGCGTCAAGCCCGCAGGCGGCTGGAGGTTGAACCGTCTTACCAGAAGCTCGAATAGCTCTGAGGCAGTGGTAAAGGAACGATAAGTCAGCAAGAATGTAGTAGTAAAAGTCGTATCCGGCCGATCGTGGCGCGTAAGTTGCTCGACAAGCGCAGTAAGCGTCCCACTTTTGACTTGAGGAGGGTCGTTCTTGGTGTCGTAAGTGATTTCACCGGCATGGTCGAGTTGCAGATACCAGGGCACTTCTTCCGCGGGAAAGCTCGGCTCAATATTCGTCTTGAGCTGACTTAGGTTTGGCGGTATCTGCCCAAAGAATTGCCTCGCCTTGTCTTTCGTCGGCGGTCGACGCATCTTGTCCGCTGGATCTTCACCAAGAGTGTATGACTTTGACTGACCGACATCTGCCAAAGCCGGCCGTAGGTTGGCTCCATGCCTTGAGTCTGCTCGAAGATGGTGTGTTTGATACGTCTCGCCTCCATCTGTCACCCGTTTCTCGCGCCTGTCGGTAGGCACTGATGGGTTGAGAGAGGTCGCAGGAAGCAATAGCTCGAGCGCATACCCGAGATTAGACACATGAGTATCTAGTTGCTTGCAAGCCATTCGTACGTTATTGAGTCGTGTATCCAAAGATTCACCACGCACCTCTGCCCATTCATCTGGAAGCGGCATGGTAACCGCTTGGCAAGTTGCGACCAATTCACCGATCGAGTCGTAGGCTTTCTGCTTCTGAGAACCAAAGTCGACCAATGACGGTTTTTGGAACACATTCCCCAATGCTGATAGATCGATAGACTCAGTGTGAGTTATCCATGGTCGGAACTGTTCCAACACAATGCCAGCACCTTGACAGACGGCGTCCCCGATGGCAGATTGTCGCGCGGGCGTTACAATCTTCTCGGTGAGGACAAGAGTCTCTTCCAGGCGACGGATTGCAGTCGACAAGTTCTTCTTCGCGTCTTCGATGCGACGCAGGAGATTTGCATCGAGCGGTTCTGAAGGGCGAGACAGCAACTCGTCGCTGGAGTCCATGAACGAAACCTCGTCCAATCTTGTCTGGTTGTCGATGTTGTTGTCCCGCCAACTGCCTCCGACGGTGCTGCCCAAGATAAAGCCAGGCACCAATCGTGGTATCTCTTCTCCTCTCTGCTGTCTTGCAACCTCCACGTAGCCGTACACCCCATTCATCACGCCCTCGGCCTCTTGTAGACATTTCGTCAGCGCATCTGGGCCCGCCCATTCGGCGGCGGCGATGTGCGAGGAAAGGACCAGTTTCGAGAACTTGGACATCATTTCTCGGAAATGCGGGTAGAGGGCCTTGTTCGAAGAGATGATGGAGGGATTGCCCGAGTGGTTGTCCGTTGTCCCTGATCCTGCGGCCAGTAACATGCGCAGATGATCTGAAATGTCCTCTGCTCTTCGAACGTAGTCAGTGCGTGCGTGCGTCCGAATCGCATGCCGATATGCCTCGATAGCGGTTTGCATGTTATCCACCAAGCTGTTCCAAGTTACAGGAGCGACCCCGGCATCTTCCAGAAAAAACCGCGGCGTGGGTGACTTTGACAATCGGGGTGGAACTCCGGCAATGAAGGAGGTGTCGGTCGGTCGCAACGGGGGGATTGCCATGGAGATGCTCGCCTGGCCGAAGGTGGATGTGAGAGGGTTGACTGATGGATTGCTTGGCTGCCTGACTCCAGCTGCGCTGATAGAATCCATGGAAGTGGAGGTTGAGATACTGCCGAGGGTCGTAGAACCGGACCCTTTCTTGTGTGAAGGAATGAATGACAGCTCGCCGTCGGCCTCTGAAGCAGACCCGTCATAGTCCTCCTCGTTGCCGAACCCTCCAGACATCATCTCAGGAGGCGGTCTAGTCTGCTCAGGCACATGAAAATGGTTGCGATCACGAGGCCCCGTCTCATCGGCACTGGTCGGTGTCTCTAAGGGTAATTCCATGGTACTGACACCAGTCAAGGTGTTGAAATAGAACAGTCTCCCGTCCGGGGTTGCTTGAGGGACCCAAAACGCTGCCTCCTCCTGACTCTGGCTGTTCCCTCCCTCAATCGGCAGATCAGAATCCTCATCTTGAGTGTGCACGTCCGAGTCTTCTTCCTCTTCATCATAGTCCTCCTCAGTCCCTGAGCCCGTCTCACTTCCATCCGGGCCGGTGAGACCAGCCTCGCTCAGCTCATCCATATTCGTGATCTCTACGGTATAGTTGCTCGGGAACCAGCCCCGGACATCGTTGATCACCCCATCCCACCAGCCGCTCTCCAATTGCGTCAACACCTGGATGATGTCGCCCTGTCGGAAGCTCAAGCTTGTGTGATCGTCGGCTTCATAGTTGTACAAGGCACGGACGAAGATGGGTGGGGGAGGCGGAGGGACGTCGGTGCTGGCAACATAGCTGCTCATCGCGGCCTGTTGGGCTCGACGGCGCGGCGAGAGGCCGCTCATGCCACTGTGATGGATGTTGGAAGACGCAGGGCGAGATTGTCGGCTGGGTTCCGTGTACTGAAAGGCGGCGGCAAGGACAGAGCCTGATTTGGCTGAGGGTCCTTGCAACGTCGGATCTTGTGCTACCCTGCGCGAGGTTGACATGTCACCGTCTTCAACCGATTCTCGAAGGGGAATGGAGCGCCAGATGTTGCCTGTCCAAGCGCAGCAAGGCAGACAGGCTCTGCATATTCGAGCGCTGCGACACCGGTGGGCGAATCGGTGGGAGACCAACGGATGGTCGTCGACGTCGACGCAAACGGAGAAGGGAGGTCAGCGGTGGATTGATGGGAGATCGGGGACGTTGTCTGGCTCAGGGTGTCAGGGCAGGTATGCGATCCTGGAGTCTGGAGACTGCGGTTTGCGGTCTGTAGTACAAGTACTTCGCTTTCGATCTATCCCGTCTGTGGACTGTGAGAGGAAGGAGTGGAGAGACTGCTCGACATGCGCCCCGATTGGAGGGCCGCAAGCCTTGAGAGGGGCACAACCCCCAAGCACCATCGAGAAGCGTTCCCAAAACCGCCAGGGCTATAGGCTGACTGGGCAGGCCTCGCTAGCGGCTATCTGCACGCAGTTGTTGGTTATTGCCCGGTGGGCGTGGGATGGATGAAACGCATATCAGCACGATGGATGACCGGAGAGGCTGCGAGGAGAGGCCACCCGTGGCCGTTCTACGTCCTACGAGCACAGCAATGACAGAGCTTCATGAAGAGGTGCAGTACTGTTGTAGGATACCAGGGCGACGACAGCTGTTTGCTGGTCCCTACCGCTCTTCGCCGCCTCCGGGCAGTGCCTGTCCTACCCAAGTTAGCACCATAGGCGAGTAGAATAGCCTGTAACCTCCAGCTCCGGGCATCACCCCACCAAGGCCACCGAGGAGGCTGGAGTTCGCTTCGAACCTAGCGATCATCAAGACTCCCTCCTGCTTGGGAGTCGCGAGCCTTTGGGGTGTGTGGGTGGAAAGGTGCAGGTCGAGGTGGGTGTCAAGTACCCCTCAGTCCAGGTGTGCGACGAAGCCACGAGCGAACAAAGCAAGGGCCACAAGGCGTGAAATACGAGGGCCCGGAGTGCTTCTCGTTGCGGTTTCAGGGTCAACACACTCGACGCGTTCTCTTGATTTTCTCGTGTAATGTAGTACACATGTATCTCGGAGCCATAATATTGTGCCGTGTCTCGGAATTGGCTTCACCTAGTCAAGCCATGCCTGCTCGACGAGACGGAGCACATGCCTTCGTTCGTCTTCGGATTCTTGACCACACTTGGTCTACGGGAACTTGGTCGAACATGGCCATGTAGCTTGTGCTGAACTAGCAGATTGCTCGTGTGCTACTGATAAGACTACACGACGATGTTCTTTCGTCTGCGCGAGCGCCTTCAGGGGTAACATGAAGCATTTGGACTCGAGACGCCAATATCGTGCATCATGCATCTCACTGCGCCCAATACCAAGAAACTGTGGCTTACACGGCAAGTCGCCTATGTCCGTAAAGGCCTCCATCGCTCGCATATACTGACTGGCTCGTTTTCGTTAGGCCGCCGAGTCGATGAAGATGCCACCTCCAACAAGAGTCAGTAAACCACGATATCAGCCGTGTTCTGAATGTGCTCGATCGAAAGTTATCTTCCGTCGCCGTCCGTGTCTATCCTTGCTTCCTGTCGGCCTCAATGGGTCAGACAGAGATTAAGGCAATCACCACTCTGATCATTCGTACATACGACAAAACATACACCTGTTTGCTAGCAGCTACTTTGCCTCTCGCTCCGAAGAAAACCGTAGGATAAAGTATATTTGTTGAAAAGGCCAACAGTCGAGGCGCTGAATACCAGCCGATCCTCGCCGCTCCCGCACACCTCCAGGATGCCTCCAATCCCTGTCAATGTGGGAATCATTGGTGCGGGCATGGGTGGACTGGCTGCGGCTATCGCGCTGCGTCGAGGAGGCGCCAACGTGACAGTCCTCGAAAGTGCTACTGAACTGGGTGAGATCGGGGCCGGCATTCAGATCTTCTCGAACATATCGAAGTACCTCATCCGATGGGGCGTCGACGAGATCATTGGCGACAATTTGGTTCAAGTGGACGAGGTACGGACATGGGGAGTCAACGGAGAGGTCGTAACCAGAGTTGATCCCAGACGAGTCCACAGGATTACCGGCTTCCCACACTTGATAGCCCGGCGAGACCACCTGCATGCCGGTCTGACCGAGTCGGCTCGTCAACATGGTGTCCAGATGGTCGTAGGAGCACGAGTGGAGAAGCTTGAGTACTCGGAGAAGTCAGCAACGGTGACCACAGCCAAGGGAGCTACTTACACGTTTGATCTGGTCGTCGGCTGCGATGGCATTAAGTCAACCATCCGACAACACCTCTTCCCAGAGGTCAAGCCTCGCGCTCCTTCAAAGGTCGCCGCATACAGGGGCGTTCTTACGTACGACGAAATCAAGGCTAAGGCTCCGGAAGCTGCGTCTATCCTCACCAACACCATGGATATGTGGACTGGCCCGAACGGTTACATTATGACCTATCCGCTTTCGGGTGGCAAGGAGCTGAATGTGGTGACCTCGTTCTGTAAAGACTACTTCGTTGAGAAGATGGAGGAAGTTGACATTGATGAATTTAGGGGATACTACAAGGACTACAGCCCCGCCATTCAATCCATCATCAAACTGGTCAACTACACGCAACGGTGGCCGCTGCTGGTCATGCCCTTCATGGAACGGTGGTCGAACGAATTCCGGAACGTGGCTCTGCTAGGAGACGCCGCCCATTGCATGCAGAACCACATGGGCCAGGGTGCAGCAACAGCGATTGAAGACGGCGTCTTCCTTGGCCGCGTCGTAAGTGAAGTTGTCCGCGGCACGATCACAATACCCGAAGCCGTGTCCATTTACGAGAGGAAAAGAGTGCCCCGCGCATGGACAAAGCAACAAGTTTCCCTCGTGTCTGGCGAGTTGAATATGTGCTCTGAACCGGAAGATCTCGCAAAGCGGAACTCCTCGTCGCTACTGGAAGTCCAGGGCCTCAAGGATGGCGAGCTGAAGCGCAACTTCCCACCACTGCCGCCCGAGTATCGCTCCTGGCAGATGTTTGATTCGCCGGACAGCGTTCCAGGCATTTTCTACTATGATGCAGAAGGCGATGCAGATAACGCCGTGTGCGAATTCCTGCAAACAAGAGACCAAGACAACGGCGCTGTGGATGACTTAACTATGGTGAGTCAGGCTTTGAGAAAGAAATGGTGGGCTTCGCTGGACTTCAACGGGGTGGTTGCAGGATAACAGCGGCCTCGCAGAGCAGTGGATGGTCGATCCTACAGAACGCTCTAGACGTGGATGGCTACGGTGCTTGCTCGGGCGCTTTCAGCAAAGAAACAGCTCGCATGAAACCGCTTCATCCAAACATGTACCTTGAGGCTTTTCGCTTGTATTCGGGCCAAAGCCTCAAGGGCCAACCGCGTCAAGCCTGATATGCGGCGGTGCCCTGAATCCCCCATTTCCCGACACTTTCGATGCATTGCATGGCGACGGGAAGTTTTGGTTCTGTATCCAATAAACCCCATCCACTGCCGTAACCATTGTCTGGCTAACACAGCTCTTATTGTGCTCATGTCGTGTTAATATCTGTGGCATACTCAGACCATTACAGACAGCCCCTCTCGGGAGTGCCACGTAAGAATCCGTTGTTTACAAGAATGCGCCATGAAGAGCACAATCCAATCCGGTGCGCGCCACAACATCAACCGAGCCGACCTCCAAGTGAGACCATCTGCTTGGTTCCAACACAGGCCTCTGAATCTCTCTCAGCAGTCAATTCGGCTGCTTGAAGTGTTGCCAGATCTTCACCTGACGGAAGAATTCAATGTCGCTTACTGCACTCTACCACGCGCTCCAGATACCAATGCCTCTCCTATTGTTGGGGACTGACCGACAAGTATCAGCCTCGCCATGTGATCGAATTCAATGGGGCGTTAGTCAATGTCCTTTCCAATCTCTGGGCTTTCCTAGAAGCCTTTCGTCAGGAAGCGAAGTATACGTTCAAGATTCCCCAGCTGTGGATCGATGCCATCTGTATCAACCATGCGACTACGCAAGAGCGCAAGTAAGTTGTCTTCTTCGGTGCCTAGATGTTCCCGCCCAAAGGGCCATCTTGAACGCTGGCATCGCCAGTCCGCTGACATGTATTCAAAGCCATCAGGTTCGGAACATGTCCGCGATCTATAGCCAAGCTCATCAGGTCATTAGCTGGCTCGGCACTGGAGAAACGACGAACAGAAGAACGCCCTCAAGGCGATAGGCCTTCAATTCCCCGACACGCAGACGCGAAAAGAATTCGAGTCCCTGCTTGCCCTATGTGGAAATGAGTACAAGGCGTGCGTACATGAGTCATCCGAGAAGTGAGCAAAAGCAGAGTCATGGTCTTGGTAGACTGCAGATTCCGAGAGCAACACCGACAGTTCACATTGAAAGAACTTCTCATAACTTTTGGACAGTTCAAGTGCGCCGACATTCGCGACCGCATCTTTGCTCTGCTTGGTCTCTGCGAAGGTGCAGAAGGCGTGGCAACAAGATGGTTCCCTCACGGACCAATCAAGGACCATCGCCAGCATCTTCATGTCAGGATGATCGATATACTCTCTGATCACCCTGAAAACGCTCTTGGGAAGTTTCTTAGTCCAAATTATGGCCCCAACCACTGAACTTATTTAGTTCTGCTCTTGATATGTGTCTGTGTGAACACAGTATGGATGTATATCATGACGGTGGCACACATTCAGACGTTCTCAGGCATGCCGGGGTGCCAGGCTAGCAGACTCCGTCAAGTGATATGGAGATACGGGATATCGGAATATATATTACCATCAAGGAGACTCATACCTCTCATTACTGACATTGGCCCTGCGCGTTGCATGATCACAGCGTGAGTCGCTAGGAGGAAGGGGATTGCTTCACGGACTACGGAATAACTCTCTACTGATTATACTCCCTACAGTGTAGACTCACTATCTGTTAGAGATCTGAGCGGCCGAAAATCAAGAGAACGCGATGCTTCGGTAATTGTATGCATATCATTAATTAACTTGTCTTGTTGTTCTTGTTCTTATTCTTCTTCACGGATTCGGGGATACCTCAGCCAGCTCTGCTGCTCGCTCTGTTCTGCAGCCTGCACTCTCGCATTACCACGCTTTGCATTGCCATTCCCATGTGGCAGGTAGCGTGTGCTCTGCTTGCAAGAACTATCAGACATGTCCGACCCGCACTCACCCAACCCTCTGCCCCCAAACAATCCATTTCAGGTAGTATACAGAAGAGTCGGAAAGACTCAAACAAATCGGCCGTTTCACAGTCTCAGGTGGAAGAGGTTTCAATGAGTCGAATGGTCATAAAACGCCAGGATAACCCTGCTGGCGATGTTGAGATGCCCGGAGCACATCGCTGTGATCGAGCAGAAAGAGTCGTCAATAAAAGGAAGAGCCGAAGTCTTGCATTTGCTAAGCGCACAAGGTATCAAGTGAGAAGATTAGGTTGTAGGTTGCGTGGTTGAGAGAAGATCGCGTCGAGTAGGTGATGAGTAAGATGATTCGAATTGTCCTGTCGGCCTGACTGGGTTGTGTATGAGTGTCGCGGCCGTGAGATGTGCTGAAAGCAAGACTTCGGGGAAAAGATTCGAAAGCCGAAAAGGCAGAGTGCAACCGCCATGCTCGTGAACGCCGTGATTCTCCAGTGGAGCCGCCGATTCGCCATGCAGAAATATGAGAGGAGTGTGTAACAAAAGAAAATTAGTATGCTGTTTCCATGCCCATCAATGTTTGGTCAGGCACCTGTGACATGCCAGTCATGGGGTCCATGTTGATTTCGTCGACGTAGCCGACCAGTGCTTGGGAATGCAGCTTGAATGATTCGCCCATAGTTCTCGAGATGCTGTCAAGGAGTTAGCATTGCCGACACATGATATGCAATTTGACTTACCCCCAGACGACGACTCCGTCCAGCATTGAACCCCAGACACGGGCTACCGTGGAGCTCAAGCGAGAGCCGTTTGAATCGACGGCATCGTCATCAAACAAGCCGCGCACCTTCATGTACATCGACAGTTCCTCGTCCGTGGCCTCTTGATCGTCGTGCTCAATGCGATACAGCCACAAGCTCAGTATGGTGATGAGGTCCAGGCCACAAAGAGGATGTTCAATACTCCAATTGGTTGACGACGTCTTGGTGACCCAGTTGACGCCTTGCATGGCGACGATCTCGATACATTCATAGCACTGCTCGATCACCTTGATCATTTCCTTGGTTCTCTTGACAGCGTCTCGGGACTGTGTCATGGCATTGGCAATCTCGTACGAGTTGTGGTAGCGCAAAGCCTCTTGGACATTCTTAAGGTCCACCTCAAGGAAGGCTCTTGTGTTCCGGTAGACAGCCATCGAGTTGAAGATCAGTGGGTGACTCTTGTGTGGCGTGCTCAAGGGTACGACGATGGTCTCAGGTTCGCACAGGTCGAGGGACCGTTCCCAGGTTTCGAGGGCGATTCGAATCTTCCACTCGAGAACGACGTCTTGCAATGATTCGAAACTTCTTCTCAGATTCCAGACCTCCAAGAACAGGGCGTTGATCATAACACGTGTGGCGAATGCGCTGTATCGAGCGGCGTCTCCCTGGAAGAGGCTGTCATGGGCTTCCCGGACGGTGATGGTCGGCGACGCTGCAATAATGTCTTGCCAGGAATCTTCGTCGCTGGGTTCAATGTTCCACAGGGACTCGGAGGACGGTAGAGGCAATGAGTCAAATTCATTGAAGCTGATCGCCGGTGTGTGGTTGTAGGTCAATGTGAGCATGCCGAAGAAGATGTAGACAGCATAGTACGTCCGCCTGCATCCCTCTTCTGTGACCCACTCTTCGTGTGTCGGAGAAGCCCCTGAGCGGGCATCGATGCGAAGCTTGAGTTCGTATTTATTGCCAGCAACCATCTGTGAGGATTAGCACAATACCGACGCAGCGATTCGAAAGATACTCACGTTGGCAAGCAGACTCTTGATGGAGCACGCCCATTCAAGGCCCTGAGAACCACCACTCCAGCTCTCGAAGACCATGTTCAACAGTGTGCTCTGCATAGTCCACAGGGGGCATTTTCTCGAGTCGAAATTGTCCTTGTTCTGTAGGAACTGGTTCACAAGTTTCTTTGACCCGTGATGCAAGAGATAGGCTTGTTCTTGGTCGAAGTTGTACAAGGCTCCGATGGAGAGGATGGCAAGGAGAAGAGCTGGCTCGGTGGTCTCGGGGCGGAAGCTGACCGGGTGGAGGAAGGGAAGGTGATGATGGAACAGGTTAAAGTAGGTAGTGAGGTAGAGGTTGATGGAGGGCAACGAGGGCAGGGCAATGTCTCCAACTAACTGGTTAGCAATGATAGCTCTCTCGTCTTCGTTGCTAATTTGGGGAGCTTTGGGGAGGGAGAGGGGCTGCGCCGGGCCAGGCGACTTGCGATAATTCACCGGCGACACAGGCCCAGTCATCGACGGGAACGGCGACAGCGCGTTCGGGGTCGGAGTTCCAGAGACGGGGAATGTGTCTGTCAGTCCCGGGAAGGCAGAAGGAAGCGAGGCCGTGAGCGAGTGGTTGCGTTCCATGATCGGCGGGAGTTGCGACTGATGCGGCTGTATCGATCCCATGTGGACGTAGGGCGCCTGCGACAGATTGTCTTGCGACGACATGCTCGACATGGAATGAGCCTTCTGGTCCGAGGGTCCTTGCGGCATGAAGCTGTCCCAAGGCATGTGCGGCAGGCTATTGGAGCCGGTGAGGTAGTCGGACGATTCGAGAAGCGAGCTGCGGTCGGGGGAGTAACCGGGGATGGATCCTTCGCCGTTGTTCAGATGGCCGTTCGCTGCTGCTGCCGCCTTGTGTTGGAAGTCTGTCATCAACATGGCGGCAGTTTCAAGGTCGAGCATACCATCGCTGCTTGCCTCTATCTGCTCCAACGTGCCAGGATCGATGCTGATGGAGGGCTTCGACGGAGCAGCCGCCGATGAGGGCGTCGCCTTTGTCTCTGCACCTGCACCTCTACCTGTCCCTGATGTGGTACTCGATTTCTTCTGCCTGCCCTCAGACTGAAGCGGCACACCGCCATCCTTTGCGTGTACGGTTCGGTCGTGGCGTAGGAGCAGATCTCGGCGCACGAAGGTGCTGCGACATTTCTGGCATTTGAAGGGCCGCTCCTTGGTATCTGTCAAGAGACGAAAGGTCAGTGAGGTGATTTATGGTTGATGGCGGGGTTGTGTGTCCCCTATTGCCCCACGTCGGTCGCAATAACACACGGAGAAAAAGTAGGAGGGATGGACTTACGCGACCGCTCGTGTCGGCTCCGATGTTCGCTGCGACTGAAGGCTCGATTGCAATATTGGCATTTGTACTTTTTTTCAGGCGCCGATGCAACTTTCTTCGGGGTGTTCGTGGTCGCTGTCGCCGCGGCGCTGGCAGCCTCAGCGGCAGTGGGATCAGATTGGGCCATGGCGGGAGTCAAGAGATCTATTACAAGCCCTCCAACCAGGCGCAAGCCTTTCGCTCGAAAGTGAGTTGGTTTAGAGGCGTTGGTGTCGACGTGACCATTCCGTGCGAGATCAGCGCAGGGCGATTAGAGAAGTGAGAGGGAAGCCGTCTGACCAAGGTTGCAGCTGGCAGTGTGGGCTTGCTGCAACTCGACTCGCTGGCTGGATCGCTGGCTCGTTGGCTCGTCCGCGCGGTGAATGAGGGATGCGTCTCCGAGTCTCGATTGGCGAAAAGCGCAGGCAAAAGTGGATCACGTGGGCGTGCGTGAAGTCCGGATCGAGTACACGTATCGGCTGTGCCTGCAGGTGAAGCCCTGGTGATTGTGAATGTCGTGGGATTGCGACGGCGACGACGGTGTTGTTACAACACAAGGCCGTGAGCGATGTGTGCGATGAAAAGAAAATCAAAACGAAGGAGGGGCAAAAGGAGGGAGGAAAGGGAGGGAGAGAAACACAGAGGGGAGGCCGAGGGCGCTGCGAGCGAGAGGCACTCAGAGATTCCTAGGCATCCCTCTCAGCCATGATCCCGCTTGGTTGCCCTCCTCTCTGGGAACCCGGGAGCCCCTGAAAATTACCAGCGAGGCCAACTGATCACTGGCTGAGGGGCAACCCGGACAGCCAGAACGGACCCGCGTTGCCGTTATGCCTGGCGAGCTACTTTAGGGGAGCGGGTCTGGCGGGCATTCCTTCCACAACTTCCAGTGCCACCGCTTCGAGAAAAGAAGAGAGCCCCTCCATGCCCACCCTTCATCCTTCCGGCAGCTTGCAATGGAATGTCTCTAACGTGATGTAACTTAGTTCACCTGTCAATTCCTGCCGACGCGCCCACGTCGATGTTGTGGCCCCTGGCACCGTAAATCATTAATTTTGCTACGAAGGAGAGCCGATTCCTGCCATGGGAAGAGGTCGCTCTCAATACCTGCATAGGACTGTAGAAAGTACGAAAGAAAGACAGTTGAGCCATCTTCGTCCGACTGCGCGGCCACAGGATTCTGCAGCGGTAGCGACGTGCCTGAGAGAAGCCAGAAGGCACCGACCACAAGCGCCATCATGAAAGGTGGCCACTGGATGATCGCAAGAGAAAAGGCAGACACTGGATGGGCCACGTACAGTACTCGTTCATAGCTGTGTCCCAGCCACCTCATATTTACCAGCCATTCCACAATCTCGCCGTCACAAAGCTTCGGACCGTACCCACGCTCGCGCGGTTGGCGCTCGAAGATGATGCTCCCACTCATGGCAATTTGACCATTTGTGCTGACCACCTCATTGGGTCCTCTACAACACAGTTACTTGCTTCGCGGTGAACCCAGGCAGCCACATGGCCGAATCACAACCCATGTCTCTGTTGCTAACACGGCGCTGGACGTGTAAAGGCAATCGTGGCACCAAGCGCACAGGTTTGGCTGAGAATAACGTGGGATCGTCAGCATTTAGAATCTCGCTCTACTTCTGTTCCTGCATTCTTCCATGCAGCTCGCAGCTCCCTGATCCCAGATGAGAAGGGGGAAACCTCGCCTAGCCCAAGCGGTTCACCGATTGTCGTGTCTGACGGAGCCCCTACTCTTGGTTCTACGACAACCAGTGGAGGACCGGGGACGGCGCCGCTGTCAGACGGCGTAGTCCATTTCCTGGCACTGCGGGACACTCTTGGTAGAGCTAGGAAACGCGACCCCTCCTTCCGCGCAAGCAATTCCCATCTTCCCGGGGCCCATCCTCGTGCAAACCCACACCCAGTATGGTGGGCCGGGTGGGTAATGGAGCGAGGAGCTGTCGTCAGAAACAACTTGGACCCAAGAAGAAAAGTTTCATGAGAGAGCAACCTTCTCCTGACAAGACTGCGACGAGTCAATTCTACCCGGCGAGTCATGCCCCAGACAAACAACTGAGCTCCCAAGCGCAAGACCGGGCTTGAGGTATCTCACGCTTGCGAACACGACTGCAATCTCCAGTGAACGCACAAAGATTCGAGATCTTTTTCCAGGAACAATTACCCGTATAATGAGACGTTGTAGAGTCCCGCAAGGAAAGCCTCGCTGCGCCTGTGTTTAACCGAGAAGCTCTCATTACGTTGGCGTAGCTACCATTCACCACAACTCTGCATTTATCGCGCAATCTTCCCTCCTACACAGTACGTGTCACTCGTACAGCTTCTTTACGATGGCTTGAAATAGGCGGTCAGCACATTTCGAACAATGCATTGCAGCAGTCCACCCCGCGGCGAGCCGACGCTTCTCCCTCGGCCACTTGCAAGTCCTGGACGAGTCAAGGCGATCCGCGGATGCTCGCCAGATATCATCGTCGCCCTAGCCGCCTCGTTAGTCCTGTCGGAAGGGGATCACCCACCGAGCAGTTTGCTGTTCCAGCCAGGACTGGAAAGGCTCAGAAGCCACAGGTCGCCACAGCGGACGCGGCGTCCTTTGCGCCCGTCGGAATCCCACCTGCCGCGAGGGCTACTGCTGCCCCCACCAACCCACTTGCTTTTAGAGAGAAGCCTCACCTCGGAGAGTCGAGGAGAGTTCAGACAATCTCCGTCGTGTCGCACCGGCCGCCTGGTTTGTTATGTCCCGCCCCTTTGTGTCCATTTGAAGCCCTTCGAGAAGCCCCACGGAATCACGCGCCTTATTCGGTTGGCCATCAAACTCCTGACATCAGCCATGAAACAGCTGAAGGCGAGGGGCTTGGAGGGGCACATTGAACCGTCACACACCTTTGTCTTGTTCCGAAATTATGAGTCCGGCCACCAGGCGCAAGCTGTCCTCATCTCTCTGGAAATGGTTTCCTGAAGCAAGCAAGTCAGTCAACCCGAGCTTCGACTGCGGGATCACGAGAACGTGCATGCTACCATGTGGACAATTACTTGCATATGGTATTGACCTCTGCGGAGGTTGGATCCCTAAGATGTCGACTCACCCGTGGATGCCAACTCGAAGCGGTTTTTATAGTCATTGTCGCGATCACGATTCCAAAGTCTACGACGAACATCTAACGCGTCGCTGAAGGACACTTCGATTCTGTTTTCAAGAAGCACGAAAGAGCCGACCCTCAGAAGACGTGCTACGCGACAAATGTTAAGGATGCACTTCTCCAGTCGAAGCCGCAGAGTGCTTGATGACCGTTACCACCGTCAAGGGCTCCCATCATATCGTCGACGGCAAGTCGGATTTCGTAAAGTGAATGCTTCCAAACCAGTGGTAGAAAGTTTAACCTTCACAGCGTTTCAGAACGCAGTGCGTGAACGGCGACGATGGGTAAACCATGGAAACATTGTATCTTGTTACAGTAAGTTGTTACTGACATGCTCAAATCCATCATGGTGTGTCCAACACAGGTATCTCTCCCAAACGCCTCGCTTGATCATGTTGCTATCTTCTATTGTGTTGCCGCCGAGTCCTTGTCCTTATTCGTTTCAATGCCCAACGCCCGTATTCACACCTCTCTTCAACCTCTCGACAATGGCTTCCAACTCACCATTCCGGTCTTCCAAACGTTCGACTTCCTTCTGAAGTCCATCCTTTTCCGACCTGAGTTGCTGCACCTTTGTCGCCATCCTCTCCCGCTGCCTCAAGCTGTCCTCGAACATGTTCTCCACGCGACTCATCAGCTGATCAGTCTCTGGGGCTTTGACGGCGGCGGCGGGTTGAGCAGCTTTCAGACTAGCATTTACCTTCTCTAGCTCCAAGACCCGCTGCTCCATCGCTGCGGTCTTGGCCTGTTGCCACAAATCATCCGAGTCAGGCCTCGATATCCGGTGTGGCAGGATGGGCGTCATCGAACCTCCACCGAGGTACGACCGCCTCTCCTGTGGCTGCGAGGTCGCGATCTGCAATTTCCCGGACCAAGTGGCTTTGGCCAATTTCTCGCGCAACACGAGCACGTTTTCGAGGTCGTCGTCACGGAGTTTGCGAATGGCGGCGTGTTCGCGCCTTTCCTCGGCGAGGAGGTCGCGTACTTTGATCAGATTCATGAGATCGTCGTTACGGAGCGCGAGTAGGTCATTGTGAGATTTGAGGATCGTTTGGTTTTCTCGCTCCAGCTCGGCCACACGGCTTTGCAAGGTCGCATAATCGCCGGCCATGACGGTGGGTTGAGCACGCTCGACATCAGCGACGCGGAGAAGGAGGGAATGTAGCAGATTTGACATGGGTCCCGCTGCGTCGAGACTAAATGCCTCTTCGTGGGGGACTCGGTGCCGTGCAACAGTCGGAGTCTTCAGATCCATCTCCACTTCATGGCCGTCTTCCTCTTCGGCGAGCGTGGCGTGGGTGTCAACCGAAGTGACGGACTCGCTTCGCTTTCTCTGCATCTCGAGCGTCTGGTGGACCTCGTCGTGTTGCTTCGCGGCCACCATGAAATGCTCTCTGGAATTCAATGGGAGGGTCCTTTTCTTGGGATTCCACAGGGGCATTTCATCGAGACTGAACGCCACGGGTCGAAGCTGCTGCGGAGATTGGACCTGCGGTTTCTCATCCTGGTAGGCGGACACGAGGTCTTCGCTATCATTGTCGCGGTCACTGTAGTTGGTGTCGGGGCTCGACGCAGGGTGCTGCAAATACAGAGAATTCTGACTGGAGGTGGACGACGCCATAGAGCCTATCGACAGAGCCACGGAATGGCTGGAAGCAGTTCGAGTGATTTGGCTGGGCGACCACATTGTACACAACTTCGGCTATCTTGTCTCCACGGGCGAATACGGAAAGAAGGCGCAAGCTCACAAATAGAGGATAAACTGGGATATTTGGATAGTAAGGAGTAAGACGAAGGAAGACAAGTAGAGATAGACGAGTGCCCTCGAAGCGACACCGCAATGATATAACCCCGTGCGCTGAGGAAATCTCGAGGTAAGGGGCATGAATGTGCGAGACTGAAACGGCTCTCTGCCTCGTCCGGCGAGGCTGATACCGTCTTGAGACGAGTGCGTTTCTCAACCCTGATTGGCAGCGTGACGAACGCCATCGAAGAACACATCACATTTCACATCTTCGCACATCCCGCTTCGCATCGGCTGCTCATCCAGGAGGGTCTTCGCGCTTTGTAGATTCACAGTCCCCTTTTTCGGAGTGAGTCAATGCAGCGAAGTATCTTCGATCCCCAGCCGGCCATCTTTGTCTGACCGCAGCCAATTATCCTGGTACATAGTCTTCGAACCGGGGGCACCGGGGTTACAAAGGGTCAGGACTGACAGCCCGGAACCGAACCCGCGCCGCCCCGGGCGAGGCTGGAGCCCCTGAAGTGCCTCGGAAACAGCCACGGATCGCCCGCCCTCCCTTTTCTCGTTCCATTCCTCTCCTGTTGCCGCTACGCCCATCTTTGATCTTCATGCGGAAGAAAGAGGCTTTCCGTTTCTAGCCTCGCCCGATCTGTACGCTTTATGACCTGAAAAGATCATCCCTGCATGATTGATTTGCGTACCGCGTACTTGTGCTTCTCTGCTCGACTCGGCTTGGCTCTGCTCGCGCCTCATCCCTGCTTGTTTACGAGGTGGCCGTACCGAGTACTTTCTCCTTCTAGGGGAAACAGTACAGTACTCCGTAGGAGAAAGCAAGGCTGGGGAAACGGCTGAAGTTGACTTAAGACTACTGTATTCTTTCCAAAGGAACTCTCCTCTCCGAGCAATTGAATTCCCTTGTATTTCGTACACCACAAGCCGCATGATCTGCGACCTTGACTCGGCGACTCGTTCCAACCAACGTCATATTAGACATGCGTCAGCTCCTCTTTTTACGACGAGCATATATCCATGTGTCCCCGCGCGGCATGAATGGTATGTATATACATGGCACAGCCTAACCCACGACAAAGATCAAGCACCATGCAAGACGGCCGATATAGCTTTGTAGTTACGGACGCAAATTCACCCATCCCTCAACGACCTCCCGACATCTCCTCCCCCAGAACATCGTTCAAGAGGACTTCACTGAGATGCGGATGAGGCTTTATGAACTTATGGGGAACGATACCCATCGGCACCCCCAGCCTACCGCCTTCCAGGTGCAAGCTCTAGGCCAGGCCATAAAGAACGTTTCGAGCGTACGTCGCACTCTCGATCAGCAAACACAGTTGCTGCTTGATCACTGGCCGGCAGTAGCCGAGATCGACGCGTTGTTTTCACCTCGTGCCGAAGTCGTGAGAGGTCTGCCAATCACGGACAACTGATGCTCGAGCCTGAACTGCATGCTTGGTCACATATTCTTCAGACGGCTTATCTCGAAGTCCTGTTGCAGTGGTAAAGCGACCCAAAGTCAGCTCTGATGGGCCGCCGTTGCTGCATTCGCTTCGGTCGACTATTTAGCGGAGGAAACCCCATTTAGCTCGTTCGATCAAGACTAGGTGTGCAGCGAAGTTGTCAGCTAGCCCATAAGGACCAACTGCATTAAAGGAAGTAGAAGCACGGTAATGGTAGGGGTAATACTTGTAAAGGTCCTCTTTACCCGTAGGCGCAGCGCCATCTGTAGAGGGTTAGCCTGAATATTAACTTAGAGCGGCGAATGATGCAATCAGACTCCAACACCATCAGCGGGCAGCGTCGCGGAGAAGTTCAGGAGGACACAGCGCGATGCGACTCAGCAGTGCCTTTCAAGCCACGTAGACAAGATACATACTTCCGACCACCGTTTGCTATCCTTACATCTTACTCACGCGCAGTTTGTCGGCTGTACCACCATTCATTCTCTTCGCCCGACTCGCTGATATACGGCCATAGCCTTGCCCATGACCATACCCTAACACATCGACCACCCACAGGACCAAAGCCCAACTGGGTCCGATCATGGCTCCCAGTCCTACGATCCGACGACTTCTCAAAGAGACTGCCGAGCTCTCGTCTCCTTCGTCAAATCCAAACCCAGCCTTCTTCGCTGCGCCGGTCTCGGACGCCGATCTACATGAATGGCATTTCACCTTACTCGGGCCTCCTTCACCCTCCCCTTACGCCGGGGGCATGTATCACGGACGCATTAGCCTTCCACCGACATACCCTCTGAAACCGCCGAACTTTCGCTTCCTCACGCCCTCGGGACGCTTTGAGGTGAACCGAGAGATCTGTCTGAGCATATCCGGTTTCCACGAAGAGACGTGGATGCCAGCATGGGGCGTGCGCACCGCATTGACGGCTCTCCGCTCTTTCATGGCAGAGAAGGGCTCGGCGGGGCAGGTTGGCGGCTTGGAAGCGCCCGCCGACATCAGAAAGAGACTCGCGAAAGAGAGCCGCAGTTGGAAGTGCGAAGCATGCGGGAAGAGCAACGAGACGATCATGCGCGAGTGGTGGGACATCTGCAAGACCGCCGGCGTTGACATGAAGGGAGAGGAGCATCTGGATCTGGAGTTGTTACCAGAAGGCATGTCGCTTGAGGCACGAGATCCAAGCGCACCGAGAGCGACGCAAGGCGGGAGTGAACCACACATGCGGCCGCAAGAGACACCACGACAAGTACAGCAGCAACCGCCCGCCACGTCAAATACGGCGATGACTTCAATACCAACCTCACCACCATCCTCACACCCTCAGACGTCGTCCCAATCTACGTCGCAAACCGCGTCCTCGTCACCGTCACTACGCCCGCCCTCGCAGGCGCCCTTCCAGCTGGTTCCCACCCCTTCGGCGGAAGCAGCCCAGGCGTCGGCCGAAGCGGTGCTCTCGCCCGCCGACCTCGCACGACCTCCTAACGCCGCCTCTGGCGCCGCGACACATGCAAGACCTCTCTTTTCCGGTCTCCATAACGCCCCTCTTGCGGCAGCCAATGCCGCGATCGCGCAGAACGCCCAGCCCCTGACGCTTCAGCGGGATCGTGAGCGCGAGCAAACCATCACCATTGATCGGGCGATCGCGGGCGTCTTTTTGGCCTTGTGTCTAATGGTTCTGAAAAAGATCTTCTTCCCGGCTGGGGCGGGCGGTGTTGCAAACAGCGTGGATGACTTTTATCTACAAAGGGAATGAATGATGCGTGTGCTTATAAGATTGAAATGATTTTAGCGAGGAGCCTTTTACATGCGTGGTGTTGCTGCTTCGGTAGAGACTTCGTCCACCTAGACATATAATGGCATGTGTTAACGCTGTATGATGCCTGGGGCGCCTGGAACGACTTGAGTGCTGTAAGGATTCGCAGACGCTTTGCCGGGCCAGTTCGTGGCAAGAGAAATCCACAAAATCGCGACGGACATGCGATCATCAATCATACCACCAGGCTTCAGACACCAACTCGGAGAAATGGCCGTCTCCAAGTTCATGGCGGCGTTCAAACCCCGCGGACGGTTTTTCCACTCTCCCGTTGCCCACAGTCAGTTCAATGCAGCTCGCAGTTCGTGTTGCCGCTGCCCTGATTTACGGCTAAATTCGAGTCTTGGTCCACCGGGAGGCTCTCCAGCAGAACGGACAGCGCAAGGTGAGTCTATGCAGGACGTCATTCCAATCACTTCCATCGCACAAGATCACCAATACTCGGCTGCTTCGCGTCCCTTGAATAAAATCACCATGCGTCCTCTCCCACAGGTTGCATAAGCAGGTGACCACAAGGGAACGAGTAACTCCAGCTGTGCTCATTGGCTCATCGCTGTCAGAATGATGTCCGCTCCAAGGTCTTCCCCCTACTTTACGTCGTTGAACAACCCCCTCGCCACCCGTGCTCAAGTCGTGGACGCGTGCAAGTCGTTATTGAACCCTCTACTGCCTTTCTTCTCGCCGGGCAAGACCAGACTACGCCTCGGTGCTACGGCAACCCGATATGATGAAGCCGGTGCTCAACTCGAGGGCTTCACCAGGCCCATGTGGGGTCTGGGAGCCTTGCTGGCCGGTGGTGAGTCGTTCGAAAGTGCCGGATTCTGGTTAGAAGGGATCAGGAATGGAACTGACCCCGATCATCCTGAGTTCTGGGGTTGGTCTAAGGACATGGATCAGCGCATGGTGGAAATGTGCCCTCTCGGTTTTGCGCTCTGTGTTGCCCCCAAGCAGTTGTGGGATCCATTGAGCGAAAGAGAGCGCGAGAATGTTCGCGTGTGGCTCGACATCAACAAGAAGGAAATGCCCAACACCAACTGGCTGTGGTTTCGCGTCTTTGCAAATCTGGCATTGATGAAGAATGGGGCTGCCTATGACGCCGAGCGACTCGAGGCTGACCTGGATCATCTGGACACTTTTCATCGTTCTGGCGGCTGGAGTAACGACGGTCCTCGCGACGCCCTCCAGATGGACTATTACTCGGGCTCCTTTGCAATCCAGTACCTGCAGCTTTTGTATGCGAAGATCAACGGCGAGAAAGACCCCAAGCGGGCGGAAGAGTACAAGAATCGAGCTAGGATGTACGCGAAGGATTTCTTGCATTACTTCGACGAGCAAGGTAAGGTGGCCCCCCAGGCCTCGCACCGAAACGTCTGCTGACCATGACAGGCCGAGCGATAACCTTCGGGCGCTCTCTCACGTATCGTTTCGCCATGGCCGGCTTCTGGGCCGCGGTGGCGTTTGCAGATTTGGACCTCGAGGCACCCCTGGGCTGGGGGGTGGTGAAAGGCGTCCTTCTACGCAATCTCCGTTACTGGTCTCAACAAAAGGACATCCTGAACGGATCAGGCATCTTGACGATCGGCTACGGCTATCCCAATCAATTCATATCCGAGAACTACAACTCCCCGGGCTCGACGTATTGGTTCATGCTGTCCTTCGCGGCCTTGGCCCTGCCTGAATCGCATGCGTTCTGGCAAAGCAAAGAGCAAGCATATCCCTCGAGTTCGATACCACCGATCTTACCGCTAGAGCACCCCTTGCATATCATGGTGAAGAGAGGTGGGCATACGTTCCTCCTATCTTCGGGCCAGATGTGCCACTACCCGATGAGAGCTTCGGAAAGCAAGTACGGCAAATTCGCATATAGCTCGGCTTTTGGCTACTCGGTCCCGACGGGTGGATATTTTGTCGAAGCCATCGGCGGCGACAACGTGCTCGCATTGTCGGATGATGCAGGAGAGACTTGGAAGGTCCGAAGGAAGACTCTAAACGCAAGGCTGGAGACAGTCAAGGGTACACCGGTATTGGTGTCGGTGTGGAAGCCATGGTCCGATGTCGTCGTCGAGACCTATCTGCTCCCTCCCTCAGAAGCCACACCGAACTGGCATCTGCGCCTACATCGCATCACCAGCGGCAGCAGGAACTTGAACACAAGCGAGGGCGCGTTTGCGCTCAATGGTGTTGCAACCAAGGACGAGCGAGAACTTCAGACGATGAATGAGGAAAAGAGCGAAGGACGTCAGGCGAGCGATGGCGAAGCTATTGCCGTGACGCGAGGGGGCGCTGTTGGAATTGTCGAGTTGGCACAGCCAGCGCGCGTCGGCCGAGTCTTAGACGAAGACGCCAACAGCAACCTTGTGGAAAGCCGATCCGTGCTGCCCAGCTTGGAGATGGACATCCCCTCAAACGCGGACATCTGGCTAACGACAGCCGTATTCGCCATTCCGGCCAGTGTTGCGGACTACCAGACCGGGTGGCAAGACAGCTGGCAGCGGAGGCCAGGTATCCCGGACTGGATGAAAAACAGAATGGCTTGAACGGAACACTTCTGGTCTCTCTGTAAAGGCGAGGGACACGTGGGAAAGAAGGTTCCGCTTCCTGAGTCCTACAGTAGCCTCTGTCGAGATCTCCGACTCCCGCCGTCACGGCCAACATCTTACCTGTGAGAGTGCGGTGTTGGTATCAACTTTGTTCGTCAGCTTGGCTGTCCGGCTGATCGTCGCTATTTCTGCCCCCGATAGAACCGAAATGATTTTCGGGAAGCAGGGATCTGTTGAGATCCCACTTGCAGGTCGTTTGTGGTGCGGGTGATTGACTCAGTAGTGCAGCCTTGCCTTCGGTGTGTTTTCCGACTCGGTTTCTGAGGGTTTCCACTAGCAATCGGTACAGCAATGTCCAAGCTCATCGCCCTGGGGCCTTCTCTGGCGTCTCAATTTCAGGCTGCTCAAGGATGCGTATTGTGAAGTGCCGCCTCATTGGACTCGGTGGATGATTGTGCCGAGGGGGGGTGTGTCTCGGTCGGCCTTTGGTGTCAACATTCCCTCCACCTTCTCATCTCCAGCCTGGCTTTTATCCATGAATTTACCCACGATCGACGGAAGGAGTGCCGTCGTTCCGTACCCCAGGTGGAGTGTCAACCTCAGCCATCAGCTGGACTCTCCGCATTCTATGTGGTTGGGTCGAGGAGGCTTCCACTCCGCTTCCATGATTCCTCCCCAGCTTCCCCATTGTGCAGAGACATGCCTTTCAGGCTGAAAACGCCGATCACTCTTGGAGAATAGCACCTACCCTCCCCGCCATGCAGTGACACCGACAGCTCACTCTCACACTGCTGGGTGGCAACGAAGCGTTGCAACAAGCCCAGCCGTTGGCGGTTCGAGCTGCAATGCTTGTCTAATGCTTGCCCATCTTGTCTCGATCTAGCCTGGTGCTTGTGCTAAGTGGCGCCGAAGCGGCTGAACTATTCGACATCTGGCAAATGTCCGCCCGTCGTCCTCTCTACCAGCCAGTCTTGCACACGAACGGCACAATCCTCCGTACGAGGTAGTCCTGTCCCATGGTCATGGAGTCTCCAGGCTTCTCCCCACAGAGCTGGAGATCCGCTGACACGGCAGTATCAAATCTGTCACCGTCGGCTGCAGGGCATCCTGGTTGAGCATGTGGCCTCGCGTGAGAAGGCCGATGGCGGGTTCCATTTATTTACCTCCCTTCTTCCTTTCCCTCCCATAAGACCCTTTCTCCAGCCTCGACTTGCTCACCTGGTCCAGTTGTTCAGACACCAGACCACCGTTAGCCGCCATGTCGTTCCTCAGACGAATCGTGCACAATGATTCCGTCAAGCTCGACCCTCCCGAGGTCTACAACTGGAGGGTGTTTGCTTTGGCAGCCGCAGTAAGTTGGCGTCCTGACTGAACGGCAGGGCGAGACGATATGCTGACTTTTGCTCCAGGCTTGCTTCGGCGGAACCCTCTTTGGGATGGATATCGGTATCATTGGCGGAGTGTTGACGTTGCCTGACTTCAAAGAGTGAGATTTGCCCTCCCCGGAAACGGTGCGGATGCAGACGATCTGACCGGTTGTCAGCGAGTTCGGTATCACACACAAGTCGAAGATCGCACAGTCCAACCTCTCCGCCAACCTGGTGTCAGTCATGCAAGCCGGTGCCATCGTAGGCGCCCTTGCTGCCAATCCTCTGGCCGACTGGAAGGGACGAAAGATCACCATCTACGTGGTTGCCACATTTGCCTTCATTGGCGGCCTTCTCCAAGCACTCTCGTACGGTCATATCTCATGCTTCTATGTTGGACGGTACGTCGAACCTATTACATGATCTGTCTGCGAGGAACCTCTTCTAATAGTACCAGATTCGTGGAAGGATTGGGACTCGGAGGGGCCACCATGGTTGCTCCCACCTATGTCGCCGAAAACGCTCCTCGCGGCATTCGAGGTCTGCTCGTCGGGTTCTACCAGTTATTCGAAACAATGGGCGCCATGATCGCCTTCTTCATCAACTACGGCAGCCTGCTGCACTTCAAGGGCCATGCCACTTGGATTGTGCCACTCTCGATGCAGTCCCTGCCGCCGTTCCTCCTCTTCATAGCGATCATTTTCTGTCCGGAAAGTCCTCGATGGCTCGCCTCGCAGGACAATTGGGATGAGGCGTCCAGAATCCTTTCCAAAGTCCGGAACCTGCCGCCCACGCACCCTTATGTCCAGGCTGAGCTCCTGGAGATGCAGACTCAACTTGAAGCTGAGCGAGGCCGGGCCGGTGGCAACAGCTACTGGGCGTTGACCAAGGAGACATGGACCATTCCCGGCAATCGTCGACGTGCAATCATGGCTATTGGACTGATGACTGCCCAACAGTGGACCGGTACTAACGCCATCGTAAGTCTCCCGTCAGGCGCATGAATGGTTCACATAGCTAATGTTGGGACATGACAGAACTACTACGCTCCCACCATCTTCACTGACCTCGGCGTCACGGGCAATACGCAGTCGCTCTTCGCCACCGGAGTGTACGGCATCGTCAAGATGTGCTCCTGCGCCATCTTCATCACCTTCCTCGCCGACACGCTCGGCCGGAGATGGTCGTTGGTCTGGACCGGGTTCTTCATGTGGTTCTGCATGTTCTACCTCGGCTTCTTCGTCCGGTTCGATGCGCCCAAGAAGGGCGCCCCGATCTCGGGCGCGGGATATGGAGCACTGGTGATGGTCTATCTCTTTGCCGCAGCCTTCCAGTTTGGCTGGGGCCCTGTCTGCTGGATTTACAGCTCCGAGATCTCCACCCAGCGACTTCGCGGGTTGATCGTGTCGTATGCGGCGGCTACGCAATGGGTTTTCAACTTGGCCGTTGCGCGTGCCACCCCTGTTATGCTGGTCAAGGTGGGAGGTCCGACGGGCTACGGCACTTACTTCATTTACGGCTCTTTCTGCTTCGCCATTGCGGTCGGGTCGTTCTTCCTCGTGCCGGAGACGAAGGGTCTTTCTCTCGAGCGCATGGACGAGTTGTTTGGCATGACCGACTTCAGTGGCGTCCAGGATATTGGCGTCGCGTCCAAGGCTGCCAAGGGCGATATTGAGGCGGTCCACGTCGAAACGAAGTGAGGCGTCGACCTCCAGAATGTGGGCGGGCAACCACTGTGACACGGGCGCAGGCTTGAAGTATCGAGTAGTGACGGTTGGACTGCGCAGTCACAGTAGCTACGGGTACTGGCAGCTGATCAGATCGAGGCCCTTTTCGCTAGAATGAGAAAAACCTTGCGCAGTTTCCGAAACTCAATACGAGCACGAACAGAGTACGGAGGACAGTAGTAAGAAGAATTCCAGGCCATCGGTCATCAAGATAACGAAAACGACGTGTTCAGACCTGAGTTAGGTTACAGCGGCGTATTCGTACTGCGTACTCGAGTTTGACGTCGTGATTAATTAATCAGGCATTCAGTCCAGTGACCGTTTAATTTGCTCCGGGTGCTTAAGAATGCTTGTTACTGTGGCCCCTAGGCGTGTCTCGACCAATTGCTGCCGCCTAAAGCTCCGACCGCCTGGACTTTTGCGCCTGGCTCGGGCCCGAACACCAAAATTTCTTCCATACGCGGGGAAGGCTTGCCTTGTTTGGCAGTTGTGAAACCTGAATGGGAGTCACTTTTGCGGCGATACGTGCCTCTGCAGCCTCTAACGCCGTCCCAGCTGCATAAAGTGGCGATGGTGCACAAATTTTGGTCGCACTCCGGCCAATGTCGATGCTCCCTATATCTATCCTGGCGCCTAGATCTCCCCTTACGCCATGGTCGCGTCCCCAGACTGAACACAAATGGCTGAGACGGCGGCGACGACAAGGACGGCAGAGACAGATATGGCCGAAGAGAAGACAGCCGACGAGGTGAATGAGGCGCGGGGAACGAGCACCTCGTCGCGCCGAGCCTCTTCGCCGCCAGCACAGAACAACAAGACAAATGTAGATGAAGGCAGCGCCCTCGAGAAGACCACGAGCAAGGCCGAAAACTACCCGACCGGCTTCAAGCTGGCTATGGTCTTGCTGAGCATTTACCTCTCCGTCTTCCTGGTCGCGCTCGACCGGACCATCATTGCCACCGCCCTTCCTCAGATCACAGACAAGTTTCAAAGTTTCGGCGACGTGGGCTGGGTAGGTCAACAGCCCCCCCTTCCTTTCCCGTTCCTGATCACGCAGAATACCCGTCACTGACACCTGCGCGACATGACATGACAGTACAATGCCGGCTTCTTGCTCCCCACGACGGCCCTCCAGCTGTTCTTCGGACGTCTGTACACCTTCTACTCGGCCAAATGGATCTTCATCACCGAGGTCTTCATTTTCGAAGTCGGCTCGGTGATATGTGGCGCGGCGCCCAACTCGGTCGCGTTCATCTGGGGTCGCGCCGTGGCTGGCTTGGGTGCTGGAGGATTGTTCAACGGGGCCATGATCCTGATGATGTATGCTTCGCCGCTTGACAAGAGACCTATCTATATGGGCCTTCTTGGTGCCGTGTTTGGGGTGGCCTCGGTGGCTGGTCCTCTGCTGGGGTAAGTGTATCTTGAAGCGACCTCTTAGGGCCTGCTCGTGCCGTCGGTCCTCAATGCTAACAATCGTGCAGAGGAGTGTTCACCACAAAGGTCTCATGGCGGTAAGTCTTTCTCTGGCACGACAGCGACTTGTGTGAAAGCTAACAAGCCCTCTCCAGATGGTGTTTTTACATCAACCTCCCCATCGGCGCGTTGGTTCTTGTCTTCCTCTTCTTCGTCGTCGAGGACACTCCACCCGCACTTGGCGAGCTGCCGTTCAAGGAGAAGCTTGCAAGGATCGACATCCCCGGCACGCTCGTATTCATCCCATGCATCGTCTGTCTACTCCTGGCCTTGCAATGGGGTGGCCAGCAGTATGCATGGTCCAACGGACGCGTCATCGCCCTTCTCGTCCTGTTCGGCGTGCTCCTTATCGTCTTCATCGTGATTCAGATCGTGAGGCAGGAATCCGCCACTGTCCCGCCGCGGATCGCCAAGCAACGCACAATCGCAACGGGAGGCTTCTACGCCTTTTGCCTCGGGTCTTCATTCATGATCACGGTCTACTACCTGTCAATATGGTTCCAGGCCATCAAAGGCGACTCGGCGATCGTATCAGGATACTCTACCTTACCCTTCATTCTTGCGCTGGTGATTGCATCCATCATCTCGGGCGCCTTTGTCAGCAAAATTGGCTACTACAACCCGTCGATTCTGGCGGGTGGAATTCTCGCCCCGATCGGCTGTGGGCTGTTCTCACTTTTCAAGGTCGACACGGCACACCCGATGTGGATTGGAACTCAAGTGTTGTTCGGGTTCGGCGTCGGGCTTGGTCTCCAACAAACCAATATTGCCGCCCAAGCTGTGCTGGATAAGAAAGATGCACCCACGGGTGTATCGCTGGTGTTCTTCTGCCAGGGCCTGGGCGGTACGATCTCTGTGGCCCTGGCTCAGAACGTTCTCGACAACAAGCTCGTCTCGGGGCTCAAAGGCATCGGCAACATCAGCCCACATGACATTGTTACCACTGGAGCCACCGAGTTGAGGAAGGCCTTCAGCCCGGAACAATTACCGGAGGTCTTGAGAGTGTATAACCACGCGTTGGTGATTGTGTTTTACGTCGCTCTGGCGTTTGCTTGTGCCGCGATTTTGGGCGGGCTGGGGATGGAGTGGAAGACGTTGAAGAAAGGCAAGGCCAAGAAGCCGGATGAGGAGAGCAAGCAGGAGACGGTCGAAGACGCAAAGACCGTGGAAGAAGCGAAGACCGAGTGATGGAATTATCCCTCTCCACAACGTGAATGTTTGTTGGCGTCAAATTGTACAGTAATTCAGCCCCCTCTCAGCGTCAGGGTCAAATAGAGCTCTTCTCAGCGTGTCGTGCACCTCCCTGGTGAGATCGGTGTGAAAGTCATTACTGCGGACGTACAGATATCTATCTGCACCCCACGATGCCAACTTGATCGTCGTGTTCGGATGCGAAGGGAACGTGGCGGTGGAACCAATGATTTCCTCTCTCCCTGCGCAACCCCAACCTTTTCGCCTCACTTCCGCCTGCAGCCAGCGACGTCTTCTAAACCTCATCAAGCATGCCGAAGCGCGTCCCCGTGACCTACCCATGTCTCCTCTTCGCTTGTTGGCATCTTGGAGACCTTCGACGACCGCCCTCCTCCGAAGAATCAGGGAAGCTTCACCTGCCAGTCGCTGGCTCGACACATCCACTTTGCTGAGGTGAAGCCAGATGCAGTCAATAGCGTGGGGAATCTCGTTCTTTCGAGCCATCTGATTGCCCCCGGTGCTGACCTGGGTTACGTCGTCCACCGCATCCGTCCTACCCAGCTTTCTTATGGTGAGATGCACCGAGTGGCACCGGGATTCGCATCTCCGTTGATAAAGCTTCGTCCCTCCTCCCTGCCACCGTCTTCCGCTCCTCTTCCGCTTTGCTTATCCTCGTGCCAGCCTCAAAGACTTGTACAAGATCGCTGGATTGTCGACGTCGACAGATCAGCTGCCCTGTCCCGACCCTTGAAGCTAACAAGTTTCGTGCAAGGTTCCTCGTTGTCGCTGTACTCACTCCCCAGCAGACGTGCCTCATAACACACACGCCTGTGGCAGGCGAAACAAATCACACCGCGCGGAAGAGTCATATCGCACCTCTGGCAACTCGTTACTCCTTCTCTCCCCAGTCCAAACCCAAGACTTATCGTACGCTGATGTCGGTTGATATACGTACATCTGTTCCTAGCCTGCGCTTCCCATTTAGAAGCGACACTGTCTCTACCGCCCAGCTCTGTTCGGAGCATACGGGCCATCTCACCAGACCCATTGATCGAGGTTGAGCGATACCAAACAGTAGGTGGACCAAACATGTTTGACCTTTCAACTAAGGGCAAGCCAAAGGACCAAAAAAGGAAAACTAGAAGCTGCTAAATACCAAACCACCCAGCATGGCTCTTCCTAGTGTTGCCGCTCCCGTGTTGGATGCAGCAATCGTCCACGAAAAGCCGAGCTCGACCGCCACCAAAGTCGCCGCCCTCTCGCCCACTCCGAACAAGGACGGCGTCCGCATCGTCGCGCCGCACGAATACAAAGAAGCCGCCGCCTGCCTCGCCGAAGCGTTTCGCCTGGACCAGATCGTGCGCTATGCCATCGACACGCCCGACCGGATGCATCTGAGCGAGGAGCAACGGTTCGAGATGCACAAATCCGCCATGGAGTACGTCACCTACGCCCACTGTCTCCAGGGACTGGTCTTGACGGCGGGGGACAACTTCGACTGTGTGGCCTTGTGGTTGCCTCCGGGCAAGAACATCGACGACTGGCTCACCATTCTCCGGAGCGGCATGTGGCGATTGAGCTGGAAGCTGTCCAAGGAGGGAAGGGCCCGGTTCTTCGACGAGTTCCTCCCGTTGTTGCACCATAGCAAGCAGGAGGTCTTGGGCGAGAGGGACAACGCCTCGTGGTATCTCAACTATATTGGCACGAAACCCGAGGCGCGCGGCCGCGGATACGCCAGGAAACTGATCGAATATGTTACGGATATGGTATGCATGGCTCGTCGAGCGCCCGATGATAAAACGGCAAGGCAAACGTGCTAATGCTACTCTACGCAGGCTGATGCTGAAGGACTTCCGTGCTATCTGGAGAGCTCCCATGATATCAACATCATCATCTACGGCAAATTGGGCTTCGAGTTGCGAAAGAACATCTACTTGCAACGGGCTGCTGGCAAGGAGCTGAGAATGGATGTCATGGTGCGCGAGCCAGTGAGCAAGCAGAAGGAGAATGACTCCACTGGTACTGTGTCGGTCAAGTCTGGCTGAAGATGGACAGATGTGAGAGAGGGATGAATCAGATATATCGGCTATCCAACTATTGTCCGCTTGCTGAGAGGCATCAGCGACGAAGAATTACCACGCTCTTTTAGCCTAGAAATACAAACTCTCCACTCCGATGACATATCCATCTTTGGCCCAAGAATACTTCGTACGAGGTACTGTGCTTGTCGTTGACCGGAAGAAGCCGTTCGTCGGAAGCCTGATGAGGCGGTGCGAGGCTCAGAATCGCCCACGAACAACGTCAACCCCCCAACCCCCCGTCGAACTCGCGTTTCAGATTTATGCACATCACAGTCTCACCTTATGCTCTAACGCTGCATCGACAACAAATATTATTCTTTACGGCCTGTATTACTGCTCTGGGATCTTCGTCAACGCACCGGGTCTGTTTGTTTCTCATCCCCATCTGTGTCAATAAGTTTGTGCTCGCCCTGCTTCCGGAACCATGCAACGAACCCCCTCGAGATGACATGCGCTCGCCAACATTGGACTCGACCGCCTGAGTGAATCGAAACCCTCCGCCTGGGAGACGATCGATCGCCCGTACCTACCTCATCCATCTCCCTTCATGCCCAGCTACTCCACTCCCTCCTCCTCGCCTCCCCCGACTCCCGGCCGCCGGCGCGGACGGTCATGCGCTCAAAGATGCGAGCGTGGCTGTTGCACGGTAGCGACGTACTTCCCGCTCGCGTTCGTCTACAGCATCACCACGTGGGCCGTGTGGGTGGTGGCGTCGATAGGCTTCGGTAGCCATCGGTCAAAACATGTGTGGTGGCTGATACAAGCCATCTCGCTTCTGGGGGTCACACTCTACTGTCTGGCCAATTGGTCATACACGGTCGCGGCGTTTACAGATCCGGGCTCGCCGCTGAAATCGTCCGCGGAGGCCTCGACGAAAGGACGGGGCCGATACTCGGTCCTCCCGACGCACGAACCGGCCGCCGACCCCAGCCAGTATCAGGCCGTGACCGTCTCGTCGACGGGAGCACCCCGGTTCTGCAAGAAGTGCCATGTGTCCAAACCGGACCGGACGCACCACTGCTCGACGTGCAAGAGATGCGTGCTAAAGATGGACCATCATTGTCCCTGGCTGTCAACCTGTCTGGGGCTGCACAACTACAAGGCCTTTGTGCTCTTCTTGATCTACACGTCGCTGTTTTGCTGGGTGTGTTTTGCCAACGCGGCGTGGTGGATGTGGAAGGAGTTGTTTGAGCAGAGCGGCTACCTCGACGAGGTCGCCCCCGTCAACATCATCCTGCTGTCCGTCATTGCCGGGATCATCGGGCTGGTTTTGACAGCCTTCACCGGATGGCACCTCTACCTCTGCTTGAAAGGGCAGACGACGATCGAAAAGCTCGAGAAGACGCGATATCTCAGCGGCGTCAGGGCGCAGATTGAACGCAATCGCCAGGACCAGCAACTGAACCACCATCGCCGACAGGGCTCCGAGGGCGTGGCGGAACGATTGCAGCGCGCGGGCGAGCAATTCCTCGAATGGAATGCCAATGCCGTGCCAGGTGCGTCGCGCTACGAGGAAGGCGAAGAACATACCTCGCCGGTCCCGAGCGTGTACGACTCCAACCACCGCCACCTCCAGCACCCGCAGCAGGCCGACTCCTCCAGCGATACGCCCGCCCTCCGCGCCCTACGGAGAACATACTCGCACATGGAGGCCGATCGCGAACGCGACCGCTACGCGCAGTACCTTGACGACCAAGACTCCGAGACCATGCCCAATGCGTTTGATCTTGGCTGGCGTCGGAATCTCAATCACCTCTTCGGTCCGAATCCGCTACTCTGGGCCCTGCCTATCTGCAATACCACGGGCGATGGCTGGCATTGGGAGGTGAGTCCCAAGTGGATGGCTGTACAGGAGGAGGTCGCGAAGAGGAAAGACCGCAGGTTGGCCGCGATGATGGACCAGGATCGAAATGAGCGTGTGAATGGACACGCAGGCTACGAGCAGGACAGAGATCGAAGGTCAGGGTACCGTTACGGCTACGACGGACAAGACGAGACCCAGCAGCAGCAGCAGCAGCACCAACACCACCAGGGGCCTCACGCCGACGTATACTCCCGCAGCGCCGTGTCCATGCAACATCTCCCCCCGCATGCCTTGAGCTCTGCTCCCGGAGCGGAGCGGAGCAGAAGACGGCAAAGACGAGACTTTGACCAAGCCGAACCGTTTGAAGTCAGTAGCAGTGAGGACGACGAGGGTGATGACGAAGACACCGATTCCGATGTTGGATATAATGACAACGACGCGGAACGGGGTTGGGCCAGGCGGAACCGTGCACAGCGATGAGCCTTGAAGCAAGTCGATGGATATTTATTACTGTATTGAATCTACGGAGTAAGGTGCGGGCACCGCCACGGCTAGGCCTATGGGCGACAGACGCATATCTTGGTGTATTTCAGGTATACCGTGTTTTGTCTTTGCGTTGTGTTATCGTGGTTCGTTTAATGGTTGGCGGCCAGCCCCTTCTGGATACACGCATTGGATCCAGGCCGACGGAGAACTTGAGTACTCAAGCGTTTGAGCATGGGATGCCAGCTCCATATGCGTTACATTCCATGTCAGGCCAGCTCAGGTCGAGAGTCACTTTAGTTCTTCCGTAGCCATGCCATGCCATGCCATGCCATGTCATGTCATACTCACCACTCACTCCATGATCGCACATGTACGGGTACAGTAATGTATATCCTCCCACGCCGCCGCCGCCGCCGCCGTCCCTCGCAGTACATACAAGCACGAGCACGAGCACGAGTAGGTTTGAAGCTTACCTTCGACATTTTGTGTAATTCCCGGACCACCGCTCAAAGGGCGCGGTATCGTTTAGAAGCGGCATGGTATGGTGTGGTGCGTTAAGATACGATATCTCATTCTCGTAGTAACGTAATGTACATACTCCGTACATGGCCCGAAGGCGAGTCAGGCACTCATCCTTGTGCGAGAAACCTCACTATTCAGTTCGTTCGAGCTTTGGATCCGAGCTTTGAATCCGAGCTTTGAAAGAGTGTCAAAACGGTTCGCCTCGAGATGTACGCATGTTCGTACGCGAATTCGACCCGGTCCCTGGTCCTGTTGCGTCACGATACTGTACGAACGCCCCAGCCAGGACTCGTTTCGGATTGTGAGTGTTATTGTGACTTCCATTCTGATGGTGATTGCATGATTGCGTTCAAGGCCATTCACTCGTCCGCTCTGCCGTGTCATATCTCGTCATAGCTCCTCTCCTCTCATTTCATCTACCCATCCAACACCGCCCATGTATGGTCGTCCACTGTCGTGAAAATGACCCCCGCGGCGACCAGCTCCTCCGCACCCTTGTACACGTCATTCGTCGACACACCCATGTGGCTCGCGATCATCTGCACGTGCAGCCCCTCGTTCGATTGCGGCGTGTTCTTCAACGTGGCGAGGATGCGTCGTCCCAAGGGCGAGATATGACTTAGATGAGCGTCTGGGGCTTGCGCCGAGCCGGCAGTATGCTGGGCGTGGGCGTTGGCGTTACCGTGGCCATTCACCTGGTTACTGCCGCTGCCGTTCTGACTGGGCGGCGGGCCGCGCGTAAAAAACAAATGCACGGCCGTCGCTTCGAGGAAGTGGTAATGGATCTCGTTGTAGTCGGTTATCGGGCGGATGATGTGCGCGCCGACGTGTCTCTTGTTGTTGAAGGCCTTGAGGCGGCCCCAGACGCGGCAGTAGCCGTCTTCGACGAGTTTGGGCTTGTTGCTATCCTCGACGTCCATTTTCGTGGATTCCGAGTCGGCAGAGTTGACGTCGATCCATTGCTTGGCTTCAATGAGGCCCGTGCCGTCATCGATCTTGTACGTGATGTTCGTGGGTTGCGTGGAGATGCTGCGGATTTGGCCTACGAACGTTACCTGCGAGAAGAAGGTTAGTGTTTGGTGTCTAGGGTTTGCTTAGCGTGGGCGGGAGCTCGAGATTGGAAGCCGGGAGTAGATGAATGGGCTATGAGATGAAGTGAAGTGAGGTCAGGCAAGAGAAGACATGCACACACACCTGACTAAATGCCTCGCCGTCACATTTGAAGTCAGCGTCCGGATGGGGTTGTTGGGCGTCGAGGATCTGTTTGATGGTCATGGGCCGGACGGTGTCTTTGCCATAGCCGCCCTACGTATATACACTCCCATTAGTTCAGCGCATTGGTGTGGAACTGGCGGGATGGGCGGTGGTGTGGAAGATAGTTTCAGGCGCACTCACTCTCCCTTGAGCAGGACTGCTTTGCGGTTCCCCCGCCACGAATCCGCCTCCGTCTGCCGCTCCGGCCGCGCCGTACGACGTCGTATATTGGTTGTTCTCGTAGCCGTAATCTGAAAGCATTAGCGGGAATTCCGTTTCCTTGCGCTCTGGAAGTCCATACTCATGGTAGTGGTGGTGGTGTGGTGGTCAAATATGAAGCCTGCGATTGCGGGAGTGATGGTCTAAATTCTAAACACTGATCCGACGCGTCGCGCGTAAAGAGATTTACTCAGATTGGCCGCTTACTCGACCCTAGAAATGTCCCGCTATGGCGGAGCATGAAAACTGCGAACCGTAGTAGTCAATGAATTTTTGGATATTCTTGAGCGCAGGCAAAAGTCCACTTCTCGACGCAGCGACTTGTCAACACAGATTTGCAGAGGCCGGCCAAGGGCGTTGTATGCCAATGCATAAGAAGCGGTCACACAATCTATAAGATGAGCTTTCGGTCGGGCTCACCGGCCCGCTCAGAAAATGAATTCGATATCGGCAGCGCCCTCTATGGAGGAGACGATGGTTTGTCGGACGACCGAAATGGCCAACAACAAGGTCATGATCTGGACGTCATGGCAGAAGACTCCGGACTTGATGACGAGGCCATCATTGCCGCCCAACAAGCCGCCTCAAATCGCAAGGGGACAAACTTGAAGGGACGGACGGTGAAGAAAGGCGGTGGCTTCCAAGCCATGGGCCTCAATGCGAATCTGCTCAAGGCTATAACGAGGAAAGGTTTCTCCGTCCCTACACCGATCCAGCGCAAGACGGTCCCTCTGCTGCTCAACGACAAGGACGTGGTGGGCATGGCAAGGACGGGTTCTGGCAAGACTGCGGCTTTCGTGATACCCATGATCGAGAGATTGAAGGTTCACAGCTCAAAAGTCGGAGCGAGGGCCCTGATCTTGTCGCCGTCGAGAGAACTGGCTTTGCAGACATTGCAGGTCGTCAAGGAGCTTGGCAGAGGCACTGATTTGCGCTCTGTTCTGCTTGTCGGCGGTGACAGTCTGGAGGAGCAGTTCGCTGCCATGGCCAACAATCCAGACATCATTATTGCCACCCCGGGGAGATTTCTGCATCTGAAGGTCGAAATGAACCTGGACCTGTCGAGTATTCGATATGCCGTCTTTGACGAGGCTGACCGGCTGTTCGAAATGGGTTTCGCCGCTCAGCTGACCGAGATTCTTCATGCTCTACCGGCTTCACGACAGACTCTGCTTTTTTCTGCAACGCTGCCCAAGTCACTGGTTGAATTTGCCAGGGCAGGACTGCAAGATCCCGTATTGGTCCGTCTGGATGCGGATAGCAAGATCTCACCGGACTTGCAAAATGCATTCTTCACCCTGAAATCGTCGGAGAAAGAAGGTGCTTTGCTGCACATTCTTCAAGACATCATCAAAGTCCCCACCAGATCCCAACTCGTCAGCTCGACCAGTACCTCCACGGGTGCAGCGAAATCTGGGAAGAAGCGGAAAAGACAAGAAGCAGAAACACCATCAGACAGCACCAACACAGCCTCCTCCGACCCCTTCTCAACCATAGTTTTCACCGCCACAAAGCACCACGTTGAATACATCGCTAACCTCCTTCTGCTGGCTGGGTACGCCGTCTCCTACGTCTACGGGTCCCTCGACCAGACGGCTCGAAAATCCCAAGTCCACTCCTTTCGAACAGGCCAGACCAATATCCTCGTGGTGACCGATGTGGCGGCTCGTGGTATTGATATTCCCATCCTGGCCAACGTGATTAACTACGATTTCCCTTCTCAGCCGAAGATCTTCGTCCATCGCGTTGGTCGGACGGCGAGGGCAGGGCAGAAGGGGTGGAGCTACAGCCTTGTGCGCGACGCCGACGCGCCATACCTTCTTGATCTGCAACTCTTCCTCGGGCGCACGTTGGTGGTGGGAAGGGCAGGCGGTGGCAGTGTGGATTTCGCACAGGATATCGTGGTCGGGACTCTACGACGCGAGGACCATCAGACGAGTTCTGAGTGGGCTACAAAGGCGCTGGAAACGGACGCCGACCTCTCTGCCCTCCGCAATGTGGCTTCAAAGGGCGAGAAGCTGTACCAACGGACCAGAAACTCCGCCTCTTCGGAAAGTGCCAAGCGGTCAAAACAACTCGTCTCCTCTCCTGGGTGGGCCGAGCTGCACCCTTTGTTCAGCAATCAAGAAGATGACCTGGAAGTCGAGAGAGAGAAGATGCTAGCCCGCGTGGGCAATTTCCGACCTCAAGAATCGATCTTCGAAATCGGTGCCCGTCGCGGAGGACGCAAGAACAACGAAGAAGCAGTGGATGCAATCAGACAGATCCGATCAAGCTTGGAAAACAGGAAGCAAAAGGCTTCGGATGCGGCACAAGCACGATCAGCATTTGGGGGGGATGAATCCTCTACAAAGTCAGCTGCGGATTTGCAGGGTGACTCCGAAGACGAAGAGGACGACGATTCGTCCCATGCAGATAGCATGTCTGAAGCCTCCTCCGCCGAGCTAGAAGTCACATTCTCCGAGCCGTACGCCAAAAAGGCCAAATCCAACCCCAAGTTCTCGACAAAGTCGTATGCGGAGGCTGAGAGCGCCGACTTCCGCGACCCCTCGAACTACATGTCCTACCTCCCTACCACGCAGGACCTGACCTCCGACCGCGCATACGGCGTCCACACCGGCAGCAACACGTCGAATTTCATCGAGTCCGCCCGCTCGGCCACCATGGACCTTGGCGCGGACGAATCGTCCAAGACCTTCGGCGAGAACAGACAGGTCATGCGCTGGGACAAGCGGCATAAGAAGTACGTGCGGCGGGAGAACGACGACGACGGGTCCAAGGGCCGCAAACTCGTCCGTGGCGAGTCGGGCGCAAAGATCGCGGCCAGTTTCCGTAGCGGCCGATTCGAGAGGTGGATGAAGTCGAACCGAGTGGGCAGGATGGGTAGAGTCGGCGAGGAGGAGAAGAATGTCGGTGGTGGGACAACCCCTGGAGGAGGAGTCGGCATGAGAGGCAAGCGATTCCAGCACAAAACTCTAAGAACGCCCAAGACGCCAGACAAGTTGAGGGGCGATTACGAGAAGCAAGTCCTCAAGGCCAAGGGTGCGAAAGGCCGCGCGGACCAGAACCCCGGGATGGGGCCCGCGACCGCGACAGTGGGGAAAGGAAAGGGGAAGGGAAAGGCAGGAAAAGGAGAACTGAGGTCCATCGACGCGATGGTCAAGGAGAGGAGGTTGAAGGAGAAGAGGAGGGAGAAGAATGCCCGGCCGAGGAAGAAGAGGGCGTAGTTAGCCGGAGTGACAGTCGCTACTGTAGCTACGATGGCTTCATGAAGAATAGAAGAGCCACATCTCCCTCGGGTTCAGTGAGAGTACTCGGTATGGGAGTGTGACATGCTCTGTACGGTGTACACAGCAGAGGTCTCTCGCTCTCTCCCCCCCTCTCTCCCCCCCCTCTCTCTCCTTTTCTCTCTCCCTCCCTCTCCCTTGTTGACTGCATGGATTCGTAGCAGCGATTACAGTCTCCACTGATACATCTGTCTGGATGAGTATAATCCTCAGCTGATGGCTTCTCCACTAGAGCACCAAGTAGTAATGCATGGGAACGCGGATGAGAGAACGCGGCAAACAAAGGGTCAGTATATGCCAGCCAGTCAGTGGTACGCAACTGGTGAGGAACTTGGCTTTATTTCAGCGTTGCTCAAGAACAAGAGACGCGCGCTATTGCGGTGCTTTCTTTTCATTTCCCATATCCATTCCCATTACCACATACATCTCAAGATGTTCACATCCATTGTCATGGACAGCGCCTCGTGCATTTAGGTTTGAAGGGCCACCACATGCTTTCATTCTCCATAAGAGCGTCATCAAGATCATTTGGCCCTGCCGGAACGAAATCCCTCAGCGACATTCATCAGACAGTCCTGTGATATGGCAAACTTCAATCCACCGACATCAAAATAAAAGGGGGTATCTCCAAAGCGACAGCACGATTCGGACAAGAAAATCCACCAAATCCAACGTTGAATCCCGAAGCCACCATGAATCCGCCGCCGGAGGGATTAGAGGGGATCCCTTGCACCGTCCTGCGAGCAAGCGACTGGTCTGGCATGGGTCTCCATCTGTTGTAAATCCCCGGGTTTGACCCCCGTGCGCAGTCTCCGGATGTCGCCATAGAGGCAAGTAATGCTGTCATCCCCTTTCGCTTTCCCACGCGACAGCGACCGGTGTCCATCGTTCAAAAGCGAGGTAGATAGCGAATGCAAAATGTAAAACAAAATTCCGCCCAGATTGATCAATCGGGTTATAGTCGTCAGACTCCGTCGATGACCCCAGTGATGTCTCAAGCTCGCCCTTTCTCTCGCGCGAGCGTTCTCAATTTAACCAAAACAATACTCCCCGCCGGGCTATCCCCGACCTAGTAGCTTCATTCCCGGTACCCAAAACACGTGTCGGCGGCCCCCCGCCAATCAATCGTTATAATAATAAGCCTGGCCGGTCCTCGGGTCGTAGAAGATTTGTCTTGTCTCTCTCCGTTCCTTTCGAACATCTCTGTCGTCATACAAGTCGCGGTCTCTTTCAAGCTCACGTTCACGTTGCCGTCTCATCTGTCTCAGTTCGTCTTCTCTGGCTTCCAACTCCCTCTCTCGGGCGCTGAGTTCTTGCTCGCGCCGGTTGAAGTGGTCTTCAATGACGCGATCACGTTGGTAGCCTTCGGCGCGGTAGCTCTGGCGGTCAACCTCGTCACGGTAGTAAAGTTCTTCGTCGTCGCGAGGGTATTGATGAAGGATAGGCTCACGAGTAGTATAGGAACGGCGCAGCGGAACAAGGTCGCGCTCACTGGTCCGTGGGAGAGTGTCGTGATAGACGATTTGATGGTCTTCTGGGATAGGAGGGGCAGTCTCTCGTCTTACCAGTCGGGGATGGGGACGCTCATAACGACCCTCAAGTGGCCTTTCATAATACATGGCAGTTGAGTTTCGGCGTGTTGGTCGTGCTGGTACAATCACGTGCTGCTCGCCATGGTATGGCTTTTCTTGGTAGGACAGCCTCTTGTTAGGTCCGGGGTGGTGCCTCTTATATTCAGCGTCCGGGCGGCCTCCGCGTGCGAGGCTTCCTCGGCGAGGTATAGCGCCAGGCGTGCTGATCGATGTGGTGGAGCTTTCATACTCGCCGACGAAGCCGTAATGGCTGGTGTCACTGTTCTCGGAAGACCCGTCGCCTCCGTCGAAGTATTGCCGAGTGCGCCCGTTGGGGAAGTGAACAGATTCTTTGCGCGGACGCGACTTCGAGCGACCGTCAGGACGGTGTCGAGAGTGAGATCGTCGAGGGTCTTCTTCGATGACCACTGGGTGTTCGTGTGGCGATTGTCCTCGGCGGCCGCGACGATCCGTTGGCTCGTCGGCGAATACTACATCGAGGGTAGCTGGGTCAGCACCTTTGCCGGCAAAGTCGTCGACATCCGGGACTACAAAGACGCCGTCTTCGTGATGAGCACCGCCACGATCGCGTGACTTGCTTCGAGACCTGCTTCTCCTCTTCTCGGGCTTCTCTTGCTTTGCGAGCTTGGTTCCCAGGGGCATTTCTCTGGCGATGTGAGCGGGCAGATTGGAGTTGTTGAAGTGCATTGGTCCAAGATCGTCTCTTGGTCGGCCATCGGCTTCGAAAACGGGAAGATTTGCAACTGGATCCTCCAACTTGTCCAGCACCGAATCTTTCCTGACCCGGCCATAGCTGTCATTGACGTACTTGCTCTCTCTCACGACTTCTCTCTTGAGTCTCTCTCCACCGGCGGCGAAAGACTTGGCCCGGGACTTAGCTCGGCCTCTGTTCCTGGCCAGGATCACATCCATCTCTGGCACTTCCATCTTACCCCTCCTTGTCTGTACTTTTTTGGACTTAATATAGACCACCTCCCAGTATGCATCGCCAGTTTCTTTGTCATTGGCCTTCCGGATGACCTCGTCCAGCATGTCGCGCCGCATAGTCGGCATCTTTGTCAATTGCTCCAGGATTGGCGCATCACCACCCTTACTTCTCTTGGCTTTTCTCTCGATTTCTTCGATGGGAGCCGGGATAGGTTTCTTCACACAGGAGCTCCAATCATCGCCGCGCTTGGACAAGCGGTAGTACAGGTAATCTTGTGGGAGAGGCAATACGTCCGCGGACCTAAGTCGCTCAGAGCGGGGTCGCGTTTCGGGGATGTCGCCGTCAAGCGACATCCTATCCAAGCGTTGTTGGACCATCGGTACACGCTCTTCGTAGCGTATAGGTTCTTCGACGACGAAGCGGTCATCAACAAAGTCGTGCACGGGTACCATGTTTGGGTCCATTGGAGCGAAGTGGTGGTCTGGTGGCGGTGGAGGTTCCATATTCGCGGAACCGGGCCGCGAGGCTGGACAGGCCAGGTGCAGTCTGTATCTCGTGAGGATGTGTCTGTGTTCAAGTTGATAGCAGAGCGGTAGTGAGGCAAGTCAGTAAAGACGTGAGTTCGGTGGGGCGGAGGGGGTGGGAATGAGCACGATGATATGCAGCCCGACAGGCGGTAGGCACCAACTCGAGGTCAACACCGCTCGTGGACGGTGGGCGATTGGAACAGCCACGCTCGCCTACCTCGCAGACGGATTTCGTAGGCGGGGGAGTCACGATAACCCCGACCGGTCTGAATGCGTGCTCGGTCAACTGCGAGACGGTTGCCTTGCAGACCGAGGGCAACCGCATTGGTCGAATTCATCGACAGCGAATATGAGCCATGCCACATCCGGCGTGCATGCTTGAGCGAGACAAGCTGTGGTTCGTGAGCCGCGGAGCACGGATGGGAGAGTAGGGATGAGGGATCAGAGAAATGTGAGCGTGAGAGGACAAGATCGTTGTTCTGAAACATCGTCGGCCCCGGCAGCCAGGCTCCTCTTCCACAGGGAAATCGACGGCACAGGAAAGGATGGCCTCGCCTGCCCCAGACGTGCAGTAGCGGGAAGCGTGAGAAATTGAATGGGCGCAGGCTCGGAACGAATCAGACGGTCAGGCCCGGCGACCTTGGCGTGCTGATGATGCGTCTGTAAATCTGGTCACTGTCGACGAGACGGCGAGACGTGGCTACGGAGTATTTTGATTCATGGCAGACATGAGATGCGATGGCGCATTGTATGCCCCAAGCCTGCATTCTTGACACATCGCGCCCATTGCATTGCGAGAAGGACAGTCACTGCAAAGAGCACGGCTGGTGAAAGCAACCACAACGGCTAAGCACCACAACACCAAGGCGGCCCGGAACTTCTGTATCGACATGGGCTTGACACCAAGGAACACCTCTCGGGTCGAGATCGCATCAGCTCGCGTTATCATCCTCTTCCATAATTATACCATGTAGTGTCGGAGTGGGAATCGCAGCTTCAGGGCACTGTGTAAGCGGTAAACCAGCATTCTTCCTGCGCCGTCCCGTCTGTTACGTGCACGAGCCAGTTGTTCACCTGTTTGATGATGGGATAACCCCTGATCCAGAACCCGTTCTCGTATTCATTTTGTTGCTAGCTGTATCCGGCACGCAGTAATCGGCGATTCCAACAGCACTCACCCGCCTACTGCTCGGACCCCAATAGGTTGATGAGCGTCGATATGGGTGTCCTTGCTTGCACGGGCACAGAATGCTGCTGCTGAAAGTCTGTAGTGGTGAGAGATGTGCTGGCATGTTGTTGCCTTGCAGCTCGTGTTGGCGATACTGGGAGTAAAGTTCCTTGCCGAAAAGCGATCGCTTGTGCATGTGGCTGTGACACATCGAAGGCGCCGAACGGACGGGCCCTACGAGCTACTCCTGCTTTGCCCAGCAGAACATGGACTAGGCCGGTCGGGGCAAGTATGCAGGTGGGCGAGCAGGACGGGCAGAGAAGTTCATGCAAGTACCGACTGGTACGGACATCTTGCGCCTGGCTTCTATACCCTCACTCCCGCCAGGTCAGCAGGCTGTCGCCTCACTTTCGACCCGTCTCTGGGCAACGTAAGGGAAGCCGGGAATCAGGACAGGTTAGATGGATTTGCAATATTAGGTATGACTATCGATAACATGAGGTGACCACGAGCTTGCTTCGGCTGGGCTTCATGTCGCGCTTGGTCAAGGTGGAATCGCCCTCTGCTAAGTAGGGCTACGAACTCGCTTAGGCTGACCCGATCACCCCATGGTGCTCCAAACACCCGCCGGCGCCGATGACAGAGACCCAAATTCTATGTACAATCCGCTCCGTCGCGTCGGCTGGGTCGAAGGGTAATGCTTCAGTCCTCGAATCAGTAAACTCGCAATCGCTTCCATAACCACTCATTAATAGTTGTACACACACGGTTAGGTGCTCCGTTGCATGGCCACGGAGAGCTATCACCGCAGCGGCACCTTCACGTCCTGGACACCACGCTTGATGACTTCGTCCAAGCTCCACCGGGGCTCGACGACTAGTGACTTTGCCACTTTGTCGTGCTTTTCCAATCGCTTGCGGCTTTGCTCCATCTCCCAGGTGACGCCTTCCGGCAATGGAGGGGCACCGCCAGCGATGCCACTCGCAAACTTGAGCTGCAGGACGTTGCCGATCTCATCACAGGCTGACAAGAAGCGATCGAGATCCTCCTTGTTGTGAGCAGCTGAGACGCAGAAGCGGGCCCGAGATGAAATCAATGGCGTGGCAGGATATCCAACAACGACCACCGAGATCTTGCGTTTGAGCATCTCATGGGAGAAGGCCGGCATCTTCGCAGGATTGTAAAGCATGAGCGGAATGATAGGTGAATCGTCGTGACCGTACACAATGAAGCCTAGGCGCTTGAGACCAAGTCGGAGATACCGTGAGTTGAATGCAATTCTCTGCAACCGCTCTTCGCCTTGACCGGGGTTCAGATCGCCATTGATTAGTTTCAAGGCGGCGATAATCTGTGCGAGGACTGCAGGACCGGGAGCCTCGCCATAGACAGTGCCAGCATTGCACAGCCGCAATTTGTCCATGGCGGCCTTGTCACCAGCAACGTACCCTCCATTAGCACCGAAAGACTTGGTCAGCGTACCCATCAGGATGTCGACCTCGGCGGGGTCGATTCCAAAGTAGTCGCAGACGCCTCTTCCGCGGGGTCCGAGAGCACCGATCGAGTGAGCTTCATCGACAAAGAGATTATACTTGTATCTCCTCTTCAGTCTGATAAGGCCGGGCAGGTTGCACATAGTCCCTTCCATAGAATACAGCCCTTCGACGACGACAAGGATTTTCTTCCACGGTCGGTGGGTGCGAGGCTGACCTTGGGAGATGGCGTCCCGAAGCTTATCTTCAAGATCCGCCATATCATTATGCTTAAACGAGGCAATCATGGCACCCGAAAGTCTCGACCCGAAACGGATGGACGCGTGGTTAAGCTCGTCGGAGATGATCAAGTCGCCTTTTCCCACCAGGGCAGGGAAAATGGAGGCATTGGTACCGAAACCCATGGAGAACACCATGGCCGACTCCTTCCCAACGAACTCGGCAATAAGTGCCTCACACTCCACCGCGAGCTCAGATGTGCCCACCTCGCTCCTGGAGCTGGCGGTAGACAGGCCATATTTCCGGATTGTCTCTTCCACCGAGTCGGCGCAAGGACCTTCCGACTGGGCAAATCCAAGGTAGTTGTAGGAACTCATATTCAAGGTCTCGGTAGTAGTGCCGGTCATGGTGAAGTGGACATTTCCGTCATCGGAGGTACGGTCTAGCAGATTGATGTATCGTCCCGGAACGCCGGTGGTAGGTCTATTGAAACAATCATTGATGCGCATCTTCAATCGTCGGACGTAGAAATTGTCAAAGTCGCTGTTCAGAGCAGCGTATCCATTCCGTGCTTTCAGGTGTCGATAGGCGTCCTCCTTCAGCTTCATGCCGAAGAAGTCTCTGACGTGGCCGAATATTATGAGAATCAAGTAGGAGATGTAGGTGGTCAAAAGATAGTAATAGGGCGGTTCGTCCATGACGGGTTCCGGAAACTCGCCGCCCTGGTGTCGACTGGTATATCTGTGAGATTGTGAATTCAGAGGGCCAAACTGTGCATGTTGCCGTTGCAGCTTCCGCGCCTCGGCCGGAGAAGGCGGTTGGAAAAGGGTGGTCGGAGGCTCGTCCATGTTGGCTGAATCTGCACGCGCCGTTGACAAGGAAATGCTGGGTAATGAAAGCGAAGGTGTGCTTATAGGTGGCGACCCTGACGCGAGAAAGGCCTGCTCTTGAGCTTTGCTCGCAGCCAGCAGCGCCGCTGCGGCAGACTGAGCCTCTTTTGTTTTGGGCGAGGTTGAAAAGAATTGAGCGATTTTGCTGGCTTTCTGAGAGGTCTTGTTGACGAGGCTGCCGCCCTTTTCTGATGGCGCAAAGGAGGGCCAGGGGGTCGGAGGTGAGCTGCTGAGAAGGGCGTTGGACACTCGACGAGGCATGGCCAAAGGTGCGCGGCAGAACTGCTAGGATATGGTCGACGAACTCCTTCAGATAGCTATCAACGCTTCGCCGAATTGTTCGTTTCTTCTCAATCGAAGTGTCGTTGGAAGATCGCGCGTTCGGTGTGGCGGTGTACAGTGAGAAGTGGGAAAGGTTTTCGACGAGCCTCGGCGACGTTCGATGCTGGTTCTGCTTGCAGACAAGGGGGTTCGGTCGAGAGACGCTCGCCGGTAGAGATGGGTTCGAGGCACGCAGGGCGAGACGAGCCACAAGCAAAATCGTCTGAAGGAGGTACTCGGCGCTCAGAGGAACTGCGGGAGCGTTTTTTAGCTGCGAATACGACAAAGGATCATGCAATATCGAATGTATGACACCAGCCGCCGGCGAACCCGGATGACAGACAATTCCGTCCCAGCCGTGATTGGACACCACAGGCTCGTGCCTTGCAGCAAACCACCCGCCTCAGCCTAGGGAGCCGCAAACCCGTTGCCTCGATGCGGAGAGCAGCTGATCGAGGCACAAATAGCAAAGTTGAGGAAGAAAGATAGAGGACAGAAAGAAGATTCACGGAGCAGCTAGGATGCTACAAAAGCTGTGCACGCGACGCGATCCTCAAAGCAGAGAAGTTGTGCTGACAGCAGCCAAAGACCAAATGCTGAAACTGGGGCTGGTTACTGCTGTGAAATTGCTTCTAGGCCTGGCTCCTCTCCCAGTGCCTCTGCCTCCAGGGTCTTCCAGGGGCCACTGTGGTGCACCCGAGCTGGGAAATAGGGGGCAACCGGTTAAAGCGGAGCTGGCAGAAATTTGCGTGTAGGCCCGGAGATGCCCCCAATTGGTAGAATGATCTGGCTATGGGCACACTAAACTCATCTAGATGTTAGCCCCCGCAGCCTGCTTGGCACTCATCATCCAGCATCTCGTTTATCCATCACCGATCCATTCCCGACGCCTAATTTGATCATTTGATATATTGTCAGGCCATCCTCTCAATTAGTTGTACTCGGTACACGGTAGCCATCGCGCAAGAGGCGGATAAAGTCAACGACAAGACTGAGTAGACTCGGAGACTAGACCTCGCTCTCAAGTAGCTCTCGTCGGGTCGAGCTTATATGATTCAACCTTGGAGACACGATGGATGCGAGGACCGCGCTCGTCAATGAGGTACTCGTACTGGGTACATACTCCATGTTGGATCCTCGGTTTGGGCATCCTTGATCTGTCATGATCCCAAATCAGCCTCCGTGGACGGCCTGGTCCTCGTCGTCGGATACCTGTCCGGACCCAATTCCGCCCGATGCTCGTGTAAAGTCGGAGGCCAATTGGCGGTGTCGGCGGCTTGTGGTTCCCCAGAGTTTCTGCAAGGTACTAGTACATTTCAAGCCATCCTCAACAACAATTTCTCTTCTCGCACAGAATTTGTTACAATGGCAACGAGCACTGTGAATGGTGAATCGAAGGACTCGGTCGAGCTCTGGAGGCACCCTCAGCCTGAGTCCACCGAGTTCTATGCTTTTCAGCAACATGTAGCAAAAAAGCATGGCGTCTTAACCTCGTCCTACCATGATCTCTGGCAATGGAGTGTCGATCACCCTGCCGCCTTCTGGGAGGAAGTATGGCATTATACGGGCATAAAGGCGAACAAGCAGTATGATGTGGGTAATCTATTGCAAGATGGACTGGTCAAGGCGTGCTAATACCGCTTGCTAGAAAGTCTTGGACGAGTCCGCTCCAATGTTCCCCAAGCCTGCCTTCTTTTCTGGTTGCGAACTGAACTTCGCCGAGAACCTGCTCTTCCCTGCGGCAAACCCACCCGAAGGAGGCCTTGCGATCATTGCTGCCACAGAAACTATGCGCGAAGAAGTGACATGGTCTCAGCTGCGCCAGCGGGTGCGAGAATGCGCCGCAGCCATGGAGGCGCATGGACTACAGAAGGGAGAAAGAGTTGCAGGATATATGGCCAATACTTCAAACTCAGTGGTCGCCATGCTGGCAGCAACGTCTCTGGGCGCCATATGGTCAGGTGTGAGTCCCGACACGGGTGTTCATGCTGTGCTCGACAGACTCCGCCAGATTGAGCCCGTCCTCCTCTTTGCTGACAACGCAGTAACCTACAATGGCAAGATCCATGAAACTCACGCGAAAATATCGCAAGTTGTGTCGGAATTGCCGTCAGTCAAGAATCTCGTCGTCTTCGAGACCATCCCAGGTCATCAATTCGACCTCGCGTCCGTTGGCAGCCATGCCGCTACCACGGTGGAATCATATTCTTCCTTCGTTGCGAAGGGCGACTCTTCAAGGCCTCTTCGCTTTACATATCTGCCTCCGGAGCATCCTGTTTACATACTTTACTCATCTGGCACCACGGGCGTGCCTAAGCCAATCGTGCACGCTTCACTAGGCACTCTACTCCAGCACAAGAAGGAGCACCAGATTCAATCCGATGTGAGGTGTTTAGAAAGAGTATTCTATTTCTCCACCGTCACCTGGATGATGTGGCATTGGCTGGTTTCAGGCCTAGCTAGTGGAGCGACGATTATACTTTATGATGGTTCCCCCTTCCACCCTTACAAAGAGATGACCATGCCTCTGCTCATTGACGAGCTAGAAATCAACCACTTTGGCACGTCAGCTAAGTACTTATCTCTCCTGGAACAGGCACAGACTCTTCCCAGAGAAGCTACTCCCAGGAGCGCTACGCTCACCTCGCTGAAGTCCATCTTCTCGACTGGATCGCCTCTAGCACCTAGCACCTTCGAATACGTCTACAAGAATCTTTCGCCGCCGTCACCTCATCCGGGTATACTCCTAGGCTCCATAACTGGCGGAACAGACATCATATCACTCTTCGGGGCGCCCTGTCCCATTTTGCCCGTTCACGCCGGCGAGATCCAATGCCGCGGCCTCGGCATGGCTATCAAAGCATTTTCCGCCGACGGCAAGGACATAACTTTGACCGGTCAGCCGGGCGAACTCGTATGCACTGTTCCGTTCCCTTGCCAGCCTTGCATGTTCTGGCCCCCTGGTCCGAGCGGCGAAAAGCGATATAAATCATCCTACTTCGAGGTCCTCACCGATCCGAAGACTGGTCACGCTGTCTGGCACCATGGGGATTTTGTACGCTTCAATCCCGCCACAGGCGGGATCTGGATGCTTGGCAGGTCTGATGGCGTACTGAATCCGATGGGGGTCCGGTTCGGCTCAAGTGAGATCTACAACATCTTGCTCGAGCATTTCAGTACCGAAGTCGAGGACGCATTGTGCATTGGCCGGAAACGCCAGGAAGATGCCGACGAGGTCGTGGTCTTGTTCCTGAAAATGGCACAGAGCCAGACATTTTCAAGGGAGCTAGTCCAGAGAATACAGGCTGTGGTGAGGAAAGAACTGAGTGCTCGACATGTGCCCCACATAATAGACGAATGTCCAGAGATTCCGGTAACAACTAATGGCAAAAAGGTCGAAGGAGCTGTCAAACAGATCGTGAGCGGGATGAATATTAAGACTTCTGCCAGTGTCGCCAATAGTGAGTGTCTGGATTGGTACCGAAAGTGGGCGGAGACACATTAACTGACGGACGGCTCGGTCGATATGTCTATCTTTGCTCAAGGTTGACGGGAAGCAGCCGTCATGTTGATGAGACGGTCAAGACCTCGGGCTTTCTATCCACGCAGCAGAGAGCTCCAATGTCAAAACTTGGTCAACCGCATTTCTTTCTTGCGTCAAGCAATGCGCCACTTAGCCGCAAACACGGACCCTTGGAAACTAGCCTCTAGTTTGACGAAGCCAGGTCTGCAGAGAAAGTCCGTTCCAAGCCGAGGCTTCTTCCGGCACAAGCGACCTGTATGGGCGCGTTGTCTGCCGTCCGATAAAGGCAGGGGGCCTGACTATGGTATCGATCTTGTCCTCCCAAAGGACGCCTTGGACGGTATACGGGCTTCCTCGAGCTGTTTGTATACTTCAGTATCGAGACGCTCAGAGCAGTGAGATAAAACGATTCGGTCTATACATTTCCCATGAGCACGTCAGATCCTGAAGAGTTGGAGTGGAGAGCAGTCCCCGTGATGCTTTTCGGCGTTTGTGCAACCGTACCTCGTGCACGGTACTGTTATATTCAGCGGCCGGTTCCTACCTCGTCGAAGTCCATATCCGTTTCCAAACCTGAGTAGCATCATGCGCCGTGTTGTCAAAATCAAAGATCGATCCATCCGAGTCATCCCTGGCTGAACAAATTGAATGACGTCGCAGAAGGCCTATTTGTGTAGAAACGGTCTGGCCATATGTAGAAGAACAAGCTGAAAAGACTGACCGACGCAGAGGTATTGTAAGGATCGAACGTGAGGTCCTTGCAAACAATGAGTCAGGTGTACATAAATGCGAAGGACTCGTATGTCCACGGTAGACGAGGCTGAAGGCCCCTGTGCTTGTAGTCATAATTGGTGGCGCAACCAGTTAGGCAAACCAGAAATTAGCTTGTATAACTTGTAGGTTGCTGTACATGGCTGGCCTAACAATCGACACGGTACGTTTGGCGGAGAAATTGCTACTCGACCGAGTCAGATTCCTCTGATAACTGTGCAGAATCCGCAGACGCATAAAACAAAACAGGAAATTCATTTCCATCATTACGAGGACTCCGTGTGTCCTTACATGTCTTTCGTTATTGTCAGGGCTTCTTGGCAATCCACCCCAAGAAGCCCTGACTTTTCCCTGGTCGTCGAGTAGAGAATGTAGTTCGGCTCGAATCCTAACCCGTTGACTGCGAGATACTCTCTCGTCTATGATCATCTTTTATCATCGACTATAGCAAGTGGGGACCTTGGCCATAAGCACACCATTTTCTGCTTGTGATACTACTACTGCTAGTTACATGTCGGACTTGCCAGTCACTTGACTTCTGCCGTTTCGTTGGCCTGTGGCTGCTTCTGCTCGGAAGTTTCCACCCAGTGCTCTTCGCTATAGAGGGCTTTGGCAGCACCGCCCACGACTTGACCAGTCGAGAACAAGTTGTCGACCTGTTCCAGGGTCTTTCCACCCGTCTCTGGGCACCAGAAGAACACAAAGGCGACGGCCACCAGATTTCCGCTCAGCACCCAGAACCAGAAGTGCCACCCACAATTGTCGAAGCCAATGGGTCCGACAAAGACGGTCAAGAAGGTACCCAGCCATTCACCAGCCGAGGTAGCCGCACCGCCAATGTGGCGATATTCAAGGGGGGAGATTTCGGCACAATATAGCCAGACCGCTCCCTCGTAGGCGTAGCCCATGATGAAGAGGAACAGCCACAAGATGGCAATCGAGGCCCAGCGGATAGACGATGTCTGCGGAACGGCAACCAAAGCGATAAAGATGACAAGGAGCAGCGTCATTGCGATGGCGCCGTGAAGGAGCGTGCTTCGACGACCAGCCCGTTCGACGGTAAAGTAGAGGGGCACGCAGCCGAGGGCGAAGATGATGTTCTGGACCCCGGCGAGTGCGGAAATCAAAGTGGGAGTCGCTCCGGTGTTGGACAAGATAATGCTGCCTGGAGGACTAGGTCAACACCAGGTGTCTTCCACGGCGAGTAGAGGTGCATAAAGGACTTACTATAATAGGCCATCAGAGAAGAACCCATCCATTCACGAATAAAGGGCAGCCAGAAGCAGATGGACAATCTCCTTGCAATCTTCAGAGGCGAGTGGTCGATGATACCCAAGGCGATGAACTGATTCCAGTTCAAGCTGGCGCTGGCCTCCAATTCCGACTCAATGGCCTGTAAGATTTCGTGTTTGGTTTGTTGAACCTGAGGATCATCGGGAGATGCGTCGTGCAGACGTGCTAGGATCGCATCGCCCTCCGGGATACGGTTGCGGGCATAATACCATCTTGGAGTGTCGGGCAAGAACAGCATGCACCCACCACCGATTGAGGCGAAGACGATCTGGAAGACGACAGGTAGTCGCCACGAGATTTGATTGTCCATTTTGGTGAATCCGTAGTCGATCCAATAGGCCAAAGGCACGCCCGAAATGAGCATGATTGCGTTCAAAGCATTCGCAGGGCCTCGGTCTCCCGAATCGACACCAGTCTCGGACAAGTACGTTGGAACGGCCGACGAGATGCACCCGATGGCGAAACCCGTGCAGCATCTGCCGACAATGAGTTGGGCAATGCTGTATGACGAGGCCTGGATGACAGAGCCTATGATCGCGCCCACGTTGCCCATGATGATAGTGCCGCGGCGACCCAACCGGAAGGAGAAGAAGCCCACCACCACCGACGTGACAAACGCAGCCAGGCTGTAGGAGCTGGATATCATGGGAATGGTATATTGGCCAGTGTTCTCAAGCCCGATCGCGTCAATGAAGGGTTGATGGAGCAGGACGCCGCCCAACACGCCAGCATCGTACTAGACAACAGTTATTACCTTTCAAGATCGCAACAGGGTCACACGTCGTTGGTGGTTCCACTTACGCCATACATCATGAACGAGGTACCGCACACAAGTTTCATGAGCAGGTAGAGGGTTCTACCTCGAAGCCTTTGGAACAACTCCATGGTGGCGGCGGTGGAAATGGTCGATCCGAGACAAGAGAATGCACCACAGAAGCGTCAGGTGTGGTAGAGTGAGATTTCGATCTCTGTGCGGCCAAAGGGACGGCAAGGGAAGCATCCCTTGATATATCTCTCTCCATTTCTCCACGTTGATATCGGGGCCCCATCCAGCCTGAGTCTGCCAGATGGTCGATTCAGACAAAATCATGTCAGACACTTGGAGGCTAGCCTTTCCTTTGCCACTAATAGCGACCAAGTGACAAGCACGACAAGCTTGAGGCCGAGGTCGGCCATTCGCCTGGGTGCTTGGGTTCTCCGCAGCTTCATTGACCCCCGCAAACTCCTGGTACTGTGTTAGGCGAACCCATGCGTCCTTGGGTGATCCCCGCCTCGTCGTCAGTCCACCCACAGCCTATGTACCCAACAGACTTCGCGCTTAATCATAGTACTGCCAAGTACCCAGCAAGGCCAGTGCTGGGAAAAAGCCGGCCGAAAGTGGAAACGCCAGGAGTGGGCTTCTACGCCCGTCGGGGCCTCGACCTACTGACTAGTCGCACCACCTCGCTCTCTTCTAGCTTCTTCCTCTTCCACCTGGTCCCCAAGTGTACCGTATGAGTACACGACACTGTCCGGTGTTGCGGTTCCGCCACGTGGTGACTGACTCTTGACTGGCAAGTCAGACCCTTTCATCACCTCTCCTGTTTGACAAGCTCCTATAGTACGAGCACTGGGCTTGCTCGGCGGGCACCGCACATATGGCGGATACTCCGGCCGAAAAAGACTCCACCAATATCGAGAAAAGGAAGAAGAAGCCTCGCCAGCGGACGGAGAAGAAGAGGATCCAGGACCGTGTGGCCCAGCGGGCCAACCGCGAGAGGACCAAACAACGTATTGCTGCGCTCGAAGAGGCTCTGGGTAGCCTCCAGTCGGGCGATGACCCAAGCTACGCGGCTTCGCTTACGCGAACCATCGCAAGCCTGCGAAACAACAACCATCAGCTTCGTTGTACGCTCGACAAGATACACGGGCTGATTGCTCAAGTCGCGCTCATCCGTGAAGACGACGCCGCAGACCACAAACTCGAATTCAAGCCCTGGCCCTGCAGCTCACGAGAAAAGCCTTCCGGGTCCGAATTGGCCCCGATTTTCAACAACGAGGCCACGCTAGAACAACGCGCCGCTTTCGCCGACAGCAACCCCTTTGACCTGAATCGTCGTGAAGCGACAGCGACGACGCCTTCCTGTCCACATCTGGCTGTGACCGCAACTGAAGATATTCCGGGACATGGTTTTCCTGGCCATGAAACTCTTGAAGACGGTGCTGCTTGTGAAGAGAACGTTCTCACCGCAGACACCCCTGGAGAAGAGGTTTTTGATATGGTTGCCGACACGGGATCTGCAGGCGGGACCACGGTAGACAAGGGAGGCGGGAAGGGGTTCGATTTTGAACTTTCCAACAACATTCTCGACGTGTTCGATCCGACAGACCTCGGCGGTTGGAGTACATGCGAATCTCCCCTGTTCAATTTCCGGTCCGCTACACTCGACTTGCCGGGAGCAATCGCCCCAGACTCTGAAAAGTGGCACGTCGGAAACTCGGCATACTTTGGAGCCCTGGACTCGGTGAAGAGACGGGTCCGGTCAGCGACCACCATGGACTTTCAGGTGGCCTTTCATGCTGCATTATGGGGCTGGCAGAATGTTGGCAACGAAGCTGAACATCCCGTCTGGAATGCTTTGCGACAGGTCGACCAACGCATATTCGGCAGCTGGACATCCAAGGCTCAAAGGATCGCCATGATGTATGTCTGCCAGACCTTGATACAGTATCGCGAGAATCCGACGCCGGAAAACCTGAGTCGGGTTCCTGGCTTTCTACAACCTAGGTGAAACACTCCGAGATAGTTGGCTGGCTGGCTCTCACGACTGACTGAACCGCAGACCTGCACAAGAACGATTGGACCATCCGGTCGTTATAGATTTTCTAATATGGTATGTCTCAACGATGCTTGACATCCTTCTGTCGGGTTGGTTATCAGGTCGATTCAGTTTCCGTCAGGGATATCTCGACAAGCGCTGATTTTCTCTAGGCCTGGTATGCGTGATCGCATGATGTTTGAGTATGAAAAATACAGCGCGTCGGGCGTGTTCTCCGCGGCATACGTCGAAAATTTCTCCTTCTTCTGGCCTTATCCCGACCAGGAGATCTTTCGGTATGACCCGCTCCACGATCGATACGAATTCCGCCCCGTGTTCCTCCAGTATGTGTATAACTACAAGAACTGGACCATGAGGGCGGGGTTTTTCGACACGTGTCCTGAAATGCGGTACGATGTCCCTGCCTTCGAAGATACCGCCATCGTTGTATGACCCGGGACTTCTTGGTGAGGACGACAGAGGGCTGTCCAGTGAGCACACCGTGACACTAGGCGTTGGCTAATATCACGGCAAGTTGAAATCGACCACTATACGACTGCAAATTCTTAGCCGACGAGTCCTGCATATCTTGTCAAGGCCGGGTGCGAACCTACCCTGCGACTTGCCCGTTCTTGAGCTTCTGGACTGCATCGTTGAATTTGCTTAATCCGACTACCGTGGGGTCGAGGCGTAGCTTTCCTGGATCACTATGAGCTCGTGTTACTTGCACACTCTGCAAGGGAACGCACCTCGTCGAGCGAAATCGAGTGTCTCATCAATATCGGCCAAACTGCTGACTAGCGTGCCTTTGATAGATTGACCCCGGAAGACCAGTGTTGAAGGGTCAAGGTCTACGTGGTATTTTCCGTGGGGAGGCAGACCGATGCTGCGTCTTTTTGTCAGCCTGGCTCCGTAACACACGTAAGGGGGAAGAGAGAAGGGGGGATTTGACCGACCACATGACTTTTGCACCTGCACGAGCACCCAGATAGCCGAGCGAAATTGGGTACGACTGAACAGCCGTTACAAACACAGCGTGGGCTCCGCCGTTCGTTAATTCGAGAACCTTCTTAACCGGATCTCCCTCCTTGAAATCCACGAAGTGTTCAGCACCTAAATCCAGAGTAAGCTTTCTTCGCTCGTCGCCAGTGTCAACGACTATAGCTCGAATGCCCATGGCCACCGCCAACTGAACGCCCTGAATGCCCACACCTCCACCCCCACCGGGGAATACTGCGAAGTGACCGGGTTTGATGTCTGACTCCTTTATCGAAGTGTAGATGGTCGAGGCAGAGCACATGACCGGGCCTGCGACATAATCGGAAACGCCCTTCGGAATGATCGGTCAATCATAGGCCACTTCAGCATAATTCAGAAGACCTACATCAGGGATGCGCTGTGTAAATCGGTGAGCCAACCTTGTGCCTCGAAGCAACAAAACGCAACTTACAGTGGTATAGTTCTCCGGTGAGACGACATACTCCTTGTACGATCCTGCCAACCGTGAGCTAGGCTGCAGGGCATTCGTAGGAGATCAACGCTTACCGTCGCATGCTCCTCCGGTAAATACGGCCTTGAGGCAGTACTGTTCCCGTCCGGTCTTGCAGTACTCGCAAGCGTGGCAGACATCTTGGATGGGTTTGAAGCCTGCTCGCTGTCCGACCTTAAATGCCTTGACATTCTCTCCGACTCGAACAATCACTCCTGCGCCCTCGTGTCCTGCGCACTTGACTCCCAATTCGGACATTTTGGGCAGATTCCAGTCATTGAGCATGTAGTGGATGTCGCTGAGGCAGATGCCAGTGGCATTGAGCTTGATGAGGACATCATCGGGACCTAGAGAGTGGGTGACTGTCAGTATCCGCGGCGGGATGGCATGGCTCAATACTGCTTGCCGACTTCTGGTACAGGGACCTTTTCGACCTCGACATAGAAATTCGGGCCTTCGTCTTTCTGTGGGCACCATGTGAGCATTTCCCCCGGACTGACAGACCGGCACCTCTTACCACCACCGCGCCCCAGCATTCCTTGGGGATGTCAAAGTCAGGGGAAGCCTCACCCATGGCGGAGAGGAGGAATGTTTTCTATTTAAGCACAGCTGTTGGAGACGCCGTGGACAGTGTGTACATGTATCTTATACTTAGATGTCAACAGACGAGGAGGGAAGACCGAGCGGCCTGATGCAAGCCCGAGGCCAGAAGACTCCATGTGCTATCGCAGGAGCAGAGTCAGACACGGTCCATTTGTCTGACTCTGCTCGAATGTCTACCCCGGATCGGCGCATCCAATCTGTACAGCCGAGCAACGGCCTCTACTTCAGTCCGTGATAGCGGGAATACATGAGGCGTGGGTTTGGATACCCGAGGCTCCAGCCTCGAGCCCATGGAGCGCTGCTGACGGTTCTCCAGCTTCACTCCAGATATCCTCAAGGAGGGGATTCTCTCAGCACACGTGACATTTGGCTTCACGGTCCGGATATCGTGGAGTTGGCCTCTTGGCAAGCGGCGTGATCCCGAGGCAGCGAGAGCGCGGGTTCACTTTGGTGGTTACACAATAGCAGATGAACAAAGACTGTGCCAGAACCACCACTGTCGCTGGCCATGTCGCAACTACATGACATCTATTAGTAGAGCAGCCGTTATGAGTTCCAGCTCACCAGTTTCAGCCCCGGTAGTTGTTCCCCCTGGTAGCGCAGGCGTTGAGGCATTTGCACTTTCATCGCCACACGAAGATTCTCGACAGCAGATCTCACTGCCACCACCTCTTCGCCGATCCTCTCCCAGACTGTTTCGTGACATCTTCAATGCCATGCCTGATACTGCCTCCCGCAGACAAGCAACACTTCCATATCCCGTATCTGGTCCCCAAGATCCTCTACAAAACGTCAGCCGCGCCCTCCAGAGCGTCAACCGAGCACTTCAAGACGCCCAACAGGCATTCCACCAGTCCAGACGACCAAGAAGTGAGAGTGAAGCACGGAGCCTGAGAACGGATAGTGAGGCACCTGAGCAACCGGTGGATCTAACGAGCAGCAGCCCCAGCTCAGGGTCGGCAGAAAGTCACTACATCTCATATACCACACATCCTCACGATTCCTCCCAGACACATCGCACAAGAAGATTCAACACTCTCAACGAGCCTATCTACCCTCATCCTTCCCAAGCCTCCGCGTCCGGTCAGGGTCACAATTTCGACCACGGACTCCCTTACCCTCGTGCCAACGTCAGATTCTGGCATCCATACCGACTCGGGAGTGCTCAACTGCCTCGTATACGTCCTTTGGGTGAAGGGCAGTTGCCGTTAGCCGCGGAAGAGGAGGCAATTAATCGGCAGCGGGAGAACCACTCCAACTGGGAAACCACACAAGCCAGGAACAGGGAACGTCAGCGGATTCGGGAACAAAGTCAAGGCCAAGGTCAAGATTCTTCGCAGCGGTCTGGTCAATCCACCATGACGCCCCCTTCGTCCTCCCACGGCAGACCGACCACACAATCTTCTCGGCGACGAGCTTCTACGCCACAGCTTGAGAGCGATCCGTTAGTCGATGAAGTTGACCTTACTGCCGTGGACGACCGTGCAAGTCTTTCCGCTGCCCTGTCAAAACAGCGGGAGGATGCCATTTTAGCTCAAAATCCGGGTACCGAGGCAGGCCGGACACCACTTACGGCATACAAGTGCCCAGTGTGTATGGACACGCCGACGGATGCTACTTCCACCGTATGTGGGCATGTATTCTGCCACCGGTGTATAGTAGATACCCTCAACTGGTCCATCGAGCAACGCAGAGAAGATGCACCAGCGAGCCGGAAAGTCAAAGGTGTCTGTCCCGTATGCCGTAAACCGCTGGATCTGAAAGATACGGCTGGGACGGGAAGGAGTCTTGTTCCGCTCGAACTGAGGCTGTTGGTGAAGAAGAGGAAGCGGGAAGCAGACGCCGACACTGGCAAGGGAAAGGCAACGTCCGTGATCAAGGCTGAGAGGTTGAGTGATGATGACGAGATCCACGGCGGCAAGGAGAACGGTGGAAAGGCAAGGAAACTGGAACGCGAATCTACCGAGGACGCAATATGGAGGGCGTTTACTAACGGAACCGATAACGACAACGCCTAAGCGGCACAGACGCTCGGAGGGCGTCCACCTCTGTTTTCTTGAGCATCATCTTGACGGCCTCCCTGGAGGAATTGGCCGCATGGCGGGATTCGAAGCCATTAATAACGATGCCACATGATCTTTGATATTTTAGCCTCGCCATGATTCTGACGTGGATGCCGTGGAAATCGATCCGATTGACCACATAATGAAATTATGAATAGGCAAGAAGGTACATCGACTGGTACATCTTGGATCTACAACTCGTCGTGGGAAGTTTATCGTGGATGCCGACCTCTGCGAGTAAACCATGTGACCATGTATGATACAAATGTTGCCTGTGGAGACTAGCTACAGGTCCAGCCCATGTACCTGCCTCGCTGGTCAGCAGGGGAGGATTACGAGCAGTTAAACCGCCGTTCTAGATCTTCAGCATCAATAGGCAGTTCCTGAAACGTGCACTCCAAACTCTCGATCTCAACCGTCCTGCATGCCTGGGCTTGCTGGCTACCAATTGGAGGCTATAGGGCTCGGCTGATTAACAAGCTCCTTCGCCTCGACCAACGCATGGGGAAAATGCTTCGCCTAGAGCTTGAGTATGCGAAACACTAGACATCGCCATTGGCCCCTTGCCCCCTCACTCTCACATTAGCCCCCTGTTCGTCATCGCAGGATTTCCTCAGTCAAGCTCGAAACAGCCATTCTTTTCAGCTGCTGGCACTTCATGTATTTGACTGCCCCTATTGAATTTTTTCTACCACAAGGAGCTTTCTCTTCCTTTGCTGATGCGGTCCTTCGTACCCTGAGCTTGTCCGATTCCTCGGAACTGCTCTGCTGCAGCTCAATCGATCCGTCACGATGACCCACGGCTCGCATGTCCTCTCCTCCTCGAAGCGCGCCTCGCTCGACTCCGAAGACACGTCTCAAAGCCCTCTCGCGCGTCACTCTCGAGAGCACGGACATAGACCTCACCTGCACGATTTGGAAGCACAGAACCAGGTGGCAGCAAGCGGCCATCCTCATATAAGAATTCAGGAAAATCCAGATCACCATCAAAATGCGGAAGACGAGCACACCCAAACCCAGTCGCCGCGGGCTCTCCATCGCACAGAGACGGCCCTGTCGAAGGGCTCAATAAAGTCCCTGCGGCGGAGAGGCAGAGCAGATACTGCCAATGTCATTTACGGTTCGGCCGAGATGGGCAGATCAACTGGCTGGACACCGGGCCAGGAGCCTGGGATTGACACGAGTGACCCGGCTCCTCCATACAGCCAGGGTAATGCGACCGGCGGAGACTCAGCGCACCTCGAGAAGCTCAATCAGAGATGTGAGATTACAGTGGTGGACTTTAGCAATGAGGCGGTGTCGACGACGGACCTCGACAACGACAATATCGAGGACTTCCTTCAGCAAGGGCCGCCAGATTGGAGCGACGTCCGGTGGATTAATGTCAATGGATTGTCGTGGGACGTGATCCGGGTTCTGGGGAACCACAAGCGACTCCACAGGCTTGCCATTGAGGATTTGATTCACACCAAGAACAGGACGCAGGTGGATTGGTACAGTGATCATACCTACATGGTACTGCCTCTGCAGAAGCTTATCAACCTGGAAGAGAATGATTCGGACTTCAGCTCTGACGAGGAAGATAAGGACGATGCAGATTCCGATGTTGCCGAGTCTGAATACCGAACCAGGATTATCACCGAACGCCAGAGGCGGAAGCGCGAAAACAAGCGAAGAAAAGGCGCCATCCTCTCACTCATCGAGGACTTGCGGAAGCCCATGAAGAAAAAGAAAAAGAAACGTCCGTCTGGCTCTGCGGATGTGGTGGACGGCCTCCAGCCTTCGAACAGCTTCAAGCACACTAAAGTGGGAGCGCCGTGGGCACCCAGGAACATCCGTACCATGCAACGGTACCACGCCGGACCGAACCAGGATCGCATTGACTACATGGAGCGACACGCCGTCCTCAGTCCAAAAGGGATTGGCGTCTCCATGGAACAGGTGTCGATTTTCCTCTGCGCCGACAACACCGTCATCTCTTTCTTCGAGTATTCCGCGCACGATGTTCAAACGCCGATCATCCGCCGCCTCCAATCACCCGGAACCATCTTGCGCCAATGTTCAGACGCGAGTATGCTCTGCCAAGCCATCCTGGATGCGATAATCGATCTTGCCATCCCTGTAACGACGGCGTATCAAGATGCGATAGGGGACTTGGAATTGGACGTGCTCACGGATCCCGACATCCATCAATCGAACGTCCTTTATATCCTCACCTCCGAGATCGCCATCCTGCGAAATGCGATCGCACCAGTTGTCCAGTTGATCGGCGCGCTGAAAGACCACAAAACAAATGCTCAGCCTACACCGGCAACCCATTCGCGCATCGCCAGTCCCGCACCGCTCGACCAACAAGATCCTCTTAGCAAAGCCACGAGCTATGAGATGAAAAACCCGAATCTTCGGAAACAGTTCACACCCCCACCAATTATGAGCGGTGTGCAAATTTCTCCTCTCACAGTAACTTACCTTGGCGACGTGGAAGATCACGCCTTGCTAATTCAAGACTCGTATGATCAAATGCGCCGTAACGCCGACAATCTCGTTGACCTGATTTTCAACACTGTCTCGGCGTACCAGAATGAATCCATGAAACAACTCACCATCGTCACATGCTTCTTCTTACCCCTGACCTTTTTGACCGGCTATTTCGGACAGAATTTCGAGCGCTTCAATGGCGTGCAGCATCACAGCGATGCCTTTTTCTGGGTGATCGCCGTGCCGGTGTCGGTGGTGGTGTTTTTGTTACTGATGAGGGATGTTATGACGAGATGGGTGGTGAAGTGGGCCAACAAGGCGCTGATTAAGAGAGGGAGGAGGAGAAGGTTGCAATCTGATGGGAAGTGAGCCTCTTATTTGAGCAACAATGGGAGCCGCGAGAGAGGCAGTGATGATCAGGGCAGGCGGCGCGCATGCGCGCGTTGGATACTGAATTGGGCTGTCCCGGTTCTATTGCTCTTGTGCCGGGCATTTGCTTGTGGGGACCCAGATTTCGATATTGAGCGAGGAGTTGCGGATTGTTCTTAGCCCACTTGAGCCTGGATTCCAATCGCCCATTTCATGACATGTGCTCACTACAATGTTTTTCAGTGGTCTAGAGGACCGATCACCGGCAACATGTGAAGAAGATTCTCCTCACCCATAATCTGCAAGAAAGACCCACCGTCATGGGTGTCATGCTCAAGACATCCGTCTCACGCCGTCTCCTACCGATCCAGTAATTCGCCCTATGGTACCAGAGCTGTGTATGTACCCTTCCTTTCTCCCTGTTCCATGGAAGCCCTTCCCAATCCAGTACTTCCACCCCGGCTATATTTCCACACTTAGCGTCCCGCTCCGGCAGAACACCGGCCGCTCATGACGCAAGGCTGGCGAGGCTGGCTGCTTCGAGGACAATACGCAGTCCTCACATACCTACTCCGTAAAACTAGCACCTCAATACGAAGAGGACACGTCTTTACACTATACGATTATCATGGCGACGCTATAAACTCCGATAGAACGATTAAGAGGTCTATCTTCTTCCTATCCCCTTGTCACTCTCCCACATCTACTCACCTCATACCGGCGGATCAGATCGCAGCGCCATGACCACTGCCCGAGGCATCACCGTCTTCTCCGGCGGCAGCGCCGCCAACGCGCTGGTCGAAGTCTTCGAGGCCGTGCGCGTCACCAAAGGCTGCCCGCTCAACTACATCATCCCGATCTCCGACAATGGGGGGTCCTCCTCCGAATTGATCCGCGTCTTCGGCGGGCCAGGCATCGGCGACGTGCGCTCGCGCCTCGTGCGGCTCATCCCCAGGGACCCGCCGTCGACCGAACGCTCGGCCATCTCCAACCTGTTCAACCACCGGCTGTCGAGCACCAGCGCCTCGGAGGCCGCCTCCAGCTGGCAGGCCATCGTGTGGGGCACGAGCCCGCTGTGGCGCGACATCCCGTCGGCCAAGAAGGAACTCATCCGCTCGTTCCTCAACGTGCTGAACCTCGAGGTCATGAAGCGGGCGCGGCCCCCGGCGTCGACCTTCGACTTCACCTCGGCCAGCGTGGGCAACTTGTTCCTCACGGGCGCGCGCCTCTTCAGCGGCAGCTTCGAGTCTGCCATTTATCTGCTGAGCAGCATCTGCGCGATTCCCGACGCCGAGGTGCGCGTCATCCCGAGCATCAATTCCAACTTCTCGCACCATATCGCGGCAGGGCTCGCGAACGGGGACGTCATTGTCGGGCAGAACAACATCTCCCATCCCGAGGCGAGGACGAAGCTGGAGATGCCGGCTGTGGTGGCGGACCCACTCTCGCTCTCCCCCTTGCTGGGCTCAAATTCGGACGAGGCGGAGATCCGGGTGCTGGAGGGGCATCATGGCTTCGATCATTCGGGCGATGAGATCGAGGACGCCCATATCCCCGGGACGCTTCCTACACTACGCCAGCGGAACATCAAGTTTAGCAAGGATCACGACGAGGACCTGCCGGCGCGGATTGAGCGGATATGGTATATTAACCCGTATGGACAGGAGATGCTCCCGCCCGCGAACCCGAGGGTTGTGTCGGCAATCAAGGAGTCTCAGGCTGTCATCTACTCGATCGGCTCACTTTACACGTCTATCATCCCCTCGATTGTCCTCAAGGGGGTGGGCGACGCGCTGCGAACGACACCCGCGCGCCACAAGATCCTGGTCTTGAATGGGTCCCTGGACCGGGAGACGGGTCCGAGTTCGAATCCCTTCTCGGCGTTCGACTTTGTCGAGGCAATTGCTCGGGCGGGCGAACATTCTTCAGGCCGACCCTGGAGACCGAAGCTTCATACCTCGCGGTCAGACGATACGCTACGGTCTTCGGCACCGCCAACTCCTGCAGCGACTCGACATGGCGGATTTCTATTTCCTGCTGCTACAATGAACGGCCACATGCATACGCACACCCACAGCCATGACCCGCCCCGAGACGATGTTTATCGGAAGTATGTGACGCATGTGATTCACCTGACTGGGGAGGGCACACCACAGGTGGATCGAGGCCATCTGGCCTCGCTGGGCATTGATTGCTTGAAGCTGTATGGTCGAAAGAGCTCCAAGGGCGTCATGTTGTACGACTCGCAAGCTCTGATCGGAGCCCTTGAGGCGATTCTTGGCAAGAAGGGCGACGCAATGACGCAGAGCAAGAGTCGAAGAAACACCGTCGATTCGAACGGCTTTCCTCAGATGCAGGAGGCAAGGGCGAACGCCCTGACAACTTCTTGAACGATGGGGCATTCCGATTTAGATCTTGCCACTCCTGTTCCGCAACCACGCCACGAACGGCAGCTTCCACTCGACCCGTCTCAAGTCAGGATGGAAAATATCAAAGTCGACCTTCTGCAGCCGGTCGAGCCACAACTGCGAGCTAACAGCTGGGCCCATAACGATGCCGAACCCCTTGTCGATATCTTCCTTCCTTTTCTCCGCCGAAGTGCGCACGCCCATGTCATACTTGCTATACTCGTGACCTTCATCGTGCATGTGCTCGAATTCGTGGCCCGGGTCGCGGTATTGTTGGACGTTCTTGAGCAGCTCGCGTGCGGTTATGAGATGATCGGAGGCGCGAGTGGCAACTGTGAATACGGCATCGCGGATGCCAACGGCGTCTGCACCATTTCGAAATATGTCTTCTTCTCGGACGCCGCATTGGGACATGACGTCCAGGGGGAGAGTAACCACGCCTTGCCTTTCTCGCGTGCCGCCACCCATATGAGGCGGATTCACCGAGTGTGAATTGGGTGGAGGCGGAAATGCAAGTAACGGCACACCGCGAAGCACGGCAGCAATACCTGCAGCTTTCCCCACGTGTGAGGCCAGGTGGTCCATCTCTAGGGATTTCAAGGGTAGTGCCGAGAGCGTCAGGTAAAGGAGCGTGGAGTACGTTGACTCGCCGTAAGATTCGAGCTCGGACAAGTTGGTGAATCCCGGATGGGACAATTTGCGGTCCCGAGCTGTAATGATGCGATGGAACCACGTCTTGTTGAGCTTGTAGCCTTGTTTGAGGTACGAAGCGATCAAGATGGCAACGGGCTCCGACGGCGGGGTGAGCTTAAAGCTCTTGTCGATGGTGTCTCTCCAGAACTGCATCCTCATCGCTCCGATTTGAGGCATTGACACGACATCGGGGATTCTGGCAAGCTCGATGTTGAAGGCCCGGATGGCCAGGTATGCCGGTAGCATGTGCGGCGGGATGAAGTGAGCCAGCGTATATGATGGCGAGTCATAGGTTCTGGAGCTGCAGTGAGAAAGACGTCGACGGGCGAGGGAGATAGATGAACCCACCGAACAAGACTGGAACAATAGCCCTGTGCTTTCTTCACGTCTGGTGAATCCCGCTCAAGGGAAAGAGCCGCTCGTCGCGTAGATGTAAAGTTTCGAGCATGTAATACGCTCTGAGCTTCCTTTGGCCATCTCGATAGCAGCCGTCTGCCACATCCTCCTCCCGCTGTAGACATCATATCGGGAGACTGTCCTGCCGTCTCCTCTTCCTTCCGAAATACCCCTAGCTTTAATGATCTTTCATTTCGACGACGAGAGGGGATACAGGTGATTAGACTCCCTCTATTAATGTTATTGGACTGAGCCGCAAACCGACGGCAACACTGGTCCTTCGATTGCTGAAGTGTGATGTTGGTACTAAAGAATTAAATTGCTTTGTATGACGTTGACGCGTCACGTGCGAGCGCGTTTAATGCACGCGTCGTTCCCTCCGTCTTTCCCTCTTCGATTTGTGCTCAATGCGAAGGCCACCATTCCCTGGGACTTATGGATGTTGACGTGCGGCCCAGAAAGAAAAGGCGTTTCTTCGTCGACGACCCAGAAGATGTCGCTGAACAACCGCATCCGCAACCGCAGCCGCCACCCTCATCCTCGGTGAATGCCTCGAGTCGACCCAATTCCGCCACCTCGTCAACCGGCCCTGAACCCAACTCCAGCCAGACCGACCACGCTGACATCCAGACCTCTAGTAACAATGGGACGGCATCTACATTCGATTCTGATACATTCCGCACCTTTGTCGGAGAGGATGTCCCTCAGGAAGTGGTGGACAAAATCCAGTCTGCCGCCAATGGAAACATTGAGCGAGCGATCAACATGTACTTGGACGGGTCATGGAAGCATATCGCAACATCTTCGCGGAAGCCCTCGCTTGCTTTAGGTGGAGGTGGCTCATGGCTCGGTTCCTCTACTGCGGCGACCGGCACTCCTTCTGCCCCCCGGCAACGAACAAAGCGCGAGTCTCTCCCGCAGATGATACGGCTGGACTCTATGCCCGAGGAGCGATATGTAGGATCGTTCGGTGTGGGCGCATGGATGACAAAGAGCGGTACAGGCTTGCTGGCCCACGGAGAGGCAGTACGGATAGAACGATCCAAGATCACCCCGAAGACAAAGATTGGGCGGGGAGGGAAGTTGGTGCCTGTCGTGGCCAGAAACCAGAAGGCGGATGTCATAACACGCTTTACAAATGCCAAAGGCGAAGAACTAGGACGCCTACCCGAAGAGACGGCTTCTTGGGTATCGCCGTTGCTGGATCAAAAGATTTGCCGCTTTGAAGGAACATGCGTCTATGCACCGGATCGTGTCCGGGTCAACGATACAATCTACCTCCAGCTTCGTGCTTATCTGGTCAAGACTGCTTTCGAAGCTAACGCTTTTGTCAAACCCAAGGACGACAATAGAGCGACAGGCTTCTTTTTGGAGAAGGAGAGCACGGAGGAGAAGGACCTTCGTTTACGGCAAGTCGCGCTCGTCAAATTGTTCGAGGAAGTCAACCTCAATCCCACGACAACGAATGAGACGGTGGCGAAGCACAAGAAACAAGGGTTGTTGAAAGCTGCTGAAATGGCGGAACAATATGACAAGGACAAGGAAGCCAAGGCCAAATCCGGCACTTCGACACCAGGCTCCGAAGAGGAAGAAGGTGAAGAATTGGAGGAGGATCAGCTCGACACACTGTACCGCAAGGCACAGTCGTTCGACTTCAACACTCCGGAAGCTGAGCCTGCCGCCTCCTTCCAACTTGACTTGCGAAAGTATCAGAAACAGGCGTTGCATTGGATGCTGGGTAAAGAACGGGATGAGAAGTCTGACAAACAACAGTCAATGCATCCTCTATGGGAAGAGTACACCTGGCCCGTCAAAGATGCAGACGACAAGCCAGTGCCAGCTGTTGAAGGCCAGGACAAGTTCTACGTGAATCTCTATTCTGGAGAAATCAGTCTGGACTTCCCCATCCAAGAACAAAATTGCTTGGGCGGGATCCTGGCAGACGAAATGGGACTTGGAAAGACAATCGAGATATACAGTTTGATCCATTCGAATCGGTCACAAGTTGATCTGGAGGCCATGGACAAGACACTGACTTCCGTCAACCACCTGCCTCGACTTCCGCAAGCGTCAATGTCAGTCGAACCAGCGCCATGCACGACGCTGGTGGTGGCGCCCATGTCTTTATTAGCACAATGGGAAAGTGAGGCTGTCAAGTCTTCGAAGCCAGGCACATTGAGGACTATGGTTTATTATGGCAGCGAGAAGTCGGTCAATTTGCAGGTCTTGTGCTCTGCTTCAAATGCTGGATCTGCCCCGAACGTCATCATCACGAGTTATGGCACTGTCTTATCAGAGTTCAACCAGGTGTCAGCCGCTGGTGGCGACAGAGCATCACATGGCGGCCTATTCTCGGTCGAGTTTCACCGAATCATTCTAGACGAAGCGCACACAATCAAGAACAGGCAGGCAAAAACATCAAAGGCTTGCTATGAGCTCAAAGCAAAGCACAGATGGGTGCTGACTGGGACACCGATCGTCAATCGCTTGGAAGACCTTTTTAGCCTGGTAAGATTCCTCAAAGTCGAGCCGTGGAGTAACTTCTCGTTCTGGAAAACGTTCATCACGGTGCCGTTTGAGTCGAAAGAAATCGCAAGGGCACTCAACGTTGTTCAAACTGTCTTAGAACCCCTGGTGCTCCGAAGAACCAAGGACATGAAGACACCTGAAGGTGAAGCTCTTGTGCCGCTGCCTCCCAAATCAATCACCGTCGAAGAAGTTGAGCTGTCAAAGACAGAACGCGAAGTGTACGATCTAATCTTCACCCGGGCGAAACGGGCGTTCAACGAGTCGGTGGCAGCTGGCACTCTCTTGAAGTCGTACACCACGATCTTCGCTCAGATTCTTCGCCTGCGGCAGTCCTGTTGCCATCCCATATTGACGCGCAACAAGGACATCGTGGCAGACGAAGAAGACGCAGCCGTTGCCGCGGCGGCGGACGAGAATGGCTTTGCCGACGACATGGATCTTCAAGATCTCATCGCTCGATTCACCAAAGATACGGACCTTGCAGACAAGGAGAACCCGGCATCGAAAGACCCCATCAACACATTCACCACCCATGCCCTGCGCCAAATTCAGGATGAATCAAGCGGCGAGTGCCCGCTTTGCTATGAAGAACCCATGGATAATCCGGCCGTCACCACCTGCTGGCACAGTGCATGCAAAGACTGCTTGGAAAAGTACATTGCGCACCAAATAGAGAAAGGAGAGAATCCTCGTTGTTTCTCTTGCCGCGAGGAGATCAACCCCAGAGATGTCTTCGAGGTTGTTAAGCACAATGCCCTGTCACTATCTTTTGATGAAGATCAAGACATGTATGGGGTCGAGGATGCAGCCGTCAAGCCTAGCAAGATCTCGCTACGACGAATCCATCCTTACTCACCATCTGCATCGACTTCGGCCAAGATCGCGGCATTGCTAAAACACTTGTCCGCCTTGCCCAGGGGGACCAAGGCGGTGGTCTTCTCCCAGTTCACATCTTTCCTCGACCTGATTGCTCCTCAACTCACTAAGCATGGCTTCGCGCATCTCCGCTTCGACGGCACGATGTCGCAGAGAGTTCGAGCTCAAGTGATCCGCGCCTTTAACGCAGAGAACGCGTCAGACCCGAAAGCACCTCGCATCTTGCTCCTTTCCCTCCGGGCAGGTGGTGTCGGTCTGAATCTTACGGCTGCAAGCCGGTGTTACATGATGGATCCATGGTGGAGTTTCGCCGTGGAGGCACAGGCCATCGATCGCGTGCACCGGATGGGGCAGACGCAGAAAGTCGAGGTAATAAGATTCGTGACGAAAGAAAGCATTGAAGGGAGGATGTTAAGGGTGCAGGAAAGGAAGATGGCCGTGGCGGGGAGTTTGGGAGTCGGGCAATCGGGCACGGGTGAAAACGAGGAAGAGAGGAGGAAGAAGAGGATCGAGGAGTTGGAGATGTTGTTGGGTTAGTCAGGGAGATGGTACAAAACAATTGATGCAAGGAAGAGCATCAGAGGTGTTGTTGGGAATCCCTTGTCGAAAGGAGCTATTACGAACGAGGCATCCATGATGCGAGGAGTGGATTGCGTGCGTGCGCGCATTCATGCATGTTGTGTAGTCACAAAGCCGCGGACGGAGGAGATCGGTTTTTGCAGCCTGGGGGCCCGATGCATGCGAGAAGACTACTACTGGAGTAGGTAACCTAGGATATACGGTGTACGCGAGCGAGCGATATACGATGCATTCAATATATCGTACTGTATTCTCTCCCTTTCGACATGAGCCATCTTGGGGATTCCGGGATGAAGAACAGGGACACCAGGAAGGCCAGGGCGGAGAAGATTTGGATGCAGAAGTTAAGGCGCCACTGATATGCATCGCGAACAAAGGTGAAGCAAGCGCGGCCGAAGAGGCCACGATTTCACCTGTGAGGATGCATACAGAGTGATAGCCGACCAAGAAGCCGCGTGAGTGGTAAGGGGAGATCTCGCTCATATAGACGGGCGTGTTGCTCTGGATGATACCACAGGTAAGACCTCCGAGACAGCGCACGGCGAAGAACATGGGTAGGTTCGACGAACCTGCTACAGTATCAGGGCATTCGAGATGATTAGAAGAATCGCAGCCTCGCCCGACCCCATCTGCTCGATATGTAGGCCCCAAGCATGGCTCCGATGAAGGCAAACCCATAAAACCTAGGTGAAGAGCATTTAGCCCTAGACAGGGCAAGGCCGTGTGTTCCTTACCCGTCCAGCATACCGCCGACAAGAGCATCAGCGTTGGAGACGTCAAGAAACTTTGCCGCAAAAATCGGTTGAGATAGCGAACCACCGAGCACCACGACCGAGTAGCCATATTTCGCACTTCTAAGTCCAGCGACAAGGATCATCCGGCAAGACCATCAGCAAACCACATCCGAGAAGCAAATCACGAACAAGTATTAAGAAGCAACCAGCGGAATCTTGAAGGTCTTACCAAACCGTTCAAGGCGCTTGTGTGAGGCTTCGCATGGTGGCCTTCCACATCGGGGAGGCCCGTCGTTTTGTATCATCCTTTTGGTCCTGGCTGGGTTGATTGATGTACTTAGATAGGGGAATCGGCTGACTGAGCATCATGTTCCGCTACGTGGAAGTCAGTCTGGTGGTAGCGACCAACGCGTCCAGGGCAAGAGACAGGCAGGTCAAAGGTACCACGACTCAGCAACAACCAACTGAATTTTCAGCTGTGAATGGAAACAGAACAAGCGATGACTGTCCAGCCAGCGACTCGGCAGCATATATATGCTCTTTTCCGTTGTCCTGGTCCGCCATGTGATTTGAAGCCTTGGTGCTTGCTGGTTTGACTCCCAGAAAAACAAGGGGCATGATTTGAAAAGCCACCATCTCCGAACGCTGATACGCCACAAGCAAAGTAACAAAGCTTTGGAGACTCATAGTCAGGTGCCCAGAAGCGTTCGAGACCAGATTTACAAGGAAGAATAACAGCGTGAACGACGAAAGCAGACCCAGAACGCGGGTCACTACAGAAACGTCTTACCAAGTCATGCCGCCGTACAAGCAGAAACAGCCTCAAAGACAAAAATGAGCCCTAATATCGAAATTTCAGGCCTACGCGATGAAATTGTGCAGGACTATTGTGATTGGCAACAGACCTAGGTCAGCAAACCCTCCCTGAAGTCGTCGACAAAGGTCTTGACCTAGAACTTCTCCACAAAGATCAGGACGCTCAGTCTCTCGCCGCAGAAGCGCTAGGGATTGCTCGGCGATACAGTACTATCGAGACATCAAAACTTACGCCAAACATCGCAAACTGCATCATCACGCAGACTCCGCGCAGGATGATTATTCTCATGCAGAGCACAATTTCGTCTATTGAGCATCAGTTACTTTGGAATCGTTCTTCAGCATCTCAGGATTAAAGGTACATGGAATGGGCGAATGCAACGCGTAAAACAACGAGTAGGGTAGTTGATAACCCAGACCAAGTACGGTGGGCGCGGCTGACCATCTCCCCGAGCGTCCCTAGCCAAGACCAGGGAGCCTAATCTGGCTCCTTTAACCCGACCAACTAGGGAGTGAGTAGTCAGTCTATCCTCTGAGCCCGAAGGTCTTTGGTGTGTCGGTTAGACTGCAAGGGTTGGTGGCGTGTGCCGCACCGAGACGGTCGGGCTCTGCTGTTGCGTGAGGGTATTTCAATGGCTGCAGCCCAGCCCGAGCCATGGCGACGCTCGGATTTTCGTCACTCGCGTTGTTCCGGGATGGCTCAAAGAGTGTGAAGTCGTACCAGAAGCAAACTCCCATGACCAATGTGCTTCAGGCTGTTGAGCAGGCATCCGCACCACCCCTAACACAGAGCGGGGCACTTACGCTGTAGATGCTCAGCCTGATCTCTGGTCTGTTTCTTCTTGAAAATAACCTACATCAGGAGGACTACGAGGGCTCCAGGCGAACCTTCTGGCATTCGACAAGCACAAATGGCGCCTGCAGACCCCAGTCGTCCCGGCGTCCCACAAGTTGACCCGGAAGGAGGAGCGCCTGGGAAAGAAAGATCAAGGCGCCGCTCCGATGGCAGCCCCAACCGATATCACAATCCGTTCGCGGGCTGCTTCAGTCGCGGAAGATGGCACGACGACCGCTACGAGCACTTCATATCGCAACGCCTAGAAGATTATCCTCCAGGCTATCCACAGCTGGCAGCATATGCAAACAGTGACGTGGACACGTTACTCTTCAGACGCTTCGGTTGGCTACGTTGTCGTGCGCTCTTACATCTCCAAGATGAGCTACAAGCTCTGGAGGACGAATTGAGAAGTCTCGACAGCGAGCATGCCAGAACAAATCCGAACAGGCTCATAAGCAAGCGCTTTGACGAAGACCAGGCCTGGCACCAAGATACCAGCAAGCGGAAGACGATAATGATTGAGATCAATTCAAGGCTCAAAGATTATGATAATCTCCTCGAACGACAAAAGTTCGTTTCAGCCATCCGCAAACCCAGCATGCGCGAGTTCCGGTCGTTCTTCGACTGGGTACGCAACAACCGTCCGGTTACTCTGGAAGAATGCCAGTTCATCTACCACAAGGACGATATTCTTTCTCTTGGCCAGCAATCCGACATTTGGCTAGGTCCTTTGACGGACTGTCTCCTCCGCATACTGCCAGACTCTTTGAAAAAGGTACGTCACCAACTGAAACGTCCTCGGTTGTCAAGGAATTGCAGCAACAGTACTAAAGTTCAGCTACACAGCAACTTTTGACCTCAAAAGAGACCAGAACAAAGTCGAAAGACTCGAAGACAACATGCTATTCAAGCGAAAGATGGGATGTCTTGGTCAAAGTCATCGTTAACCTTGCCACAATCATCTTACTCGTCCTTCCCACCACTTTATTGTACGTCCTTGATATGGATCGCGCCTCGAGGCTCATCATCCTCGGTGTATTTGTCGTCATCTTCAATATCTCCATCGCCAGTTTGACAAATGCCAAGCGACATGAAATGTTTGCTGCGACTGCTGCGTAAGTGCAACCCCATTGAGGATCCTGGCCTTGAACTGAGACGAACCTTTATAGATATTGTGCGGTGCTGGTGGTCTTTCTTGGTAGCATTTCGTAGCTTGAAAGTACAACATTGGCCAGTGGAATTCGATCGATATCCTTTCGGACGCGAGAGATCCTGCAGCTATGTCCCAAGTGTGATGCACTTGAGCTGCGCATCTTGGCTCGCGTCCACTCTCAACACTACCTGACTCTGTGACTCTCCCCCCGCCTGCCCGACGCCTGGCCTCCGCTATGTCGTTGGCCTCTGTGACCATCTTGACCGACTCGTTTAGTATGATCTTTGGGAAGCCGGCACGGGCAGCGTTTTGCACACCCAGCGCAATTTCGCCGATCGCAATCTGAGCCACAAGCACAGAGTGCTGGATCACAGTGGGGGCAAGGACCGCACCGGCAGCGTTGTATACACCTATCACAATTTCGCCGAGTGCAACTTGCGCCACAAGCACAGCCTTGTGAAGTACATTCAGGGCAAGGACCACACGGGCAGCCTGGCGAACACGTCGTGCAATTTCGCCCAGTGCAATTCCCAGACTGCTTGCATGCACACCCTCCTTCGCATGGGTTGCACGTCCTTCGGTGGGGGTGGAGATATGCCGGTGCTGCTGAGTTGCTACCACTTCGTTGGTTGCCATGCCCTGATGGGATGCTACCACCTCGTTGGTTGCCATGCCCTGGTGGGATGCTACCACCTGATGTCGCATTTGTCGGGGTATTGTACATTTGATCGAGCTATATTTTCTATGAGTGACGTTCAATCAAGCTCAAGGTAACAGTGCTTTCTCACCGTCTGATAAGGTTGGACGTTGTTTTGGGGGCGGGTATCCGTGGGAGCGTAATAAATGATGTGATCTGAATGAGTAGACGCTTGTTCTTGGTCGCGGTCCCCGTCTGTGGACGGGCGTGTATGTTCTGTTGTTCGGTGACTTTGGCCAGCAGGTCGGCTGGTAGGCTGATAAGAGCCAGCTGACGTATCTAAATACTGATAAGGCCGAGAAATCTTTCCAGCAGTTGTGGTTTGACAGTGGCCAGAGGATGTTATTTCCGCGGGCGTTGATATTGCTGACACAGGCGATGATATCGTTGACCTGGGTGATGACGGTGGTGATATGGCCGATTGAGGCAGATGACTATGGTAAGTTTGTCCGCTGGTAGGGTAACGATAAGTGTTCGAAGGTGTACCGTCCATCATGGAGCCTTTTCTGGGTGCTCCCGGCAACGACTCAGTGTTGGCAGCATCCCGGCGCTTTGGACGGTAAGCGAGGTCTCTCCGCTTGTTTCTCTTGCGCTATCGACACGAACGAGAGGTTAGTTTTCCGTGGGTCTCTCAACGCAAGGACTCACTACTCACAAGATCTAGGTGATCATCTCCCGGGTCTCGCAAGAGATCGTCGTAGCGATCTCTTTCCTCGACCTGTGCGACCATGGCGCACGTGGACGGTCTACGAGGGCCGTTGATCGGTGCGCAAGGCGAGCACTTCAGGGGGCTGAAGCTGTACCTCGACGTGATGTCGACGAAATCGCGGTCGAGAACCTGACTGTCTGCTGGCAAGTAGTGGCTCAAGGGTGGACAGCCGCACTCTTCATGGACAACCTTTCAGCCTTAAATAACCGTCCGCAAGCCTACGGTTCGCACCCCCGGCCATGAAGGGCCAACGGAGGCTTTGACAAATGGTAGAAAGAGTTCCTCAAACCCTGCATGAAACGCGCCTGTGCCGCAGCAGAATACGAGTCTGCCTCATTGGTGCCCAACTATCATGGTACTTGAGCATAGGAACTGCCCGCAAGTGCGCATTCCTCGCACATTGCTGGGCTCCAAGGGGCAAGGACTCTATTTGTATGATTGGTATCTGTGTACCAGGGTGTTCCTACCCCTTGTTGACATCTGAGGCGAGTGCCCAAGACTCATCAAAGCAAGGCGCAATTTTCGGTGCGTGACGAACCAGCCTCCTGTAAGTGAACGAAGCGTCGCTTTTCACCCCGCGAACCAGAGCTCGTGGCGCTCACACCCATGAAAAACGCCCGAAAAGCTCGCATGTGAGCAACATTTGTCTCTATCCAATACCCAGCTCTGGTTGCAGAGATGAGCACCGATATGATGCGGCAGCCACAAGGTCGATCGAGGCTACTGCCTGCCTGCCAAAGACTTCCGAGAATGAGAAACTTATTTCTCTTAAACCACAGGTTTAAGTCAGTTTTTTGGTGTTTGGAACAAGGTCCATTCCGTCTGGGTATCGCCATTTGGCACAAGTTAGGTCTCCGCGAGTGCCCTCGCGCATCTACATATGGGGTTCTCGTCGAGGTCGGCTTCAACACCAACGCCCGTTGGGATAGGGTTCGAAGGAATGCTCAAGGCGAGTAGTTGTTATTGGAGCAAGATATCCACACACCCCGATACTCCACCATCGGTTGCCGTGGGAGGTAGATTTGTGGAGTAGGTTGCTGTCGGCATCACACGAGACACTGATCGCTTCGACGAGTCGCCGGGGGGTTCTCTGCGGAAACGGGCTTTCAGCGTTATATTGCCCCAAATCCACGCATGGTGCCGGTGTTGAAAGGAGATTTGATTGACTGAATTTGTTCTTTAGTCTCCGGTCTGAATAGGATATTCCAGATTGGTTCGGTGTAACCATATCTCAACAGCGTCACCAAAAGCATCACTATTACTGTACAAGTTGGCCATTCAAGGCTTTTCCCAGTTACATTTGGAAGAGGGCAGATTGATAGGAGACTTGCTGTGTGCGACAAAGCAAAGAAGTTTACGTCAAACAGCCTCTTGCATTCCTCGAATTTCGTCTCTGCTGCAGGCCCAATGGGGCGTAAGATGGCGGCATTGAGAATGATAGCATCAATCTTTGCTCTGCGGCTCAATCATTTCGAGCAGCGACTCAGCTTCAGATGTCTCGATGCCTGCCCTGATAGCGAGTGGTACATACGCATTGCTTAAAAACTGATTGGTTATGGCAGGATCTATACGGGCGCCCGCGCCGGTCAGGATTCTGTGGAAGCAAAGATGTCAATCCCACAGATGGCTCAGGTTAGAATTGTATAGGAAGTAATATGTTGCGGGTAATACACATATCAGCCTTTCTCCGGTGGAAAGGCAGAACCCTGTTGCCTGGGGTCTGTGGATAAAGCGTAGAGACCGACAGCGAGAGTAACTTTGCTTAACAAGCATAAATTGAATCGGGTAAGTCTTTGAGGCCAGGAATTTCCACATACCAGTCTCGTTACTCGGTATTTCAGGATGCATCCCGACTTCTAAGAAGCCACCGGACTGTGTGGGATCGAAGCTCGGAGTTCGACGGGGTTGTCGGAGCGCCGGTGTACGAGGGGGGAAGGGAACGGAGTGGCTGGAGGCGAAGGAAAGAACAACATTTGAAGATCACGAGATGCTGAACTTTGTCGGAGACTATGTGGCCTTCAATATTATCGACCTATGGAGAAGTCGACCTTTCTTCCGCTTGATATCATCTATCTTCAAGATCGAAATTCAACGCAGCAATGTCTGACTCTGAAGAATATCCGCCTTTTCCACCACCAGGTCCGCCATTCATTCCAGCCAGCTTCCACCAGAACACCGAAGATGGAGACACAACTGGCTATATTTTCAATCACGTGGCTCTGCAAATTAGCTCGCCAGCCCTATCGTTCTCGTTCTATGTCGACTTTTTAGGCATGAGTCTGATCTTTGTGATCAATGCTGGACCCATGACAGCGTATTATCTGGGGTACCGGGATGGAGAGCACGATGCAGTCCCTTCAGACATGGCTCGGAGGTCTGGTGCGCGTTCGGGGCTCTTGGAACTTATCGTTGCAAACGACAAGGATGCCACACATAGCGATCCGACGCCGAATGGTACAGAGAAGTTTAGTGCTGGCGGTGGGAGCACGCAGTCAGTTCGGAGGGTCGGATTCGCCCATTTCGGCTTTCGGGTACCCAATGTCGCGGAGACGTTGAAGCGGGCCGAGGAGAAGGGCTGGAAGGTGGTGAAGCCGTTGGACAAGGTGGATGTTCAGTACATGCCGCTTCCGGGATGGGAGAATGAGACTGAGGGCAGAGAAAGGAAATGGGAGGGTGGATTTGAGAAGACGTTTGCACAGGTCGCCTTTGTGCAGGATCCTGACGGGTGAGTCCAATCTTCATTCCTTTTATCCAATCGACGTTGCGTAGATCCACGACTTTGGAGGAAGAACCATTGAGCTCCAGGTCATTTCCATCTTCAACTTGTCTGACGGGAGAGCAGACATTGGATTGAGATCTTGCCGAGGGAGATGAAGAGGGGCTAAAAGGAGCAGAAACGGGTGACAAGGGGTCCCTTGGATGGAGGCCTTCACTTCACGGGAAAGTACGAGCCAGCTATTGGACTATTTTCACAGTTCTTTGCAGAAGCAAGCCCAGAGAAAGGCTTGCAATAAACAGCATGGTTAGATTTATGTCATCGATCCAGAGTTAAGAAGCGACAGGAGAGCTGACTTCAGGCAGAGACCCCCCCTTAACACTACAGCCTCATGGCTAACAACCTCAGCCCTGTGGGAGATAGTCTGCACTCAGTATGGAGTACATTTCGGGACACAGTGCCTGCAAAGCCGATGGCGAAAGGCCAGGTTATTGATCTTCATGGATTGTGTCAGCCTTGTTCATCCAATCCGTTAGGATTGTCCCTGAACATGAAGGACCGAACCATTTTGAATGAGTCCTTTGGCTATGTACTTCTTGGAGACAGAAAACCCAATCCACCTGGACACATTCTAGATAAGAGCTGGTTTGTTTCCCTTGTCAAAGCGGGAACTTGCCTGCACCTTTGCGAAAGACATTCGTAGGATCATATTGTTTTTTCAACTCCAATACTCGATCATAGTTGACTCCAAATATATCCTTGGCTGTAGCCGTATTGACCCCTAGACGACCACAAATGAATCAGCAAATGGTCAATGGAAAGCAATGTACGTGCTGTGACTGACTTACCGTCGTAATTTCCATATTGACCCACTCCATCGTCAGTTTTATGTTTCTCAAGCACCTCACGGGCTTTACGTGCCATGTCGCGAGTCCAGTTGCGGCATACAGCGTCATTGTGGTCGCCGACCCATCTGGTGCTGTAGAGAATACTGTAATGTGATCCCCGGTTGGCAAACGACATGGCCGTCTGCGACACTTGGTTGACCACTCTTTGAGAGAAAAACTCGAACAGAATGATGGTTTTGATGGCATCTGGGACCTCGGTTATGAACCGACGGTAATCCTCCAAGATGTCTTCCGCTTGAACCAGTGTCAAAGGAGCAGCAAAGGCCGACCCTTTCTGTGTCTTGCGATCTCCGTGTGTCGATACTCTGTTAAGCATGCTGTTCACCTCCTTGTAGGGTATCTCTGAAGTCATATCCGCAAGTGGATTAAGCGCAAATAAGGGAGCGAAGTAGTCCCTCGCTTCGTCCCTCTTACCATTGTAAAATAAGATGGCCATCACGCTGACCTTTCGTGCAGGTGCCGGGGCACCAATACCAAGTACCATCGCGCTCTGACCCTCAGTTGTTTCCACGACCCAGTTGGCGAACTTAACGAGTTCACCCAGATCTCCGGTTTTGAACACGAGTAAGCCGCCCCAGACCGGGTCGGCTTGCTTATATCCACGAAACGTGAAGCTCGTTGCTACACCAAGGCTTTGTCCAGCTCCTCGCAATCCCCAGAAGAGATCCGGATTCTCAGTCTCCGAGGCCGTGAGGATGCGCCCATCTGCAAGCACCACTTCAACTTCCAGGAGGTTGTCGATCGTTAGTCCGTACTTGCCCGTTAACCAGCCATATCCTCCACCCAAGGTGAGACCACCGACCCCTGTATGGTTGACTGTTCCACCTACTGTAGCCAGACCATACTTGGCAGCAGCGTAATCGACGTCCTCCCAGATTGTCCCTCCCTGGGCCGTAATGGTCAAATTTTCGGGATCGACAGTGACCTGACGCATCTTTGTCAAGTCAACGACCAGGCCACCCTCGGTAGAGGACGACCCAGAAGTCGAATGTCCTCCACCAACGACTGCGACTTCGAGCCCATGATTCTGAGCGAACAGCAGGGCTTGCGCCACGTCTTCGGCGTTAGTTGCTTGTACAACGACACCCTATTGCAGAATGATTAGTACAAGCTTCTGTGCAAATCTGCACACCGTGGACCCGAATTCCAGCATGTCAGAGTGCTTACAGCTCTCTTCTCAGCTGCCTCTGACCATCTGTGCAGACTCTCTTCATATCCTTCTGAGTCCGGTGTTAACACAGCAGACACCTTGACAGATTTTCTGAGGTCTTCGACGGGAACCGAATTCTGTCCGACTGAACCCATGATTGAATTTGGACTAGCTTCGATGATGCAAGGCTTGGTGAATTCCCAATGCCTAAAGAGATGATCATTATCGTCAATTGATCCAGCTGCATCGCCGAAGCTTCCTTTTTACATTTGAGTCGAAATCGATGCCTCACTAGGCGCGCAGAGTGCTTGAAATTCGGGCCGTAGGTGGTGGCGTTAGGTACCACCCTTTGTCCGAGACTTGACCTCCAAGACCTACCACAGTATTCGATTCCGCAAAGGAACGATTAGAGAAAGCTGCGCCGAGACCCGAGATGTGGACGTGATCACACAGCCACTTACTCTTCGACAGACATTAACATGTTGACCAGAATTTGATTATGATATTCAATCCTCGTGCTAGGTAGGTAGGCTGTCTCCAGACTTTGGATGGACAGCATTTGAAATGCAAGCACATTAGCTTATTCGGTGGCCTGTCAGATTCCACCTTTGTTGAGGAATCACTCTTCTGGGTATTTTTCTATATGTGATATTAGCTTCGTCTCCGTCTGAAATATGGCAGCGCTCAGTGCAACACTGAATTTATATTCTTCCATGTGCCAGAAACGATAATTCCGGAAGATCCGCACTGAAGGAAAAAGGTTGATGGAAATTCTCCGAAGCGCAAAAAGTAAAGACGGACATTGCTGGTCTGTACGGTATGGGGAAGGACTGAGGAAGACCCCAACGAACTCATCTGGGCTATCTTCAACTTTTCTCCTCTGGGGCTACGGCCAGAAGCGCGCAGGCTACTAGTATTGACTGTAAGGCGACGGAACAAAATTGGCAGACAACACCGAGACTGTATGGACCGAAGTTCTACGACCATTACGAAACGGACGCCCGAGATTGTCATACTGAGAGCGCAACTGACTCCGTCCCTCTCGAGCGTCGGTGGAATCAACTCATGCCCTATAATTGATATCACTACAATCATCTTCCCCACTAGCGCGCCAACCGAGGACGTCGTGAAAGTTGTGGATGCCATGAAAGAAGTTGTGACCCAAAAGATACCCGAGAATCTGAGGCCGTCATACTATGGTCTCACCACCCCTGAGACTTATCCGGTTATTGAGCATCCCGACAGTCCGACAGGGAAGGCGGTTGTCAATGTTGTTGTAGTGGGATGGGAAAGCAGGGATCAACACTACGCAAGGAAGACCTCTGAGTTTGAGGAAGTGATACCTCCGGTGAGGGCACTAATGCTGCCGTACGCTCCGGGGATCGGGATGAAGCACACCCCTTTCAAGGTACTATAGACAAGCTGTGGTATGCAAATACATATGAAAATACTTATCTTCAAGCAAATTCGACGTGCGTTCACATTGTTAACAAATGTGAAACGGAAGGTAATGTCCGCGACAGATAATTCGTTCCCTTCGACCTGGTCGATCGGAACGTGCCTCGGATAGTTCGATGAACTGACTCCACAAAACGAGCTTTCTTTCTAGGTCGTTTTCGGACGAGGTGAGGGGTGTTCCACAACTTCTCCCTGGGGTTGCTGGTCGTGTCGGAGTTCGGGTGGTGGTGTCCTTGCTACCCACCCCTGGGACCTCTCCTCGACTGGTAGAAGCCCAAACAGTGCAGCTCTTCCGATCATGTTCACCGCTAGCTGTAGGCTGGCTCAAGCAGTAGATGTTCACTCGGATGTTCGATAATGGGTGATCAAGTTGTGTGAGTAGAGAATCTCGAATCTAGACTCCCGTTTGGATTCTTTCTGACTGGTACATTGTGACAAGTGTCCTATTGTGACTGCTGCAGGAAATGGAATCGGATATAGTATTTCCACGCTTCTCTTGAAGTCCCCCAAAGTCTCGCATGTCCCTGCGGTTGACCTCCACGTGGGACAGGCTCACCTCTGACTCTAAAAAGACCACCAGGGACGACTTTATGTAATTGCAAGAGATGTTGCCGACATCGCTACAAGCGTCAAGGCTGTAGACGCAGTAGTGAAGCATGGTGGCCGCATCAACAGCTTGATCCTGAATGCGACAATCGTCGGGCCACTTCCGAAGCTTGTCATCGATGACTGGAAGGAGACGCTCGATTGAAACTTCTTTGCACCATGCATTGAATGCCTCTGGTGTTCAATTTATGTTGCTTACGAGGCTATCATCAAATCCAGCAGGCTTGGCCACACACATTGAACAGTCTGGGGAATATCATGACGATGTCGACCAGGGTATGTCTCGCACCAGCCGAGTCTTGAACTTGCTCTGCATGCAACAAGCGGTACTGTGCTCGTGTGTCCCACGGATCAAAGCATTGCTATCACGCCTGGAGCCGTAGACATCGACTCGCAGGCGAAAATGCGCAATGATTGAAATCATGGCTAGACGAGCTTGCTGAAACGAACCTAGCGAAAGCCTCGGAGCATTCATGAAGTCTATGCCTTCCTCTTAAAACCCGAACAACCAGCGTCGGCTTTTGTGAAGCTTGTCGGGACGGGAATAACAGCTTCAACGATAGGGCAAACAGTTTATTGGCAGACACTTGATAGAAAGTCGCGAGCGAGAAGGAATCATGTACCCCGGATGCCGTAATTTGGAGCCGTGATGATAAGTCTCCAGGTACTGTATGTACCCACAGGACACGGGGTCTTCCCCACGATGGGCGGCATTCCCCCGGCAAGTTAGTTTGCGCTTCGTGTCCAGGTAGTAGCAAAGTCCAGATATCCCCCCAAGTCACCCCCCAAGCGAGTCAATAATTTTCTCACCATGTACAACCCGCCGCACATGCCGCCAGTGGTAGAGGAATGAACTTCCATCGACTTAGCTCACGAAGCCGGCGTGACAGACAAGATGCCGTCTCCGAGCGTATACTCTTCATGTCAAGTGTGTGGGAAGGGATTTGGCCGCAGGTATTGCCACCGTCGCTACCTCACTGGCGCTGGGATGACTGACGTAGCACGGTTCGCAGAGACAGTCTCAACCGACATCTCAAAACGCACGAAAGAGGCTTCAAGGCACGGAAAAGGTCTTGTAAGCGTTGTCAGGAGTGTGTTTCGTGTCAAAGCCCAGGTATTACCTTCAGCTGATGATTCCAAGGTCAAAAACGAAGTGTACTGGCGAACGGCCCGAGTGTGCAGCGTGTGTCCGACGTGGAGTCGCCTGCGCGTACCCAGTCTCGCACGAAGCTGGAAATCATTCCTTTCAATCCATTTCCCCAGGAGGTCCTTCAGTCTCCGGGGATGGCTCTGCTCCAGATGTCGATATTGCTGAAGAGTCCACAATGGATCTAGTGCGAGGCCTCCCAAACATGGTCCCCCAGTCGACGTCCTTGGGATCCGAAACACACGACCTACCCTCTATTGCCTCGCCTCAACAGCACAGCAACCCATCTGCGAGAATTGCCTCTCCTATTCTTACCCCTCCTGTTCTTACCCAGACCGGCTTTTTCACCAATGACGAAGCCTCAGATCTGGATTGGATATTCCAAGACGTCCGCGGAGAATACTTGGATGCAGTTGGTATTCCTGCTGAATGCATGCTTCCGGACCCGATGGACTTCGGTTTCCTGGGCCTGAATCCTCAGAGGCAATGTCTGAACGCACAGGAACCTGCAGCAAGCTACCAGCTGACTGGTGATCCGGAAGAGAGCTGGCTGCTTGACCGTCCAATATCCGCTAGCCAGCCGTTGGATCTTCCTGAGCTTGGGAGCAAGAATGTTCAGCTAATTGCAGGATCATATGTTCAGTTGGAGCGAATCACCGATTCCGACAGGGCAAAAATGCAGCGTTCTATCATGCACTTCCTCGAGCGACCTATCTGGACGCCTGTCTCGCTCGCCACTTTTCCGAGCAAAGAAAAATTGGACCATTGTATCGACCTTTTCTTTGCCAAATTCCATCTAGTAAGGACACCCAAGCGCTAAGCTTGACAATTTAAATGATAGGAGACTTGATGTGACTATACTAATGGCAAAGCAGGTCATAAGCTTTATTCACCGACCAACCTTCAATCCTACTACAGTATCTGAGGTGCTCGTCCTGGCAATAGCCAGCATTGGAGCGCGATTCACTTACCTCGATGGCGCGGCAGCTTTTGCCAATGCGATTGCCGAGTTGGCTCGTCGCCTTTTGCTCTCTATGGTTTGTGGATGTAGGTAAATTGTTGGAGTATGGAGACTGATTGCTGCAACCAGGGCCAGAAAGATACGCGCGTCACTCGATCTGAATCCTACATCACTGCTCAGCTACTGCTGGCCATCTACGGCTATAGCAGTGGCGACAGATCATGGTTTAACTACAGCGAAGCTTCAAGGTGCGCTCTAGTCCGGACTGCGAAGCACGCCTTCCTCTTCCAGGATCAACCTCGGACGGCCGCATCCGGCGAAGATAGCACAGAGACTCGATGGATGGCATGGGTTGCTACCGAAAGGCGTAGGAGGCTGGGCTGGGCAATATATGTATGTCCTTTGAGAAAGCATCAGGATGTGACACGGCTATGCTAATATCAGACGCAGGAATTGGATGCCTCGGTGAGTTTTCTTCACAACGAGCGTCCAGCATTCAGCACTGGCGACATGGCTCTAAGTCTACCTTGCGACGTTGCTCGCTGGGAGGCCCATTCTGCACACTCCTGGAAAGCGCTCTGTCCATGGACTCAACCTGATGGTGAGTTGGTGAAATTTCGGACAGCTGCTCGCAGCCTTTTCGATGCCAGTCTTGCCGAGACTGTCCAGCTCTCCGATGGGCAGCACCTGTACATTATTGTGGTTACACTGGCTCGATTTTTATGGTCGATAAAAGAGCTGCAAGTGTCGCCTTTAATGGATGTTGTTCCCGAGAGTTGGCCTCTGATCGAACATAAAGGCAACCTGCTTGATAAGCTTGACCAGTATCTAGTCTCACCCTACACTGTAGGAGCCTCAGAGACTGACAGAAACATCCAATGCGTTGCTGGGAGAGCTTTGATCATCCACACTTCTCATTTATACGGCTCGAGCGATCTTATGGACTGGCTACCGGCAATGCTCCGCAGCTCGGGGTCTAAACAAGCGGCCACGGAGAGAATGATGAGATGGGGCTCCGAAGACCCAGAAAGACTGCGCAAGGTCATCTACCATAGTGCCCAAATATTGGCGATCTGTCGGGACTTCCCATTCAACAATCCTTACGAGGCAACCTATGTTTTCCACGCCGGCGCCGCCCTCTGGTGCGCCGTTACGATGCTGGAAGCTCCGGTCCTCGATTCCGCTACCAACGAAGACGCAACTTCGCTCTTTCTCGACAAAAATGCAACAGAAGGAGAAGCTGGCTACTCCAAAGTCGTGCAGTGGATCCGAGAAGGGGGGAATTTCAACGTTGGAATCTATGGCGTTCCGGTTCTGGGAACCAGAGCGAGTCGTATTCAAATCCTGGGGGAAACGGTCCGCGTATTGCAGAGCCTGCGCGTCTGGGATCTTTCCAAGGCTTATGCGAACGTTCTTCGACAACTCATCAGGTCGGAAGGGGCAAACCGGCAGATTTGAGGTGGCATACAGCTGGTTGATATAATGATTTTGGTCTCCCTCTTAACTATGTGGCACTTCTTGAGCTTTAGAAAAAGTCCTCATTGCCGATGGCTACCCGCAAGATCCATCTTTAAATGAGATATGGCGGGGAATATGGAGCATTACATGTGCGGGTACTATGACATGGTCTGCAAAAGCACCGTCATCTGGCCTCAGAACGTTGCCTTTGGCAATCTCATGACTACTTATTTTTGGGGGACAGTGAAAGAAATCTTCTCATCTCCTGTTGTCATTTCAGCAACAAGCCCACCAACCTCAAACCCCGTAACGCCCTCGCCGACGACCTCGACGGTCCCTGCATAAATGCAGCCTAGAATGGTGGGAACTGAAGGGTCTCGGTCATAGAGCATCTTCCGGTCGATTAGGTTCAATGCGACTGCATGGACTTTGACAAGGACTTCAACTCTTCCAAGAATGGGAAGGGACACCTCTCAATCACAGCAAGCCCCTGAGCCTTTTGACGCAGGACTAACCGCGATCCAGACACCAAAGCCACTGGCTAACTTCACAATTTCCGGTAGATGTGCTCGCCTTCGTGTTTCTCAATGCTCCCCGTGTCGGTTCTGACGGCGAATTTGTGAGCCACAGACCTGCCCTATTAGAACTGTGAGGAAACGGCAGAGCTGTACGAGGAGTTCGGCCCGCATGACGTACGCAGGGGAGTGATGGGTAGTTTGAGCAAGGTTGCCGGAGTTCTCGGGTACAGGGAAAGCTGTACTCCGACGCGAAATAATTGCTAGCCGATTTCAGGGCACCGGAGAGCCCGATGATGCCAGGCCAGCACATGACCCAGGCTCCTTCGGATGTTTTGTGTTGAATGTCGTGTGGGATTATGGACTCGGGGCGGAGGACGAGGGTGAGAGACCACCGCCACCGCCATTCCACCGAGCGCGGAACAGGTGTGTTAGTCCCACACAACGCCGACTTTAGGTCTGATGTACTGAAGATTGTCTTAGGCCGTCAGAAGGGAGTGCGTACGCACATTTGACCTAGCCCGGATTCGCAGGACTGCGTTCATGGAAGGCTGGTACGTATCACTCCCTCTTTCGTAGCAATTGTCCCTGAGAGGCAGCCATTGTTTTATTCTCGACCAATTTTTTGTTTTGCAAACTGCATAACCAGTCACGATGATCGCCAGCTCAATAGATACGACCGTCAAGAAGAGCATTCTCGAACTCCTCCCAGGATCGTTCCCACACGCCCAGATTCCCGAGAAAGCGGACGTTGAAGCAGCAGCGAGATCTGTCCTGGATGCTTTCCCCAACTATGGGGTCGGCGACTTCACGGACGACGCCATTTGGCGCGACACCTACGGTCTCACGGGGACATTCAGGACATTCTACTATGGACCATCGGTGGGGGAGGAATGGGAACTTCTTCACAAACGACGTGGTGTTTCGCCTGCTACTCTCGTCAAAGGTTCGAGCAAAAGAGTTGTAATCGATGACAATTCCATGTGGCTGGAATGCCGCTTTACGTTCAGCACGTCCAATCCCTCGACGGAATGTTCAGGCTTTTTATCCCTCGTCCCAACGGCGGAGGGGAAGTGGAAGATCTGGTTGCTGAGGACCGTCCTGGAGGAGCTTTCAGGTCAACCAAGCGTTGATTCACTCGAGCCATGTGTCAAACCTCAGCCCGTCAATGATGCTGTGAACGGATCAGTGGAAAGAGGCCACGCGAGCGGATATATCAACGGAACCACCCATGGACTCGCGAATGGAGTTACCAATGGAACCACAAACGGAGCTGCCAATGGTTTCGGCGTAACTCTGCAGCAGACATCCTTCCAGGCCGTTATAATTGGTGGTGGACAGGGTGGACTTAGTACCGGCGGTCGGTTGCAAGCCCTAGGCGTCAGCTATGTTGTTCTAGAAAAGAACGAACATGTGGGAGATGCCTGGCGTATGAGATACGAATCTGCTAAACGTATGCGGATCTTTGGCTTCCCATTTCCACTTTGCAGCCCGCTAACATCTGTGGCAGTTCACACTATCCGCGAGTATGGTCAGTTGTTGTCCGTTAGTCACCTAGCACTCGCGCTGAAGAAAGCATTCCAGCACATTTGCCGTTTGACCGCACGTTCGGACACGAGTACGGGGAATACCTAGGAAAAGAGGAATTAGCGCAAGGTCACCGCAATTGGGCCAAGAAATACGGCATAGTAAGCGCGACTAAATCTGCCACCCGACGCTGTGCTGATCATGTGCCTCCTCTTTCCAGAATATTTGGCTGTCGACAAGCCTAGAGTCGGGCACTTGGGACGCAGACCAGCAGCTGTATACTCTACAGATTGTTAAGCATGGCGTTCCCTTCCAAATAACTGCACGTCATGTTGTCTTTGCTACTGGAGCAGGCTCGCAGACTCCGATCATGCCGAACCTTGCAGACAGAGTGAGTGCCAGGCCGGACGAGGCCATACCCCCCGCAAAAAATATCTGACTTTTATATTCAGGAGAAGTTCCATGGTGTCGTAATGCATTCGGCAGAATACACGTCGGCAAAGGATTGGAAAGCAAAGTCCGGGATTGTGATTGGCACAGCGAATACTGGTAAGCAATAGAGCGTCCGGCTACGTGATTGAAGTCCGACTCATGGTACTCAAAATAGGGCATGACGTTGCCGACGACATGTACGAAGCTGGCATGCAGCAGGTCACCATGGTTCAAAGAAATCGTACCTGTAAGTTTATTTCGCAACGATAATCTGGTACTTGGTGGAAAAATTTAGGCTGACAAGGGAACAAGACGTCCTGCCCCTTGAGTACATTGAAGACCGATATAAAGGCAAGTTGACGAAAGCGGACCACACCAGCAAAGACCCCCTAACCGCTGTAGACGGTGGACACTGTGCTAACTAGAACTTCTAGTACTGTATAACGACAAGACGCCAACTGAATTTAGCGACCGAATCATGTTCACCAATCCAGTGTCCATCGCGCGTGCTGTATCAGCAAAAGCTTTTCACGCCATGGCACGAGCGCAACCAGAGAGATGGGAAGCTCTGGAGCGAGCCGGATTCAAGGTGGATCCATATGGTGATATCCAGGACGCCATCAACGTCCGTCTGGGAGGCCATTACATCGACGTTGGTACCTCGGCCAAAATATCGAAAGGCTTGGTATGAGCACAATCCCCCTCCTCGATGAAACTGCGCTGTGCTTATGGTCCTGATACTAATTGCGTTCGGTACCACCTCACAGATCAAGATCAAGTCGGACGCAGCGGCAGTGGCATACACAGAGAACGGTTTGGCTTTCTCGGACGGTACTGAAATCAAGGCTGATGTTATCGTCTTCGCCACTGGATTTCTTGGGAACTTGCGCCAACATGTGGAGCGGCTCCTGGGGAAGGACGTCGCGGATCGGGCTGGAGATTGCTTTGGCTTGAACGAGGAAGGCGAGATCCTGGGTGCATTCAAACCAGTGAAGCGTACGTACAGCTTGATTCTATGTGGAAGACTTGGAACGACCCGTTGCTGACCGTTCTTCTTTGCAGAACCTGGGCTGTGGTACCTTGGCGGCGCGTTGGGGCACGCAAGATATTATTCGCGATACATCGCCCTCTCAATCAAGGCTCACGAGCTAGGCACGCCAATTCCAGTCTACACTGATCATCAGTTCAAATTGGAGGATATAAAGAAAAGACAGAAGTGAAAAGAGTGGTCTCGAGATGAGGTGCTGAGAAGAGGACTTACACAAAAGGGTACGTCAAGTGGTAAGTATAGTGAGAGTGAAATGGGCGTTGACATCTAGACCATGACTGCTCCGTAGATATTTAGCTAAGAGGAAGACCATCCTTGGGATGCTCTTTTAAGAAATTCTTCTTTCTCAGTAGTGGATACGAACGACATTGAGAAAAAGGAGGTACCAGCCAATCTTATGACAAGCCAGACATGCACCAGGGAGGTCACCGGGCATAGATGCTAGAGAAACCATTCACAGGCACAAGGCTGGATACAAGGTGACAAGGACGGAGATGCTCAGCATTGGTCACGGTTAAGATTGCTTAGTTTTACTTTTGCTTGTACCCTCGATTGTCGAGGAATAAGTTGGGATCCCCTAATACATGAAGAATCCCCCGTTGATAGGTAGGCATGCCCCGGTGATCCATCTCGATTTATCTTCACACAAGAAAGAGACTCCGTTTGCCATCTCTTCCGGGTCGGCCATGTTCGAAGAAACGGCCGCAGCATCCAACAGCGGTTGTACCCCCTTAATGAACTCCGGCGTAGAAGAATTCATGCCTGAGGTGTTGGTTGGTCCTGGGGCGACCGCATTGACTGTACAACCATGGGTGCGTCCCAGTTCACTTGGATAGATACCAAATTGTCAGCGAGTGTTCTTGTGCCATGACACGAGGGGAAATAGCCTGGGAAGATTGCCACCTACAGTGCCCAACACCGGACGAAGCTTTCCACCATGGACTTTGTTCCGTTGTATATAGACGCGCCGGCGTATCCCTGCCGTGCTCCAGCGCTGCTGATAACCACAATGCGGCTTGGATTAGCCAGATGTGGCAGGACGGCCTTTGTCAGGAGCCAGACCCCTCTCCCGTTCAAGTTTACCTGCAAATCCCACTGCTCAAGTGTCGCTTCAGAGAGTGGGCGCATTATCGCGATCGCGGCATTGTTGACGAGAATGTCGATACGGTCGCCAAAGACCTTCACCGTCTCCGCTATCAGATGGGGCGGGCCTTCGACTGTCGACAGATCGGCCTCGATAGCAACACATGCACTTGCTGAGGGTGACCCAGTCGCACGGATCCGTTCAAGGACGAGGAGCGCTTGGGACTTCTCCTTCTCCCAAGGATAATTGACCACCACTTTGGCTCCTCTACCCCGAGCGTCAATATCTGAGAGGCTCTTGGAGACGACTCGGCCGTCGAGGGGGAAGGTGCTTACTTGCTGGCCAGTTCGACGCAGACCGCTGCTCCGATGCCTCTAGCGCTCCCACTGACGACGGCAACCTTGCCCTTCAGTGTCTGCTCAACCATCGCAATGTATCTAACCCAGATTGCTGTGTCTGCTCCGTCTTTCTCGATCGTTAAACAATCGATAGCACAGAATTCTCCTATGGCCACTCTTTGCACAGAGTGTTGAGATCGAGAGAGAAGTACTCTTGCTCGATACGCCAATATCTGGGGCCTCACGATGCTTTCATGGACAGCACCAGGTTCGGGAAGTACGTGGGCAGCATTTACGCGCTTAGGATGGCGGGCATGTCTAGTGTGGCATGGCCGAATAACCGTGAGTTGCCATTCTTCAGCACTCGGCGATGTGTGAAGTGGGACGGTTTCGGCATTGAGAAAACAGCCAGCGCGAAAAGTCTACGTCGGCTAGACTAAACATCGGAAACTACTGGGTCGTTTGCCTCCAGGCTGCCACCACATGTTGTCCGAGCCGGCATCAACCCCGGATCGAGCTGGGGAACCTTGAGGTAGCCTGCCCACATTCAGCTCCCATGGCCGAGGATCATGGTTCCTACTCACACATGTTATGCTCAGCCAACTCTGCAAGTTAGGTTCGCGGTGGATTAGCACATGTGACCTGACCACGACATCTTTCTGAATGCTCAATTCGCGATTATGAAGCACAGTACAGCTCATGGAGATGCTATTCTCAGGTTGCAGCCAAAAGTTCCATTTTATCAACTATAACAACTTCGGGCCTGTACAAGGATGCCATCTCATGGTCAAGGCTGGAGTCCATCATGTTTGCAGTCACTCTGCTCACCAATGTTCTCTACCGTAACTGAGTCCAAAGCTGTGCCATATCCTCTCCTGACCTCATACCTGGCTCTATCGCCCATGGACGATCAGAATAAGAAGATCTTAAGTTGACCATCATGGTGTCTGAGCCTCTTTCCGTATATATACAGAAGAACAGCCCCAGCGTCAATCACAATGACTAATGCGGCGAGGATGCAGAACATTGTAACGGGACCATCTCTATCAAACCAAGGGATGGTACCAAATCCCACGCCGAAGGTGACGAAATTTTTGAACCCGTTGAATTGCTGCTCAGGACTGTTAGACATGACAGGTAGATTTCCACATAGGTACTCACAATCAGACAATCCATAGCAACAGGAAAGTAGCTGTCCATCAGATAAGGCTGAGACACACAGGGTATCCCAGTAAAGCCAACAGCGACCAAGACAAATCCGATACACGGGACGATCCAATGCCATTTGTGTTCAAATGCCACTCCGATCAAGACCAAACCGATCGGAGTGCCGATGATCGGAACCAGGACGACGGGGAGTCTCATCTCGGGCTCGAAAACGCCGTGGTTCCTTCGGGCCAAGCGCTGACTGACCAGGTCGTTGCATCTCCCGCACAAGTACGCTCCGATAACGTTGCCCAGGGCAAAGGAGAGATATGTGACACCCTGCATGCTGGTCGAAAAGCTGTAAGGCGGAGCACCAATGACAACTGCAATCAACGTGATACAATTGACGAAGCTTTAAGTACGATAGTTAGCGAGGTCCTGAAGCTCTGGTTTGATTTCCGGGCAGAGATGCTTACCATGAGATGTGAATGGAGAATGCCATCACGTTCCAGATGACGCTGACATATGAGAAAAGAGCCCAGGGTCTGGTGAAGGCACCAAAGAGAGAGACGTCCTTTCTTACTCCAGACCAAGGCTTGAGGTCTTGCCAGAATGTCCTCTTGACATAGACGGATTGGGTCGCGCTTTGGTTTGTCGTTGTCTGTTCTCGGACAAGCCCCCCTTCAGTCTCCGTAACGTCGCTTTTTCCGTTAAAATCTGCCACCTCGGTGAACTCTTCCGAATCTTCCGCCATTGTAACGTCCAAGGATTTATGCAGGTCGCGGCGGTATTGAGTCTCTGGCACGAACAAGAAAATCAACAGCGCATTGACTCCGGTGAAGATTGCCAACACCCAATGAAACCAGCGCCAACCCTCGGCAGCAATCAAGAAGCCACCGGCAACGGGGGCCAGGGTAGCACCAAAGCACAACCAGAGGCCTTGGACTCCAGTTTGGGTTCCGCGTTCATGAAGGAAGAAGAGGTCATTGATGGTGTCGACACACAAAGGCTCACTCGTACCGGCTATAAAATAAGGTAAGCAAACGCACCTAGACGCAAGAAGCGTTGCCTACAGGCCCAGGCGGCAAAGATTCGGCCCACCAGAAGAGAAGAATAGTTTGGGCTCGCTGCGGCCCAAATATTGCAGATGAAGAAGAGCGTGGAACAAACAACCCAGAGTGGTCGTTTGCCATAGCGGGAAGCCAGAGGTGCAATGAAAAAGCATCCCAGAGCCTCCCCAAGACCAGGTCCAGAGATTAAATACGACAGTTGGGAGGTACTGCAATGGAACTCGTCGAAGATCTGGCCGAAGCCGGGAGCCAACCCGGTGATGCAAAAGTTACCCATGGCAGAGAAGAATAGAATATTGTAAAAGATGAGGATGCGTCTTGATAGAGACCAATTCTAGACGTAGCAATATTAGAAACAGCGATTGAAAGGAGACGGGCTGATTTCATGTACCAGGGGGTCATTTGGATCATTCTGATTTGGTTGTGGCACGAGAACCAGGCCATCTTTCTGCTGTAGGTTCGAATTGTCTAGAGAAGGGATTAGTGTACGTTGAATGTTTCGGGCGACGTAGCCATGTAATTACGACTGATGAGCTGCACCGTGCCCTGGGTGTGCTCGATCTCGTGCAATGCCTTGAGCTGCATAATGACTGATGTCCAATAGCCCAGTAATGAAAATTGCCGCTCCAGTTGACATCGAGGCAAAACTCAGAGGGCCACCAGAAGCGGCGGAAAGTACCTCGTATATATCTTAGCATCAGTAGAGAAAGGAACCTTGCGATCCTAAGATTGCTAAGACATTCAGACCCATGAGCTTGTCTCTCCCAACGACACTCGACGAATCACCTCAGTCGAAGGCCACATGTCACCCGAGCTCCGAGCCGCTTGCAGGGCCCAGCCATAGCGATAGGCTCGCGAGGAGGCTGGTTTCCCCGTGGGGAGGCGGATTTCGTCGAGGTCGGACTCCACGAGGCGGTCAACGTATCTCCCCGGACGAGGTCCATTGAGTAGAGAGCTTGCGAAGAGATTAAAGGGGGTGTGTCACGTGATATCCCAGTCATGTCCTGCTCAACACATCCCTGAAGCTGGTCCACCTGTGGATACGCCAGATGTGAAAGTCTCTGTGGATGGCGGGCTAATACCGATGTGCATGTGTTTTCTCCGGTCGCCTGGGTTGGTCCACGTCCACGGCCCGGAGAACGAAGTGTCTCGTCTCCGGACACGGAAAGGTTCCATCGGCCTCGGACACTTGTGGTTCACAGTCACTAATGTGGTTGCGTTCGTGACCAAGGGCCGGAAGATGGGCTACGAGATGTAGTCACAGTGGCTTCTTCACACCCTCACTCTAGGAGCACACCACAAACGACCCGAAGTCAGCACATGACAAAGCCCCGAGTCTGATAATAGATAACTCGATATTCTGAGACCTTTCCCTCTAGCTTTTTGAGAAGCCAGATCAATCACCAACATGGAATCACTCACCAGACAGTTGAACATCTTGCCTCTGTGGGCGCCCGCTCTTCTGGGATGTATTGGACTTGCCGCTCTCGTCTACAATGCGCTGTCCGGTCGGGAGCCGCCGCTGCCCCCCGGCCCAAAAGGGAGGTTCCCTTTCTTGGGAATGACCTTTGACATGCCAAAGAAGACTCCATGGGTGACGTTCAAGAAATGGGCCGAGTAAGGCAGTAAGGCAGCCTAATACTAGGGGTTAACTGACGTCTTCTGCAGAGAATACGGCCCGATCATGCACGTTCGTGTTGGCCTCAAACATAAAATTTACATCAATAGCCCAGAGTTATCAAGAGAGCTTTTGGACAAGAGGTTATTAAGCTCATGATGTAGTCATTCGTCTATCTAACACTTTTGATAGGTCTCAAATCTATTCTAGTCGGCCTCCCTCCGTGGTTGGAGACATTGTCACGGACAGCTTGCGAACTGTTTTGGTGCCACATAATACTCGATGGAGGGCAAGTCAATCCTGAAACTCGAAGAATCCAAGTCCTGACCATGTGATTAGGAAACGAGGAGGACGTTCAACAATCTGCTCACGGCCAAGAAATGCGATGGCTATACAAAGATACAGGCGCGAGAGGCAATCGCCACTTTGGCCGATATAATGAACGATCCCGACCGATTCGAGCGCCATCTTTATCGTTACTCCATCAGCGTTGCGCGGAGTATTGGATACGGCCGGCGAGTTATAGAGTCAGAGGATGACTTCGCGAGAGACATCAACAAGCTGATGTCAAACTTTTCTTCGGCGATGACTCCGGGTAAATACGTGGTGGAATCGATACCGATGCTTCGTCATCTACCGACCATGCTTCAACCGTGGATGAAGGAACTGATACCCATCAGAGAGCATGAGCAGAGCAGTAACCTTAGAAACTACAGGCAGGCATTGAAAGACGCGGAGAAGCACCCTAACCGTAACTGCATTGCTCTCGATCTCTACCAAAGCCGCGGAAAGGATGCCAGTATTCACGAACTCGAAGACGCCACCACCTGCAACGAGATTCTCGGCACGGGATCGGAGACGACGACAAGCGCTCTTCTCTTCATCATAATGGCACTGGTCTCGTTCCCGGAAACGGTCAAGAAGGCTCAAGACGAATTGGATCGAGTCATTGGTCGTGATCGTTTTCCCACATGGGAAGACGAGCCGAATCTCCCATACATTCGGGCAATAGTGAAGGAGTCTCATCGCTGGAGAACAGTATCACCGTTAGGTATACCTTGTCTCTTATGAACCCCTGATGGCAGAGAGTGCGCTGACGAATACAGGATTCCATCACTATGCTACGCAGGATGACGTGTGGAATGGTTACCGCATCCCCAAAGGTTCTGTGATTACCATCAATACATGGTCAGTTTGGATCTGTTCTGACCAACGCTTCTGCAACCGCGACTGAATTTCCACCAGGGCAATGCACATGGATGAACAGAGATATCCGAACCCCGATGTGTTTCAACCCGAGCGATTCCTCGGATACGACTTGAGTGCCTCTGCGTATGCGAATGCCGGCAACGTCGCCGCTAGGGACCACTTTGCTTATGGGAACGGGAAACGCATCTGTCCAGGAATCCACCTTGCCGAAAGGTCGTTGTTCAACATCACGGCACACCTTTTACACACCTTTGACTTCAAGCCAGCCTTGGATGCTCAGGGGAAGGAGATCCCCCTTGACACCCATAGATTTCTGACCGGCTTGGTCGCGCGCCCAGAATCCTACCAAGTGAGGTTTATCGTACGCAATGAAGAGATCAAGAAGACACTGGACCGAGAATGGAAGAGGCTGTACGGACAGGGACCGGTTGAAAGTTGGGATGCATAATTGCTATCTAGACCAGGATACGACTCATCGTCGACCTCGTATTTCGCCAGATATCTGCATAGGAACATGGCGAACATTCTCGATGACGATGACTGATGTTTCACAGAATTTCAAAAGGGGTTGCAGCTCATAGCCAGTAGCGCTTCCACGTCTTGGTGATGGTCTCATTCAGGCTTCAAGGTACAGCGAAAATTGTGTTCAGGAGTATGAGGATTGTGCTTGCTCGATTCCTGCTTGTCCACGCTCCTTCATTGCAGGGGTTTATTTTACGAGAGGTGCTATGATCCTAGCCATCCAGAACCATGGAGGTGAATCAACTCGTCAACATACTTCACTCATGCTTTTACAAGCTTATCGTCCCACGCAACTACTTGACCTCTCACCTGTGGTGGAACTCCTCGAAGGGCGAGCTTTGCAAAAGTCGACGCCGGCTTCTCCGGGCTCACCAGTTCTCCCTTTTCATACATCTCGTTCAGCCAGTTGTATTGCTCTGGCGGCATTGTGGCTTTATCTGTCTCCATCTTAACCATTGTCCCTGGAACTTCCCACAGTATTCTGTGACGCGCGGGAAATGTGAAACTTACGGTTCTCTCGCACTTGCTTTTGAATGCCCGTGTCAACGATGCCTGGCGTGATACACACTGTGGACACGTCGGGTTCTTCCAGATCCAGACCAGCACATACGCTGTTCATGGCTCTCTTTGCAGCGGCATAAGCATTCCACGCCTTGTTGGGTCTCAGTGACACCCCGGAGGAGGTCATGATGATCGAGCCCTTGTTCTGCCGTAGCTGAGGCATTGATAATTGGATCTATTGCGCGGCTTCTCAACATCACCATCCATTTGAAATGTGCGATAACTTGAAAGGAGGATGGACGAAAGACACACGGTGTGCAACAACGCGAAGAAATTCACGTCGAACAATTTCCTCCATGCCTCGACATCCGTGTCGGCCACCGGGCCAACGGGAGCAAGAATGGCCGCATTCAGTATGATCGAATCCAACCGTCCGAATTTGGTCGTGGCAATCTCTACTGCTTTTGCGCTCGTCGAACGTTCAGCGATGTCGCCGGTGACAATCTCGAGCTGAGCGTCGTATTGGGCTTTCAAGTCTGAAAGCCTTGCAGTAATCAAGTCGACGCCCACCACTCGTGCGCCATTGGAGAGCAGGTTCTCCGCTATTGCAAGGCCGATGCCTCCTCCAGCGCCAGTCAGCAGCCTTGACAACATGGTTAATAGTGCCTTGAGGTGGACGGTGTGACCGGATAGACGTACACTACTCTCGGAGCCTCGGAAGACATCTTAGAAAGGAAACAAGGATGGTGTCCCTACTGCTGGATTGGAATCGGATGTACTATAGAGATGACTTTCAAAGCTCACTGCCCAAATGCTGCAGCAGCTGGGCTGGTATATCTTCGCACCGCCACCACAACATAAACCAGCCTTTGCGGCGAAAGTTGCCGGCGGAAAGGATTTGCTAGAACACATCCTGCTCCGAGCAATGAACGCCACTTCAAGTCCGTGGATCTGACCAAGCTTCCCCGGCACGTCGGGAACAACGTGGATGACTCTTAGTTCTCGACTTTTCCTCCGCATTTCGGAACGTGGACACCCCACACGCGACTCCGAGGACTATTTCCAGTAGAGAAACTCAAGACGACAGATTTGTGAGAGAATAGTATTTGCTTTTCGCTGTTCGTGTTATCTCGGGCAAGCACTTGACACAGAGAAAACATTTTACGAGCGGGGCACTGGATCACAACAACAACTTGCAACGCTTGTTGTTGTCCCGTTCGAACGGCAAAGAGATTCCAAGCAACTGCAGTCACCATGCAAGGGGTTGGCAATTTGACCTTTGCCAGCAGTGGAAGATGGGAAGTCGACGCGATGGACTCTCCTGCACCGCCGCATCATTCAGTTCCATGGAGCAGATCCATCCGCTTGTATCGAGGAAGACAAGCTGTGGCTGGAAGAGACCGATGGGGTATCTCATCGTCGACACAACCCTCTTAAAGCTATCCAAACGCAGCATAGTCACCATTCGGTCCAAGTGACGGCGTGTTCGTCCAGGTGAGAGGACCCGTCGCAGGATTCTTATCATAAGCTGCCCACAGGTCTCCTTGCACGCGAAGGAGAGGAACATGTGCTCCTCGGACTTGCACGGGCTCGTTGCCTTGGGTCTCCAAGGGGGAGTTCACGCATTGACGGAGTTTCGTCCCTATTCCTGCTCCGCTCCACCACATGTGACCCATCCTTTCCGATCTCGATAAAGCGACGTTTGATCGGGTGCCTGGCTCATTTCTGTGAGACTGTCCCGGAAACTCTTTGACCTCGAGCAGTTATGGTTCAGGGCAACTGATCCATCGGGTTTCCAGATCTGATCTTTCGTCGTTTGAGACAAGGAGGTACTCTGCATTTGTACTGAAAAGGATCTGGCGGACGGAGGAGTGCGTGCGCAGGTTGAGAGTCTGCTTCGCCATCCATCGAGATTTGCGACCCACGGGACCTCTCTTTCTTCGACCAACCTCAACTCGCGAACTTGAATCAGGCTAGCTTTTGTCAGAAGTCGCGAGCAGTTCTTGGTGGGGTTGTAATGCAGAAAGGAAATCGCCGCTCCTTCCTTGCTCAAAAAGAGGCTGCACCAACTTTCCAAGATCTCTAGTCTCATAGACGACGACAATTCCATTCTCGTTACCACAAAAGACATAGTCTGGAGTATCGTGACATGCCATTACCGTGATAGCGCTCTTGTATCCGACTGAATACGCATGAACGAGCTGTGAGGGTGCTGTACCAAGCAAAGTATGGCCCTCACTTGTGGCATCCTCACCGTCCTTGCGACGTACCAGTGCAGACGGTTCCCATACCTTGACCAGTTGGTACCGTATGTCCAAGAATCGAAGACCATCTGGGGCGACCTTCAAAGCCATAATCTCTGAGTATTCGTAGGTTATGGTGTGAATCAGGTCAAGGGAATCAAAGCCATAAATCTGAATGCTGCCAGCGTTTGTCCCAACAATGATAGTCATGCCATCGTCTGTAATCGTCAATTGAGAGGCAGAGTCAATTGTGACTGATTTGACTTTCTGCATATCCCAGAGGCATACAGTCTTGAGCTCGCCGTGGAACGACGCGATCGCAATTTGATAGGCCGCTGGATTGGACGCCACCGCTTCGATATTGGCGGAAACGTCTACATACTGGGGACGAGCCAAATCTCGAAGAGGTCGGTTACGAAAAACCAAGGTAATCTAGCTGAGCTCGGTGTCGATCCGGACAAAACTGGGGGGTGACTGTTGACGAGAATGCCAGTCCAGACCCTGCCACTGCTGTGAGCCCTTTTGGAGACCATTTGCACAGTCGAAAGAAATCACTTCGTCGGACTTGTTGGCAGCGAAAACGAGCGGGGGCTCTGCATCATCCAGAATCTCAAGAGTTAGGTGTTCACTCTCGATTGGGACGTGCCAAATTCATTTTCGTGATTCGTAACGATACATCGAACTCCCGGACTCGACTCCAAGCTGACAAATAACCAGTCGCTAGGCCATGCGAAAAGCAGTTGCTTCACAGGTTCTTCGCATTGAAATTTCCAGGTCTCTTGACAAGTCACCATGTCAAAGGCGATGGCGTTTCCGTTGCGGGTACCAACGGCAAAGGCCTTCTCCACACATGCCGACGTAGTGATGTAGTCTGGGGCGACGAATATAGGACTGATCCTGTCTGCCCAATGGTTCGTAGATTGTCGACCAACGACCTCAAGTCCATGTGAATCTCTGCCAAATATCCGATAGATAACTGTTCCTTGGACACAAGGGAGGAATGACTTTGTGGATAGCACCTGGTCCGTTCAGCAGGAAGTGACCGAAAGCGGTTATCATATGGATGAGGTCCCTTGCCATTATTCCAGGTTCTTGCCTAAACCAGGTGTATACGCGTGGATCAGCCCCCTAGCCAAAAATTCATCTAACTGATCCTAGTCCACATGCAGGGCTTGCGGGAGACACTGCTTGGAGGCAAATTAGCAATTATAGGCGGGTGCCGGTTAATACAGGGCCCTTGCCCGGGTATGGGCACGATTGACCCCGTTGCTTAGGCTGACTGAATACCATGATCAGTCACGCACCGGGGACTTGATCAGGTTGAAGCGACGTGCCTCAGGTCATCCTCAGGTCCAACGATGGAAATCGAGAGCGCCCATGTCGAGATTCCGACGTCGAATTTCCTGTTCCCGTCGACTTCCCTGGAAATCGAGGTTTGTGCCGCACTCAGGGTTTCGTCGCTCCGCCAGACATCGCAAACCATTCACGTTTCCTGCGCCGGACACGACTAATTGTTGTTTGCTTGTCTCCTTTTGCTGCAATTGCGTCAAGCGACTTCGCTTCGAAGGATTGTTTCGCCGGGTAATTCTAAAACCCGGTTAGTTAGTGTGCTGCAAGATGGAATTGGTGTTGAGAGCGACATATGACGTCAAGCACAAGCTTTCCTCCGGCACTCGCATCTACTTGGTAAGGGACCTAAGCGTGGATTGGAAGGCCGGGCGCCGCGTCGAGCTGCTAATGCAGGTACACAGCAGAGACTGACAAAGTAGGGCGGCGGGAATACGAGAGATGCGGCCGCTTGATTACCTAACGACTGCGGGCGCCCTGTTCCGGTGGCATTGGGACTGGACTGACAAACTACTCGTACAACTACCACCTGACCTGGTTGGCTGGGGATTCCCGCTTGCCACACGTCCCGCAGGGAGAAAGAAAGACTGGCGGCCGGCGGTGCGGAAGAATCTCTTCTACATGCGCTTGAAGCGGCGGAATCGATGTGCTAAGTCGAGTGACGTGACCAATGGTTTATCCCCCCTGCCCTGCCATGCCATGCTTAACGCCTTGTCCGCCGGCTTTGGAATTAACTGGCTCGGGGCAGGTTGAGTTACTAACTTGTTACGGGGGTGGTGAGACCACACCCTGCTTACGTACTGAGTCCTGGTAGCCTCGACGAGAAGAGCAACTACTGGACCGCGTTGTATATAAGATGTGAGAGACGATCGCGGCTTTGACATTGGCAGCATTCAAACCACACACCACACACAATAAACCACACACCACTGGAGTATCATCAGTAACGCTCTTCTTCCACCTACCTTCTCAAGCACAGCTGCAAACAATGTCTACCAAACCGCTCGTCCTGCTCACGGGGCCTAATGGCTTCGTTGGCGCTCACGTCCTCTCCACCCTTCTTGCGCACAACTACCGCGTACGAGGGACACTGCGCTCCCTCTCCAAGGCAACCTACCTGGCGAACCAGTACCCCGAAGCCAGTGCATCCGAGGACCTGACCTTCGTGGAAGTCCCCGACATTCAAGCCCCTGGGGCGCTTGATAAGGCCGTCGAAGGTGTGGATTTCATCTGCCACGTTGCGAGCCCATACTTTGTCAGCACGAACGATCCGATCAAGGAACTCGTGAACCCGGCCGTGAACGGGACGCGCAACGTCGTCTCCTCGGCGTTGAAGAGCAAATCCCTGAAGAAAATGACCATCATGTCCTCCTTCGCCAGCGTGGTCGATCTCTCCAAGAATCCCCGCCCGGGATATACTTACACGTCTGACGACTGGGACCCCGTCACGCCCGAAGATGCCAAGAAGGACGGATACATGGGCTACCACGCATCCAAGACGTTTGCCGAGCGCGCCGCGTGGGAGATGTGGCGGGACGCAAAGTCCAAGGGCGACATCTCATGGGATTTGATCACGTTCTGTCCGCCCATGATCTACGGGCCGCCGATCCAGGAGCTCGACGTCTCCAAAGGCGTGGCCGGGTTGAATACCAGTATCAAGCGGCTGGTGGTTTCTGTGCAGGGCAAGGATCCGAACTTTGCGCCTAAGGTCGCCACCCCGGGGTTGCCTGCGTGGGTGGACGTGCGAGATGTGGCTGAAGCTCATTTGAGGAGTTTGTCGTTGGAAAAGGGTATCAGTGATCGGTTTTTGCTCTGCGGCGGGGTTGATTATTTCGAGGATGGGCTGGCTGGGCTAAGGGCGAAGGGTGAGAAGGGCCTGGGAGAGGAGGGCGCCAGGGTGGACAGGACTAAGCACTTCAGTCTTGACCGGAGCAAAGCAGAGAAGGTGTTGGGATTGAAGTTTACTGAATTTCAGAAGTCGGTGGAGGATTCGTGGGAACAGGTGAAGAAGCTCGGTTACTTCTGATATCACTGCTGGTTGAGGGATGCTGGAAGGACATTGGTTGGTAGCCAATTCATTGTGAGGCTGTTGGGCTCAGCCTGACGCTGACCATGTGCGGAAACCACATTGGGTATGTTATTACGGAGTATTGATCAGCGATTTTCTGCACATTCACCTACACATGCGAATGGGATGAGAGCAGGCGGTACGTAGGCCCTTCGAGCTCCGTATCTAGACATATTCGACGACAATGGTTGCACAGCATATTTTCCTAATGGAGACTGGCGCGCATGCTGATGGCCGGTTATGCACGGTTTGTAAGATAGAGCGGGGTGCTCAGAGTTGGGGTGTGTGCTTTTGAGGACCTCGATCGGGAAGGGTAGTGGTATCTGGATCCCTGGGACGAGATGGTCGACGGCAACGAGCGGAAGAATGTTCAGAGGTGAGAAGTGACGGTGATCGCGTGGGAAAACATTGGAAAGAAACTCGCGCGAGTCTGTCGCGCGAGGCGAAGAATCGCCGAGTCAGCCAATCAAGTGTCGAGCAATTGCAGCTGCCGGGCGGCCAATCGATAGTCCGGGAGTGGATCCGGGCTAACCAATCAACTGTCGAGGCTCTTACGTGGCCCGCGATGAGGATTTGTCGCCCGGAAAACCTCGCCTCTCACTTTTGTATCCCGTTGCTTCGTCATACACTGCATCACCTCGAGTCTCCCTGTCGCTCGATTGGCGGCTCGAACCTGTCCGTCGGAACAGTCCGCATGACACCTATCGCGACTTAAGTCTGCAAGAGACCGGATCAAACCAAACGGCGCTCTAGCAACTGATGAAGTAAGCCCTGAAGTGATTCGATGCAGATGAGAGCAAGAGGGAGCTTCAGGTGGGTAGAGCTTCCTCTCCCCCCTTCCGGCCATTGAGCTTGCGGTTCGTGGTGACAGCTCTTTTGCATAAGTTTGGCCGGAGGCGCCTCTTCCTCGTCCTTCCCTTTATCCACTCAACGTTTTTCCTGTTTTTCGCACCCCTCTTTCGTCACGCAGCAGTACATGACCTCGTCGGCCGCGGCAACGTTGAGATAACACAGGATCCTTTTTGTGGCAACATTGGACAACTACAAGATTAGCCAAAATGCACACCGACGTTCGCATGAGAGAGCTCAGAAGCCATTACCAGGTTGAACTTGATCACTCAGTGCTGAACGAGAAGATCAGCTGACAATGATTGCTGTGCAGCCGGAAGATGAATGGAAGCTCGAACAGGGTCTTGCTGCAGCCGAGCTGCCCATCCGGGATCAGACGCTCCCCGAAGGACAGTTCGTTGAAGATGTCCCATCTGACCCGGAACTGGAAAAGGTGCTCGCAGAGGCCAAGGAATTCGTTGAGAAGGACGAGATTGACCACGATGTGGTGTTCGCCGAAGAGCGCCCAGGATGGAGAGGGTGAGCAGCGTTCTTTTCCCTGCCGTGACCTTCCTTGAATTTACGGCAGCCATACTGAGACCTCCAACAGGTACATCGAATGGGAACAGTATCCCGAGAAGAAAGCGATTGCCCACAAGATCATGATGGGGCATACATTCCCTCCCCCGCCAGAATTCCAGCTTGGAGCCATACCAGACACCAACCCGGTGCTCGAGGGTGTCCGCTGGAAACTATGGCACAAGGCCATCGGAGGCCCCTTGACATCTGTGCCGGAGGAATCCTGGCTGCGGGTGATCCAAGAGAAGCATCCGGACATGCTCCACCTCTTGCAATTCCCGTACAATGGCGAACCACCCAAAAGGCTGGTGACCGCCAAACCCATCACGCCCACACCCCTGCACTTCATTCGGAACCACGGCGGCATTCCAGACATCGATGCCGATGCATGGGATCTCACCCTCGACGGTCTGGTCAAACATCCCCGCAAATTCACGCTCAAGGACTTGCAGAACGAAGAAATGTTCCCCCGGATGGAGAAACTCGTGACGATCCAATGTAGCGGGACCCGGCGGGTCGAGCAGATTCAAATGTACGCGGGAGAGGGCGACGAGATGATCAATGCGCCCTGGGCAGAAGGAGCGATCGGCACGTCTCGCTACGTCGGAGTCTCGCTCAAAAAGGTCATCAAGCAGTGTGGTGGCATGGCCGAAGGCGGCAAGCACCTCGAATTCCACGGCGCGGACACGTACTTCAAGCAGAACGAGCTGATGAATTACCTCGTCAGCGTCCCGTGGTCCAAGGTCAAGGCGAACGAGGTGATGCTCGCGTGGGAGATGAACGGCGAGCCCCTGCCCAAGATCCACGGCTACCCCGTCCGTGTCGTCGTCATGGGCTACATCGGCGCCAGGTCCGTCAAGTGGCTGTACCGGATACGTGGGCTTTCGCAGCCGACCCGTGCCCCCGTGCAGAGCAAGGAGTACCTGTACTTCAACCAGCAAGTCGGCAAGCACAACCAGCTCCCCGTGATGGGGATCCAGATCCAGGAGATGCCCGTCTCCAGCGCCATCATGACGCCCTGGACGAAACAGGTCGTCGTGCATGAGGGCAAGATCCAATGCCAGGGCTGGGCCTACTCTGGCGGTGGCCGCTGGCCCGAGCGCGTCGAACTCTCCGCCGACGGCGGCTTCTCCTGGTACGAGGTCCCGCCGGAGAATCTGTCGGCGAAGCACAAATTCGCCTGGCGCACCTGGGAGTATGACCTGCCCTGCGACGTGGAGGGCTGGATCGAAATCGTGGTCCGCTGCTGGGACAACTCGCTCAACACGCAGCCGCTCGAGGTGCGCAATTCGTGGAACTGGGGCCTCCACGTCACGTCGAGCTGCCACCGTGTCAAGATCTACAGTGTCAACAAGACGCGGGAGCGCACCAAGCAGCGCATCGCCGACTTTGCCAAGCGCGGCGAGTCGCTCGTCCCCATCACGCGGCCCACCGAGTTCACGACCATGGCGCCGGAAGACTATGATCGCTATTGGGATACGCACGAGCCAAGAGACGTGGACGAGTAGCATGGCATGTGGCATGCGGCATGTGGCAGTCAGCGTGTAGCATGTAGCGTGTAGCATACTCGTACCAGATATCATATAATCCAGAGCAGAGCGTTACGGAAGACAAGACGAAGGAGTTAGTTTTCCACGCCAAACAAGACCAACCTCACCATTACTATACAGTACCTGTAGCAATTACCAGATCAAATATCAAGACCAACCTCACCATTACTATACAGTACCTGTGGCCATTCCAAGATCAAAGATCAACACTGAGACCAAGACTCAGACCAAGGCTCGGGCTTAGACTCGAACCGGATTAACAATCTTCCATTCCAACTCACTCTGCTCACAGACACGCACTCACTGCAACTTGCTGTGCTGTAGTGTCGATGACTTGTGTCTGTCCGTGGTACATTCGACACTGTTCGTCAGTCTGTACAGTAAATCGTCCACGAGGACTGAACTGGAATGAAATGCCGGACATGATCGGGAGTAGTCTCAAACATTGCAGGTACGAGAACTCGTAGCACAATCACATAGAACCGACGCGCTCGCATTGAGGTTGGCCGGCTTTCGTGGCGCGGCACTGTGCTTAGATTACCTATCATACTACTTGTTGTACACAATGATAATGGTACGAGCGATCTGGCACGCTTATGACCCTCAAGCCAAACTGTGGCGGCTGTGTGGCCTCGTGTCTTGCTGGCTTCAGCCGTGGCCTTCCAAATCATGTCCAAGAGGTAAAAAGAAAGCCGGATGAGTAGCGACTCTCAGGGGGAAAACAAAACCCAAACGCCCATAGACTCAACGACCAATACGCTTGCTGCCATGCTTGTGAAGCTTCAACAATCAACCAGAGAACGTTCCTGGGTATCAATGCTTTTTGCAACCGCAAAATCAACAACAACGACCATAAGTTGCGCTTGGCAACAGCCCGGAAAAGTGGAAATAAATTGTTTCGTAGCGTGTCGTCTCGTCTGCTGCCGCGTATCATCGTGAAGAGGATGCGGTAGAGTGTCAAACAGTCCTGGGAATCCAGGTTGCTGCGTGCAAAATACACGTGCCCCGCCGCTGGCAGGCTCCAATCAATGTTGCGCCGCCGATGTGCTGCCTTCGGCGTAATCTTCTGGCGAGCCAGTCTGTTGCTGGTCTGAAGATTGTCGTCGGTTCAAGGTGTACTGAGGAGGCTCGGCTCCCAACTCGTCATTGGTCAAGCCAGCCAGAGGTCTTCTGGCGGGACTGAATCTCCGTGATGGGCCCTCACCACTACCAGAACTGTATCGCCTATGCGGAGGTTGGGACTCGCGCATAGGAAGGCCGGCGTTGCCTGCACCAGCATGGGATTCTTCATTGCCCATGTTTTCAAGAGCTTCATAGTCGGGCAAGTCGCCGTGGTAGTCTTCGATAACGGCGCCACCCCAAGCGCCGTCGTTCCTGTCGGCGCTGCCATATCCGGGTGGACTTGGCGGAACGTCTTCGTAGACAGGTGGCATCTCTTCGTCCCAGCTAATGCCCATGCCGGCTCGTTCGGTGACAACCAAGCCGAACTGCATCCTGAGCACGCGAGCCGCACCGGTGGGAGTAACCAGGGAAGTGTTCTTGTTCGGGCAAAACTCTTCGGCGACGATCAACTCGATGACGAGATTGTGCTTGACTTCGATTCCTGTCGGCGAGTCCACGTCGCAGCTGGGTCGTTGGCCACTCTTAGTCGTCAAAGACGCTTCGAACTCCATGTTGATTTCGCCTCCGATTGTATCAAAGTCGCTCTTCCAGCCACCCTTCAGCTCGTCGTTGCCGAGGACCCTTGTTTCCTGGTGTAGGATTGACTTTCCCTCGCTCACCTTGTGAGCATGCCTAGCACACGGGGTCGATATCACCTTGGAGTGCTCCTCGACCCGCCAGGTCATCTTTCTCAGCCTCCACCGCGTCTGGCTTTCACCCTTCTTTTCCACCACGCCACTTAATGACATGGAGACTGGGAAGACGCCAATAGGGTGGACGACGGGAGGCAGCTGTACTCGGCCGGTAAGATTGGTTGGCGGGAAAATCCTGATGCTTGACTTATCGGGACCCGGCTGGATTGCTCTTTGGAGGGTCAAGGGGTGAGTCAGGGCAATTTCCTCGCCATGAGAGGTCGTCGCTGTCGCAAGGAGGGAGTATTGGATTGACGCCAGCTGGGATTGCGTCGAGGCAGGAAGATGACCAGGGAACAGGAAGGAGTAGGGGAATTGGTTGTCCTGGCCGGAGGAAAAGGTGCGTGGCTCGGAGAAGAATTCCCAGGTCTTGAGGATCTCGACCTTCTCGGCGCATTCCCTGCAGTCCTTACCGACTGGTTTCTTGGAAGTGGTGATGGCTCTTAGAACCATGTTGACGTTCTCCAGCCGTACCTGACCGGTTGGATCATTGACCAGGAACTTTAGGCGGCCCGAAAGTAGCGCTCCACTTGAATTGCCTGCAGTGCCATACAGTACCAGGGGAGGAGACTCAATGACCATTTCGAAGCGACCCGGCTGAGCTGCAGTGACTCGCGGCGAACGAGCAGAGGTTCTGTCCTTGGACTTGCTCGAATGGCGACCGGTCAGCGACAGGCGCTTGGGATTGCGGGGGTCGCGGTCTTTGGGCTCTTCATGTTTCTTGTCCTTCTTCGGATGCAGTAATGAATCCATCGAAAATGACGGTCTTCTGGGCGGGGTGCTTGATGTTTCGATGTGGTTGATTGTCAATTTGCGCTGAAGAGCATTGACCACATCGTTGACAGTACTGGGAGCCTGTCGTGGAGAGGGAGATGTGCCTTGAATGCGCGATGGCATGCTGGACTGTCGCTAACTTTTTGGACGATGATGACGCCCGGGGCGCAGGCGAATAGGCGCGCGCAGGCGAGTTCGGGCAGGTGGGGGTGGCTTTCTTCCCTCCACCACTCGAGGAAGGAGCAGCCGTGACTCTGAAGCCTATGACGCTGTCGACGGCCAAGAGGGAGTTCGTTGAGCCTACGAGTACTCGTACTCGATGTATTCGCAGCAATGCTGTCGCGTGATGGTTACGAAAGGATATGACAGCAGGTGAAAAAAAGATTTTCACAAAACACAGGAGGAGACATACGCGCACGCCTTTGTATGCTCTGTCGCGTTGGGCGTGACCTCTCCCAAATAGATGAGGTATGAATAATGGAAACCTCGATCAGGGCAAAGTCACAGCAGCTAGACGCAAGGGCAAGGACGCCGCAACTTCATTTGTCTCTCAGGCCACAAGGCAGCCGGAGAAGACGTCCGAATGGTGCCAGGTTTGGGCGGGTTCAGCAGGTTCTACGAGCAAGTTTGTACGACCACGTCAATATTGCGAGTCGTCTGTCGCATGTGTCCTCACTTTGTGGCGGCAGCTGACATCACGAAAGAGAACGTATCCTGGAAGCTTCGGCGCCAACAAAACCTTGCAGCGGTCCCAAGCGGTATCGGCGATTGGGTCGATCGCAAGTGTGAAAAATCGCAATCCGGTTGAAAAACTTCGTCAGACTCGTTGCAAGCGGAAAGCCTTGTGGATTGGCGTCGCAGTCTCGCTGCGCGCGCGGACTATTTCTGCGGTCCGCCAACTGGAAGCGGTAGTGGCGACCAGCTGACTGCTGGGATTTTTGGCTTGCAAACAGAGTCAGCGCTGCCAGAGCTGATCCCAAGCGAGGCAATTACATCCATGCCCGCGCCACGGAGATCGCTAAGGGACGCCCAAAGCCCAATGAAGGCCGCCCAACGGCGCCACGGTTCTGCACCCCGCAAATTCTCCAAGACTCAAGACTCACTTACTGGTGATCAGAGGGTGAGGTTCATCGAAGAGCATCTCGACAGCATTGTACGAGTTCGCACACAGTATCTACTCGACTGTGGCTCTTCTCCTCGAGGGCAAGCGACACGCTGCTTTCAACGCCGTGTCTAGCTCTCCGTCTCCCCAATTCCATAACCGCCCGCTAGTTGGACGATGCGACATGCGTGACTCAGACCGATTTCGCCATTTCGACGCGCCTTGTCACAACAGAAAAATTTTAACACGTGCATCGGACAATACCTCCTGCTGGATCGCACCTCGCGCCCCGTCGCTACTATTACTCGATAATTATTCCATTATATCCACCGGCGAAGCTTTCTCACTCTGTTTCAGCAACGCAGCCGGCCCCCAGCTTGCGCTTTTGTAGTACCTGTATGAAAATTTCTCTGTGCGGTGCTCAACTAGGGCTTAGGGCACATGTCTATGTCCTCCGTACACGGTATATGGTGAGATCGGTGTTCTCCGATAGCGGGCCCATCGTCCATCGGCCCATCGCCCATCGCCCATCTTCGGCTCAGCGCTACGGACAGCCGAAAGTGCATGTCGGACCGTATGGCATTTAGGATAATTGTTGCGCGTACACGTATGTAGCTCGTAGAGCTGTGGCAGTGTCCTCAATGTTGGGAGCCTGTCCGGGATGCAGGGGCAATCCCTCACCATCAACGGTCACCGCCCAAAAATAGCTGATGTTCCAGAACACGTCTGACTTCTAGAAGTTACGGTCTGTGCGCTCGGACATCTGAGCTGTTGTGTGTACGACGGGTCTCAGTGTTTGGTGGGACGTCCCTCGCATGGTTGTGCTTTGTACGAGTAACCTGTACCACCCGCCTGGGGTGTCGAACCTTGTGGTGTGACACAGACGGTGTAGAGAGGGGAAGACATTTCTCAGCATCTCCGCCATCTCCGGGGCGTGGGACGGAGAAGTCTACCACGATGACCTCGGTCCTTGGCGCCACAAATCAAAAAGGTTGAGCCTCTTGTGATCCCTTGCCCGCTGATGTTCCTGACTTTCGTCTTCACCTCGTAGACCCAAGCTCAACAGATCATCGTCGTATTGACTTCCCATACATAGTCCGAGTGAGGTGAGGCAAGGAGTAAGGAGTAGTCGAGTTAGCCCTCCAGGTATTGATTGCCATGCTTGACGTCTTCCAGACGGGACCGCGCAAACGCTGTGCTCTTGCGCCGCGTTCACATAATCCCATAGCCAAACCACCAAGCATATAGCCCTGGGCCCAACACTCCGGCCAACGCACCTAGCAACCCCATCTCCAACACCGCCCACACCCAGATCGTCCCGACGCTCGGCGCGTTCTTCATAACAGCATAGTATCCCTTATCATTGGTCAGCCAGATCAAATAACAACCTGCCACGTTCGCCACGACGAGATAGACGAGCGATCTCGTCGCGACAACCCACCCCTTCACTTTGGGGGACAGCCTCGAGAGCGACGAAGGGAACAAGTCGCCGTGGAACAGCGCGATCAGCACCGTCAGTGTCGGGAAAGCGATGCCCAACGTCTGCGCCACTAGGGGCCGGAACCGCAGTTCCTCGGCATACTGGTGCATTGCCAGCACCGAGAGCGTGAAGTGCACGGCGCCCAGCGACGAGGCCAGCAGGACCGTGTCTAGCCAGGGGGTGTCGGATGCGGGTGCGGGTGCGGATGCGGATGCGGCGCTCGAGTCCTGTATGATCGACCCATCCGGCCCGATCTTCACTTGCACAATGTTCTCTGGCTTGATGGCGTCCGCGTCGATGGGCGTCTGCGTGCGTTGAGAACCGGACTTGGAGCCGAGCAGTTCGGCCTGTCGCTCGGCGGCAATTTCGAACAACGTCTTAGTCTTGGGATCTCGGGACTTCGTCTTCTCGGGCGGTGGCGCCATGGGTATGTCGTCCGCGCTGCTGATGTGGTCGGTCGAGTTCCTTGCGCGTCGTTGTTTCCGATTCATCTTTCCCGTACAGTGTAGAGGTCTGGAAGAGCAGGAGCGACGTGTTGCAATTTGTAGCGTAATAGGGTGTGGTGTGATGGAGCGTATGGATTATTAGAGTAACGATGCGGCTTGTGCTTGGCTTTGCTTCGCTTCTCGGTGGAAAAGGGTCATTGCTGTATCGATATTGTCGAGATCGCTCCAGTCGGTGTACAGTAAGTAGCCTATAACTTATGAATGCAGCTCCGGCCGATGAAAGGCTCGCTCAGCTCTTCGAGTGCGCGATGCTGACGCTTGTATCGTAGGACGAAGATGAAATCAAGATTCGTCGGAATTGATTGTCGTTCCTGCCAAGAGGCAACGGGGCGCCTGCAGCCTTGCCCCTTTTAGGCGCGCAGCCTGACCTCTCACACGCCACACTCCACGCGAGGCTTCATTGTCGACAGGAGGCGGCGACGTCAAAATGAGATTCTCAAGCTTGCCCGATGGTACGCCATACGGATCTCGCGGAGGCATAGCTTCGATTTTCAGTCACATATAAGGCCAGTAACAGACCGCGGAGCACTGCGTGAGAAGCCTTTGTGTCCCAAGACCTGTCGACGAAGAACCAATGGCCGCTCATGTGAGGTTCACTGCTACTATCACGCATTGTTATTCGGAGGCGTAAGCTCCATGACGCGAGGTGAAAAACCTTCTCGTCCGTTGCCCTAGATCCTTCCACGGTCGCTACGGCGTCCATGACGTCCACATGACTCTGGCCCGGCCTGTATTCATTGAGACTCCTCGCCTCGCCGGATGGTGATCGCTCAGCATCGTGGACCACGCAACTCCACGATGTTCTTGAATTCTCCAAGCCTTCCTATCCCTACCCGACAGGCTCGAAAGACCAGCCGGCGATGCCGTCCGTGCTATGTATCCACGAAAGTTTAGCTGCTGACTTTGTGTCTGTGCGCACGTTCCGGTCGCGACTGACTGCCGTGTGCATTCGCCGTGTGCATTCGCCGTGTCGAGTAAATGATGTTACGGGCAGGTTGGCAAAGCCGGTCCCGAAGTGCGATTCATTCTTGCCTGGGGGGAATCCGATCGAGGGTGTGCATGTTCCGAAGACAGTTCGGATATGATACTTATGCGATGAGCAAGAAGCTAACTACACAATGTGAATTGGAGATAGCATCGCTGACCCGGGGCCCCAGATGGGGCTTCAGCCCGTCCCTGCGGCGCCCCGGCGGCTGCGTGAGAAGACGACGACGGCGGCGGGGGCAGCAGCGAGGCTGATGGTCTGGAAAGACAACCTCGTCGGGCTTGCGGCACGTGAATCCGACGGGTATATTCCGGAAAGTAAGAATGGAAGGTAGGGAGGATGGATGACCACCCTCCCTCCTGGCCGGGTCGTCGGTGAGAGGCCGCCCCAGCCGCCCCAGCCGCGTTTTGACTTCGAAGCTCGGACCTCGCGGCTGTTACATTAAAGATATGCTGTATACTCGTAGACGGGGACATGGCCACATGGGTGATAGCCTGTCTGATCTGCGGGGTTGCGTTAATTAGTTCCATATTTAGACGTCAGATCGGATGAGTAGATGCTGCGTGAAGAAAAGTAATAGTATATTTATGCTGAAGTCACGAGTTCATGCTAGATAGCAGGTGCACGGGCAAGCACCCGTTTGCCCATCCTTCCAAGATGACGACTGATGGGAGATCAGTCCTCCGGGACTGGATGGAAACGCTTGAATAGAAATCAGAGCGCGATACACACAAGCCTCGTCTCCAGGGCCGAAATGCGAATTCAAGTGGTCGTCTTCTCTGGCTGCTCCACATCCACGGCCTTGTCCATTTGCTGTCTCTCCCCAAGCACGTTCTTTTCCATGTTGACTGCAGTATGGTTCGTTAAGTATTCCGACGCGTCCTTGATGAAGAGAGCCGCAATGATGGCGAGCACACCAAAAGGAATAGTGCTGAAGAACACTCGCTGATACGCGTAGCCATATGCCGATTTGTATGCCTCCGAGGTCGCATGAATCAGAGCCGGAGTGGCGCCTTGAATTTTGGCAAAGGCGTCTGGGATACCCTTTGCATTGTTTGAGACAGCAGTGACAAGTGCTTCGGTAGCGTCCGCGTCGCCATGAAATCCATTGGCCGCGGCTGCCTTCAAGATGCGCGGCACCAGCTGTGCGCTGAGAACCCCATTTCGGATGGTGTTGAAAATAGAGATGCCGACGCTGCCGCCGGTGTTGCGGAAGGTCCCGACAAGACCTGAAGCGATACCCAGATCCCTATGAGGCACGTGTAGTCCAACTACCACGTATGAGCACAGGGTGATCCATGAGAAGCACATCATTCCGAAAAACTGGAAGATCACCCATGCCGCCTTATGGTGGGGGATGATTCCATAAGCGTAAAGCGCCGAAAACAGTGTCTGGATGAATAGCGCCACCACGATCTGAGCTCGGATGTTCTTGATCTTGTGGACCAGCGCCGGTAGGATGGCACCGCCAATGAATTGACCAACACCGTTGGGAATCAGAGCCACTCCGAGCTTGATGGGGTCGCTGTCGTAGACTGACTCGGTGGCCTGTGGAAGGAGGGAGACCATGGCAAAAAAGACCATGCCGGACACGAAAAGAGCGACCAACAAGATGGTGAATTCCCTGACCATGCGAAAGATGTGAAGTGGCATCAAAGGAACCTTGGGCTTGACAGTCCAGTCGTAGACGAAGGCGCCGATGAAGACCAGACCGCCCAACACGATCGGTGCAACCACAGAGGCAGAATGCCAAGCATGGCCTTCCTCGCCAGCCCAGCTCAATCCGATGAGGAAGGTTGTCAGTCCGCCGGCATAGAGGATGTAACCGATAAAGTCCAGCTCCAAGAATTCCTGCCACCTGGTTTTGTCGTAGTCTTTTCGTGGACGAGCAGGCGGGAAATAGAAGATGGCGGTCCCAACTAAGCAGACCGCTGCATAGATGATGGCTAAGTAATAGACCCAACGCCACGTGGCGTGCTCATTGAGCTGGTTCGCCAGGAGCGTCGCCAGTAGGCCCCATGGAATTGTGATGCAGAATTCCGTCCACGCCAGACCCATTCCACTGCAAATGAGGGTCAGCTGATGCCGCAAGCGTCCTTGATGAACATGACTCACCGGTATTTGTTGGGGAGAATCTCGGGAATTCCAGCATACGCGACGAAAACCAAGCCGGCACCGAAACCAATGACCGCAGAGCCGGCTATCACGTGTGTCGTTTTCTGAGCAGTCGCACTGACGATTGCGCCGACAATGTTGAGCATTTGTCCCACCATGATGACATAGCGGCGGCCAAAGATGTCGCTGAGACCACCACCGAGAGACATGCTGACTGCTGATGTGACAGCCCAAGAAGACGCGATCCAGCCAATAGGTGTCAGATCGCCCAGAGCAGTGCCTATTGGGACCAGAATCGAAGAACCAAGCAGGAACGCTGTCGAGATGCATCCTGTGAATGACAAGCCCAAGAACTGTTGGAGACATTGGTCAGCGCAGATTCCTTTGAGAATCCAACTGGGTTGGCACTCGACGTACAAAGACCGCCATTGTCGTTGACCAGGTGATTTTGTCAGCGAGCTCAGGATTTAACTCCAAAGCAGCACGATGAGGGTCATCCTCGATATCCTCAGTCATCAACACCTGTTGTCGTGGCGCCGGAGCGGCCTCGATCTCCTCGGACCTGTTAGCCATCTCTTTGCTTGCTGCAGCGTCGGCCATGGTGTTTCGATTCTAGACAGAAATTCGCTGTCAGAAAGACTCAGAGCAGCTGTCCAAGGAAACCGGGCAGCACGTTGTCCGGAGACAGTTTGTTTATGCATTTTGAAACTCCAGACCCCAGACCCCGAGTCCGGGGAACGAACGGGGACGTGATTGAGAGGAGGAGAATGCCAAGGTCTCCTGCAAAGGGGGGGGTCAGGCAGCACGTCCCGGTATGGTAAGGTCCATGAGCATGTGGAACTCAAGCACCCCAAGCAAAGGAGTTGGAGAAGCTTGAGATTGCTGGAGAAAGTACTGGGTACTGGGTATTGGCTGTGTAGCGAGTACCGCCAGTCGGAGTGTCGCCGGCGGCCCCGGGTAGGGGTTGCTGGCACACTGGGTAGTTGATTTTATCCCGCAGCCCCTGTGGGCCTGAAGACGGGGAGGCTTATTTTGACCAATCACGAACCCTAGACCCCGCCTACCATTGAGCTTGGCCTTGCTAGCCCTCGTGCCTCTTCAGCCTGGTATGATTTCGCTGTTCCTTCCCCATGCCGCACGACAAAAAGGGCGGCTCGCTTAAGCGGCATGCTTACCTCGTAAAGGACGAAGCAGCGGGCCAACCCCGATAGCCACCTGCATTACTGTGTAGGCACGGTAGGTCCGCCACGTCACGTTTGCATGGACCTACCCGCGCTGTCCCCGACCACCACCACTACTGGCCAAGCACAGCGCACAAGGGCTCGATGGACGGTGTTGACCATTCGATCTCAATACGCGTGGCTATGACCGGATATCAACCAAGCACAGAATTAAAATAATTTTTATGGTTTGCTGACCATGACCGCCAGCAGACTTAGGAGCCAACCTCCAACTCCCTGAAGAATGCCACGATAATGGTCGCGAGTCACTATCGAACCTTTATCCTCTCAGCTTGTGCGGCCTCTTGCCGCAGGCGACAAGGCCAACGGCTGCCTGCTTTCGCAGGCGTTTGACGGTACGAGAAGATACTTTGGGCGGCAAGCAACTTCCAAAATTGACGGCCCGAGGATGCCATGAAAGGCCGTGAGTCTTCCCGCCTTCAAAACCGTACAGCGGGAAGCTATCCGACGACGTACACGAGTGCCACAGCTCTCAATCCGATGCAGTACGAGTACTATGTATCTGCGTCGGATATGAAAGGCGCCGATTTTGTGCTGGTGGATCTTGGAGCTTGCTCCGGCAAATCCTCGGGATCTGAATAGGACAATACTAAGGGACATTCTTTCACACCTGTGAGAACAATACTAAGAGTGTTTCTTTCATCCGTCAAGAAAATTATTGAGGCCCGGTCATTGTTCTGTACCTCGGCCTCTGCACTGATACTCTTGCGCCGTCTATCACCCAGCAGCACAGGTCTTTGGCCTCACGACTTCAGAGCACCTTGGCTCGTCGAATGCGGTTGAATGCGTTTGTTCGAGGTCAGGATGGCCCACCTGGAAGCTCTCGAACAAAGCCTGTCTGCGTGACGCTGACTCCGAAAGGCTACAACTTACATATATGATGCTGTTGAGTCGTAAATTATAGTCTCTTGTTGCTCCACTACACCCAAGGTAGTTTGCTTGTTTTCGAGAAAAGTCTGCACTGATGGTTGTCTTCAAGCACTTTTTACTGGCTTCTTTAGTCACCCTGACTGTCGCTTCCTCCGCCTCCACTCAATGGGAGAAGCCCGACGGCTCTGTAGCTGACGTCGCCCACCAGGGCAGACCCAGCGGGGCTGCGGCAGGTAATGGCGCCGGACCTCACGGACATGGCAGCTGGCAACAGTCCGGGAAAGGCCAAGCCGGCGACGGCGAGGATAAGAACAGCAAAAAACCCGGAGGAGATGACGGCGGAGCTGACAAGCACAACCAACACGAGCCTCGCGACTTTGAGAGGCCTGACGGCGCCCCAACTGGCAATACGGCCCATGGCAGTCCGAGTGGAGCACCAGCAAGTGGCGGACCTCAAGAGGGTGGCAGCTGGCGGCAATCTGGCAAAGAGGCCGGGGGTGATACACACAAGGCCCCTACGGGCATGGACGACAATGTGAACAAGCACAGCCAGCACCAGGCCCGAGAAGACGGCGCCACACCCCAAAACTGGGGTCATCGCGACGACAAGTGGGAGCATTCACCATCCCCAAGCAGGGATGGAGACGATGACCACCACAATCACCATCAAGCCCGCGACGCTAACCCGAGCATCGACCTTGACCACGATGATCCTATCCTCTCTCAGATGCGCAAGATGCTGGCAGGAGATAACGAGACCGACAGCCAGGAACACGAGGGCAGGCACCATCTCAATCGTCGTGGTGTCAAAGGTGTCTACGAATGCATGAATCACAATTTTGTTTCCCCGTGCAAGTGGACGGAGATCAAGTCAGAGAGCCAATGCTACAACGCGTAAGTTCCGTTCAGCTTCCAAAGAGATTGACCCGCGTACTAACTTATGGCTGGCACGTAGTATTTATGATGCCTACGGCTCGATGGGCCCCGACAAAGGTCTCTGCTGCACAATCTACGAGAAGAAGAACTGCAATTCCAACGGCTGGCAGACAATCGACGATAGATTCCGCTACCCTGGAATCCCGAATTACGGGTATAGCCAATTACTGCTGAACGAAGGGTTCAACGACGAAGGCATAGTCAGTATCAAGTGCAAGTTCAAGGAGTGTGCCAAGTGAGTTGGCCTCGGGGCTCACACAGTACAGTGCTCGAACGGGGGGGACTGGTAGTTGTGGACGCACAGCGACTTTGTCCGAAAGATTGGCGAGCCTGGTTGCTTCGGAGCCAACGAGCCGACCTGGTACTGGGAGCTCAGGGTTTCTCTTTCATCTCATGATTCACCGTATATGTATCTCGTAGTCCGTAGCAGGGAATAATGCAGCTCGTTACTTCAGCCTGACTTAGTCATGCCCATTGCCAGACGCAAGGCTGAGTTGAAGCGCCACCACGACGATGACGTCGTTCACTTTCACCTCAGCTCCCCTACCGCCGCCATCGTCATCGGTCAGCAGGTTCAATCGCAACCAGCGAGACCAAACAGGTTTTCTTAGCAGCGAAGTCCAATCCTGATAGGTCGTCGTCGCCGTTCCAGCACCTTCCTGGCCGCAGCTCATGCTGTCGAAGGTGCGGGATCTGGGGTATATAATAGCGCATATTCAGTACGGATTAATCTTCCCTAGATCACTACATACAACCACACTTCAACAAGTCCAGAAGCATATCACCAACCTAAAGACATCCCACACAAGCCACAGCTCCCAATACTACTACTCGTACTCACACACCTAAAAGTACCCGTCCTCAGTCCTCAGTACTCAGGTCTACACAAGCAAAGATGAACTCCCTAAGATCAGCCGGGAACTGGATCTCCAACAAAACCAGGGGCGGCGCCCACTCTGCCAGCAAAGAAACCAACAAACAGTATGTTCCTGCCCTGTCCACGTCGCCGTCTCTCCTCTAGTACTCCGTACTCCCCATGTTAAAGCAAGCGCCTTTACTGACTATGTGCGCGCTCGCGCGACGCAGAATCGCCAAAGATCCCAATGTTCGGGCCTCGACTCGGCTCCGCGCCGCCGGTAATGCGGTCAAGGACAAGGCGCACGAGACAAATTACAACCGCCAAGCAGACGTGAACAAGCATGCGGCGAAGCATAACTATTGAGCCGAAATGTTGTTTTAAGCGTGGGATCAGACCGAGCGGCCCAGTGTACTGTATATTGTACGGCGAAACGTGGACAGGTACGGCGAAACGTGGACAGGTACGGCGAAACGTGGACAGGTACGGCGAAACGTGGACAGGTACGGCGAAACGTGGACAGACGGAGACGGCGATTGACATGATACCCCTTGTACAATACCTTTTGCTTGGTGTTTCCTGCTCGTATTACTAGACGAAGATTGATGATTCAATGACCAAGGATATTATTACCTAGAATTCGGGTCCCGTCCGCTTATACGTCTCTGGTGTGCGGGTCCAGATGACGGGATAGAGAACATGACTGTTGCATCGTCACGACATGCAGTCGTCTTCGACCGGTGATTTCGACGAGACCCAGTATGGAGCACTGGCAAGGAATATATCTCTGAGCAAGCTCGCATCGGGAATACGGAGCAAGTACCTTCGTGGAGACAACTCCAACCCCAATCAAGCCAGAAACGGCCACGAAGCGCTGGACTAAATGCTTCCGGCTTTGTTTGGAGACTCGCCTTGTCAGTATGTACAGTGCAATATAGCTGTTGCGGAGAGCAACCGGCAGCCTCGCGTGCCGTCCGTCTGTCTCACAGCCCGCAGCCAACCCGTGCCCATCCCATCTCACCTCATCTACTTCGTCTTGATATGCTTCAACCTGGGCCCCGTCTCGTGCAAGAAATTGTTCGCATACGCCTTGGGCACGAACCTCCTCTCCTGCGGCTCCTGCACGTACCATTCATAACCCTGCTTCTCCGCAAACGCAATGGCATCATCCTTCGACTTGAACTGGATTTTCGTCCCTTGCATGAAGTCGGCGGACGACTGCCATCCCATCAGCGGGTTCTCCCAGCGGTGGCCCTTGGCTAGCACGTCCCAGTCCATGCGCCAGGCATGGGAGCCCCAGGTGCCGGACTGCGTGGCCGGACGGACGGGTTTGTAGATTCTGTAACCACCGCCGCGTCAGTGCTTGTCCAACGGATGAACAAATGACCCCTATTGTTGTCTTACCTAACTGTTCGGGCCTGTAGATCCACGGGCGCACCCGAAACCACAGCCGCGGGTGTGGAATGGCCCGGCTCACTGCCATCCATGACCCTCCTCGGCACGGGCGAGTATGTCGACGTGCCGTGGTCAACCGTCGCGGTATAATCTGGCTGGTGGTCGGGATGGTATTTCTGCACCGAGGGCTCAGGGTTGTGGTCAATGGCGACCATTGACGCTTGGTCTTCAGTCATTTTCATAGCTTCGACGTCCGGGATGGCTTTCGGGTCCGGCTCGCCCAATCGCCGATGAGGTGTTTGGGAGAGGTGTCTCGTTGATCTGGGGAATTGAGTGCATGTTCTCGAGAGCCGCAGGGAGCTCGGTGACCGTAGGAGCGACATTGTCGTTGTGTAGAAGGCGTGTAAATGTGAGAGAGGAGGGTGATGTCGTCCGACAGCGATTGACCTGCGCATCCCGTCGACGCTGCCAAGCCGAGCTTCCAGGAAAGGTTTAGTGCATGGTCTCCGTTGTCTCAGTCACGTGGTGAGCACAACACTTTCTTCGACTCTCGCCCATCGCCATCAGGATCGACCACTTGCCCATCCGAGCAACAGAATCTCTCGTAGGTCAGTGGTACCGTATCCTGGATACCGGTTGCATGACCTCGCTTATGAGACCCGGAACTTCTATACCATTCTGGAGCGTCTCGTATCCCCCTGGGCTGCCTTGACCGTTCCTCTCTGCAACGGCAAGCTGAGCATCTTCCTTGTGGCGATGGCTTTCAGTGCAATCTCGAGAATCGAGATCTGGAGACATACACGATGCGGTACAGCTCCGACCACAGCTATCCTCCGTGTCTGATGCTTGTCGTCGATCGATTCGATGCACCTATTATTTCAAACCCGGTTTCAGGGTGAAAATTTTTCTGGTGATGATCTAAAGGGACTGTGGCTTAGAAAAAGGAAAGATCATTGACTCTGTCAGAACTGCGAGTTTCCGGTCCGTCATGGTCATTGACAGTGGACGAGCTTCGTGTGCGTCCCCATGCGGTTCGGCTAGATCACAATCACTTGTTCGAAAATGTGTCGGATATCTTCGCCATATAATATGAACGCAGCTGCTAGTCTGTTCTCCTTCTCTTAGGAGCAGATGTCAAGCGCCTTCCGGAAATTCGACCTGACGATCCCGGTGCCTTGGAAATCCAGATGGACGGGCGACTCTCCATCTAGAATAGTCGGAGAGCCGTGGTCAACGTTGGCCACAATCCCGGACTATCATTATCGCACAATACAGGGCTCCGGTGCAGGTCCAGAGGGAAGTGATGAGGGCTACTGACTCCTGGATCGGCGTCTATCGATTGCCATATGCACGGACGCTCAGACATGGCTCATCTGGTGAACTTCTCTGCATTCCCGCCGATGGATTTCGGTGAGTTGCACTGGTTTTATTGACTACTATATCTCAATTGGCTACAAATGTATTTGATAACGCGCTTTGAATGAGTGTGTGCGTACATAAATGCTGCGTTCATCCTTATGCCGAGCCAGTTCTTCAGCAGATTCCTCTTCGAATGGCTTAGGCGGCGGACTGGCTATGGTTAAAGCGCCAACTATCTTTACCAAGGATGACATTTCATCAGCTAGAGCTTGCCCTGCTCTTGCCTCTAGATTTGTTACATTTACACCAAAAACGTTGATGTCCTCCAAAACCCCAACATCGTCAGTGTCGGTCCCTATCGCTCAGCTCAATGCCATCCGCAGTGACTCGCTTCCGAGGCCCAAGGAGGCTCAGCTACCTCTCAGCAATAAGTAGGCTTCTAGGCGCCCAACGAAGCCCGGGGTTTGCAGCTTTTCCCCGCCTGAGACGAGAATATCCATCGAGATCCTGACCGTATCGCGCAGAGCTATCAAAGATGGCCATTCGGTCGTCAAGTATCGAGGGTGGGCCAAATGTCGATGTCGAACACTGCCGCGAGCGCAGGCACCTCGTCCCAGCGCCTACTTGTGGTCTGATTACAAAGGGATTGACGGATATATCGAAGTGGGTTGATACCGACTCGGATCAAACCCAAATATCCTTGCCCATCTTCGCTGCCACATGGACTGTACCTGGGACTGCTTGCGGATTGCTTTACTCCGAGGCAACAGGGACGGCTAAATCGAAGTAGTCCGCTCCAAACTCATCCAAACCTTTCGCCATCTCGATATTCTTTGTCGACTCAAAATATAAGTTTGGGAATCGGGCTGAGTGTCATGTCAACATCTACACCGTCTGGTGCCTTCAGGGGAGTTTGTGACGCCATTCGTGTCGACCGCCTGAGTCTCGCAATCTTGAGGGCCGATTTGAATGCGTCCACTGGCGCGGGCTTGATTTGTACAGTACCAAACCGGCGTGTGCTCTCGACGTTAGCGATCATAGTATTGTAATCTAGCTGCATGCACTCATCCAAGGTGGGCGCAGCTTGGGCAATATGATAGAATTTCAGAGTCACTGGACGTGGCCGACGGGGGCCTGACAAAGTATATCAGCCATGATATCCAAGTTTCTGTCATATTGTGGAAGGATCAATGGTCTATTTGAGCAATACTCAAGTGACTGTGCATCTCTTCCTGAAACGAGAAAACTATTGTATCTGCTTGTGATAGGGTACTGTGATGAGGTTGTCGAGAATCTTGCACTGTTCCACTCGATCTCTGTTGGAAGGGAAAGGGGGGCGTACCAAGGATATAAACCAACGCCAACTGCCCATCAGCAACACTAACAACAAAACATATCTCGGACTGGATTTCCACGGATCAAGATAGTGAGTACTCTGTAGTCGGTACAGAAGAGAAGACACATGGAGCCTAACGTGCGGGAGGAGAAGCAGTGTGTCGCATGTTGAGTCGTGAGTCATATAGTCACAAGGCGGACGGATGGGCGGGACGTTGAGGTATCCTACATTGATCGTATTGCGTCGTATTCAGAGTAGCATTGGCCATCTGTACCGAACTTTTATTTGTACCAAGGCTAGGATCAATAGCACGAGGATTAGTGGTCGGGTCGTATTACTGATACAAGCGAGTAGGATAAGAGCATATATCAACGCATCATTTTACATCGACAATCCTTCCCTCCCTCTTTTCTCGGCCACCCATTCATTCACTTAGCCGCTATTGCACACACCGTGCCTTTCACGGAAGCAACACACCAACTCACAATGCCTTCACCTCCGCCCTCGTCCACGTCGGCGTCAACGCACCTCCTGTTCCTGACCCTCGACGTCTTCACGTCAACCCGATACACGGGCAACCCTCTCGCCATCATCCACGTCCCCGGGACGATCACGCTCTCTCAAAGCCAAAAACAGCGCATCGCCCGTGAATTCAACCTCTCCGAGACAGTCTTCCTGCACGAACAGACGCAAGCAGACGTGGCCGACCGCTCTGTCCGCATCAACATCTTCACTTCCCAGGCGGAGATCCCCTTCGCCGGCCATCCCACGGTCGGCACGGCGAATTATCTCCTCCGACTGCGGCAGCACGATACGTCGCCGACGCCGAATGGCGTACAGGCGCTGCAAGCGAAAGCCGGGCGCTTCGAGATCGCTCTGCAGCCCGATCGCAACGGTGTCCAGGTCTCGGTTGCACACGACGTGCACCTGCACGGGCCGGTGTTTGCGCCGCACGAGCACCCTGCCTTTAGCATCGTGAGGGGCATGACGTTCATTCTGGCGCGACTGGCTGATGTGGAGGAGCTGGGGAGCAGCAGGGCGACGGACCTCCTCGACGCAGATAGTATGTATACTGCGTGCGAGAAGCTTGACGAAGGGTGGCGCGAGGGCCTGGTGGGCACGTACTTCTTCGTGGATCAGGGGACAGGTCCGGATGGGGTGCGGAACCTGCGGACCAGGATGTTCGCGTCGCGCGAGGATCCCGCCACGGGGAGTGCGGCTTGTGCTCTGGCGTCGTATTTGTCTCTACAGGAGGGGAAGGCCGGACGGTACAGATACAAGATCGTCCAGGGGGTGGAGATCGGCCAAAGGAGCGAGATCTTTGTGGAAATTGGGGTGAAGAAGGGGGAGATGCATGGGACTGAGATCGAAGAGGTGTTGTTGAGTGGAAGTGCCGTCCAGGTCATGCAGGGCATGTTAGAGGTTCCTGGTGAAGACGACTAAGTAAGTATCTTGTCGAGGCTGAAATGAACCCTTGGGTTTCTTTGCGTCTGGCTTGGTGCCAGTGGATTTGACCCCACGGCAGAAGGCATTTCGATGGAGAGGAACTCGGTCGAGAATGTTAGGACACGAAGTCTACTTGTGGATGATCAGTTCGGCTTTATTATCCGCGCCATCACAGCACAACATGTGTGTATGGCCTGCCGAGTAGAGGATTGACCAGCGAGGCGATTCGCTGCTTGCTACCACAGAATATCAGAATTCTTACCGGAAGCCGTGGCTGCCAGACACTGTCAAGTGATGTATAGCGACGCCTTCTTGACTTGACCAACAGCCTGAAAGACCGGATATCGCACACCACATTGTAGCCTGAGGAAGAGACTTTGGCCTCTCATGTCAAACCGCACAGGAGCTACTGTAGTGTTAAATTCTGCAGCTCGACTGTACTCGGGGCCCAGGAATATTCTCGCGTTCTCACAGAAAGCGTGCACCAGATAAGGCTGACTCCAGGCGCCGTAATGGGACGCCGAGGGTTGTGTTTAGCTGTGAGATCTGCGAAAAATGGTTTCCACGATCGAGTGTCGAGGCGAGCTGGACGTGTATGTGCCGACGTCCCCTTGACTGATCGCGGCTCACCTTGTGAAGGGGACGAGGGTGACACCCTGTACGTAATCGTACTCGTATGCACAACCGTCCTTCCCCAAGATTCCCAGGAAACCCCACAGAATCCGCTGCTGTGGCAAAGTGCACGAGTATCCCAACCGGATCTTTAACTTGCGGGGTGGTTCTTGGAATTGTTCGTCACTTCGCCAACCGGAACACCACGCGCCCTCTCCTATCAACATGATCATTCATGATGGATTGGCCTTCACTCGAAACTTGGGAGATACCGTCCGTGGCGAGGCCCGCTGCAAAATCACGCACACAGCTAGAGAGCGAGAACGAAAAGCTATTGAGGCACATCCGAGTGCTGCAAGCGAAATGCCGATCGCTCTCCTCGCACAATGCAGAACTGACATATCTCTACCTGAGGTCTTCGTGCCACTTGTCGGATTCCCATAACATGCTCCCGAACGGCGGTGACCTATGGGACGTGAGCACAAGGGGAAACTTGACCTTCTCGCCTTTGGAACTCGGGCCTGGGGCAAGAGCAGGACGAGTGGATGAAGAACCTCCCTTCGCGCTGGATATGCAATATCGGTCCTCGAACGTGTTTGCCAATTGTCAAGCCAGTCCGTATGTAGACGGCACGGCTGTCACCTTTACACAGGGTGGACTGGACCAATATGATTCGAGTCCCGGGTCAAAACCTGGCCACGACAACTGTGACTTAACGCAGAAATGTACACGCTTGTCAGACTGTGGTTTCGACCTGGACTTCAATCAACGTTGCTGGCAGTCTCACGATTGGAACCAGAAGATCACACCCGGAAACTACTCAACACCGGAGATGGACTTCGTGTACAGGGTTTCCGAGGCAAACGCGGCATATTGCCCGACCCCGCGAGACTCGGCCACAGATCTACCTGGTTCGACGTTGCAGGACAACGTGTGGCCCTTACAACCCGATGCCATTGCAGGTAGCGCTCAGGGAATTCTACCACTCATACCTGCGCGATGTTTTCATCCCGGCGTCGAGAACAGTGCGAGGGAGGAGGACTATAACCAAGCTCGACAAGCACCTCCAAATCCAATACCATTACCAATGCCACGCAACATCCGAGCAGTCCCAGAACTACAACACGGCTTCAATACGAGCCCACCCCGAGGGAAACTGGATCAGTACATTACTGTCCTACACCAGGTGCTCGGTCGCCTGAGGCAACACTCGTCCCTGACCCCGAAGCGTCAAGCCAAGGTGTGCGCGGAGGGCGTGCTGTGGGCAGTGCGCGAAGCCTGGCCGGGCGCCGAACACTTTTGGAAAACCACGGCCTCGTTCAAAGGGTTCGTGCAGTCCGAAATGTGGCGCAATTTCCCCGGCGAGGCAGTCTACGGCAAGATGCACCCGGCGTACCGCCCGACAGCTCGACAGCTCGTGACCCCCCATTCTCCCTTGATCGACTGGTTGCCCTGGCCGGAACTCCGGGAGAAGCTGATCGAGCAGCAGGACTGCCTCGACGTGGACCTCGTCTGCAAAACGGCCATCCAAAATCTCGTCGCGCATCGAACTTCGTCGCTCAACTTACTGCGGGGCCGTAAGCGGGCCGCTCAGGAAATCGAGTCTACGGACACTCCGAGAACGTTGTCGTCTGAGCCCAGAAAGTCGATGACGACGACCACCACCACCACCACCACCTCTTTCAGAGTCTGGGACCTCTGTCTCCTGGAAGAAAAGGCTGGGTTCCGTCCCAACGGCGGCGCAGGACTCGTCTATACTCCCAGGTCGGCTGGCGTGCAGGCGCTGGAGAAGGCATATGGCCTCGAGTACGACAATTTCCAGACCCAGAAGTTGCATCCTAGGTTCTTCCAGACATTTCCCACCTTATTTGCGGGGAGCATCGTATCGGGGTATGCCGTCCAGGAGCTGCCTGTCGCGGACGAGCATGCGGGGAGGGATGTCTTGGGAACGCCGCAGGCCCTCTTGCCTGGGGCTGGGGAGAGGTTGCGAGCCCTGGTTGACCGAGCGCTCGAGGCACCATGTTGACCCGAAATGCGGTAACGGGAGCAGTTACTCGTGCATTGGGCGAATTTTTAGCGCTAGTCGAACACATCCGGCTTGGGCGGTGAATTACAGTTCATGGAGAGATGGGGTGAAGGTGGATTCCGACGCAGGAAGGGGGCATTTCCGATATTTGCAAAGCCGTGTACGTACTCGTCAAGGCCAAGGGCCAGAAGATGAACACGTTGATCGTGCCGTGCAGACTTCCTCGGCTCCTCCTCTGCCCCATCACACTGGACTTCCCCGTCTCGCCGCGCTGCTGAAGACGCCACATTCCAATATGGGCGTCCACAAACTTTCCCTCCCCACGACAGCCGGACTGCTGGTTAGACTGGACCTGCAGGACTGACCTATCCCTAGTCTACCACTCCTTGGTTGCTCTTCGTCCTCCAGTGACGTTTCAAGCGCGAGTATTCACAAGACAAGCGGTGCGGCGAAAGGAGAAAAGGTTAGCATGGCCGGGTCTGGTGGGAAACGAGGACACGGAAGCGTCATGCTGGCCTAGAGATGGAGCCTGAATTGCCGCGCATCCCTCCCTCTACATGGGATGATCGAATCGCCAAAAGGGAAAAGCCGACTCGAACGATGGCGGAGAGAAGGTGTATATATTCAAGTCAATATCCACGGGTCCGTGTATTGATGCTCGGGGTAGAAGTAGCACGACCCTTGATTCTTTCCCTGGTGCCGATTTCTTCGTGGAAAGGTCTTCTCGCAGTCGCAGCGGCTCATTTCTGCGCAATCCAAGCGTGCCACTCATGTTTCTCGATACCCTAGCCACTAACTTATACCCTAGCGCGGGTCTGAGCTGGGGAGCAGTCGTATGGCGTCTGGGGCTCATCTTCCTGGTGGCCCAAGTCGGCTGGGTCGTATACTGCCGCTTCTTCCACCCCCTCGCCAGTATCCCAGGTCCCTTTCTTGCCTCCTTCTCTCGCACCTGGATCGGGATCGCCGTCGCAGGAGGACGAGCCGAGCATCTTCAGCGATCCCTGCACAAACAACATGGTCCCCTTGTCCGCATCGCCCACGACGAAGTCTCAGTGGCAGACCCGTCGGCCGTCAAAATCATCTACAACATCAAATCAGGCTTCACCAAGACGGATTTCTACCCGCCATTCGCGCCCAACATCAGTCCGCACGGTGACCACTTCACGCAGCTCGATGAGGCCAAGCACGCCGAACGGAGGAAATATGTCAACGCGGTGTACTCCATGTCCACGATCTTGGAGAGCGAGCCGTACATCAACGCATGTACGGATGTCTTTCTTGAGAGTATGGCCCGGTTCGCAGCAACGAGGTCCAAGATTGACTTTGGCGAATGGATACAGTGGTAGGTGTGAAGGGAAACACTTCTCTTGCCTCCTGTAGAAACCGTGAAAGGAGGTACTGATGCCAACAAATCGATAGGTATACCTTCGACGTGATCGGCGAACTGTTCTTCGGGCGCCAATTCGGGTTTATGCGCGATCAACACGACTACGGGCGATATATCCAAAGCTTGGACACGTTGCTTCCCGGGATCGCACTGTCATGCGTACTGCCAGCGTGGCTACGGCCCTTCCATTCGACCGTGGGCATGCTTTTCCCGACGATCCGGGCCTCAATCCAGGGGTTCGACGAGATTCGCCAGGCAGGGCGGTACTGGACCGATGTGCGACGGCAGCAGATGCAGGCCGGCTCCGTGGAGAGGGTGGACTTGCTCGATAAGTTCTTCAAGATCATGGAGAGCAAGGATGGGTGGGACATACCGGATATCCAGAATGAAGCGTGTGTTGCCATGTGAGTGCAAGCGAGCCCGGCCACAACCACCAGATGAAACCAAATAGAGTGCGTAGGCTAACGAACGATGTCGCTTGCTCTCAGTTTCGCTGGCAGCGACACCACCGCCATCGCCATCCGGTCCATCTTCTACCACCTCATGCGCCGTCCAGAATGCATGCGAAAGCTGGTGGCGGAAATCGACTCTTTTGACAGCCAGGGCCTGCTGTCCAAACCGCACATTCGATATGCGGAAGCAATGAAAATGCCCTATCTCGTCGCCTGCTGCAAGGAGGGAATGCGGCTCCATCCAAGTGTCGGCCTTGGGATGCCGCGGCACGTACCTCCTGGCGGGGTGACCATTGCTGGTCGGTATTTTCCTGCTGGTAGTCGTGTGTCCATCAATGCGGCTGTCCTCCATTATGACAAGTCGATATTTGGGGACGACGCGGCGGAATTCAACCCGGACAGATGGATCCAAGGGGATGCGGCCCTGATGGACCGACACATGCTTCATTTTGGCGGAGGTTCGAGGACTTGTATCGGCAAGAACGTATGTTATTGGCCAATGCCTTTTCGTCTCCCGTGACAAACTTGAGGGGGTACTGACCAACGACCCCCTTTGCACAGATATCGATCGCTGAGATGCACAAACTCATCCCTAGCTTCCTGAGACGGTTCAACGTCGAGCTCGCCAACCCCGACAGAGATTGGAAGACCGAAAATTATTGGTTTAACAAGCAGACGGGCATATACGCCTATGTGTCAGCCAGATAGTTCTCTCGGTTTCGCGGCAAGTAGTCCAAGTCTCAAAACTGATCAGACAAGTGATCCGCCGGATAGGCTGGCAGGTGGTTCAAGAGGACGAGATGGATGCCCAACATAGAGGTGGGGACTAAAAGAAAGTGCCAGCTAGTAGCAGTCCGTAAGGCGGGAGATGTCGCAGTCATTAGTCTGTTCTTCGTCCCATTTCGTACGGGGTTTTTCAGTTTCCACGCGCTCAGAGGCAGACAATCCCAAAGTGGTGTTCGGCAATAGTATTCTGTGCAGCAGAAGGAGTCTGGCCTGGCTATTTAACCTGCCCACGGCGCTTCTTCTGATGAGTTGTCGTACAATTAAGTTGCAAATATTGACATGTTTGACATGGTTTCTGCTCACTACACCGTGCCTTCATGATGGCGCAGTTGTCGCAGGCTGCCGTGATCCGGGGCGTCGGCGAACCCGCAGTGCTGCCATCTCGTGCGGCATGTAGCCGGACATGGCGCATCAGTGCGTCCTTTCTGGTGAATCGGTAGTTGCATATCGGGCAGAAGAAGGGTCGTGTGGTCGTATGGCTAAGTTGATGGCGATCTCGGTGCTCTTTGCGCTTGAACGATTTATGGCAGGCGCCGCAGGGAAACTCGGGCATCTCGATTGACGAGCAGGTAGTCATCCTACCCGGGAACACCTAAGAAAGTGTGACAAGAAAGAGGAAGATGGGGTTTGCCATCAAGCGAAGTTGTAGCGACGGGGTTAGCTTCGATGACTGGCTAGTCTACTTACAGAAGCGATCATGGGGAGTAGAGTTCCCCGAGATCATGGCCCAAGCAAGCGTCGCGATGTGTCCAGAATGCGGGGGAAGAGCCTCATTCGAAATGAAGGTACGAACTATCCTACCGATTCCACCAACAACCCGGCGGCATTGAAGCGAGAGATTGGCAGGCAAGATCTACCGCCGCCAACATTAGACTCTGGCTGAAATAGAAATGGAGTAAGGGCCGTGTATAAACCACTACTCGGTACATAAGGACCCGCCCTGGTCAAGACGATGGTGGAATGAGGGTGAGTGGAAGGTGAGAAGAGGGTCAGAGAAGGGCTGGTTGCGAGGTGGATAGATAGAAGCGGCGTGGCAGGGCGATTCCGAACGAACTGCGAGTAATTTTGCTTTCGCTTTCAGTTGAACCTCTATGGCAAGAGCATTGGACGTTAGATCTCTCATGCATACCGTGTTGATCTTTACTGAGATCTTTAACTTTTGCTTCCAAGCTCATGAATGCTCGAGTTTCTTAGCCAGCAGCTGTGGACGACAATCTGGGGTGTGCACCAAGGTGAACAAGTACTTGAACAATGCGGGTAAAGAGGCAGCCTTTGTATCTGTGGCTAACAAGCTGGGCAACTGCTCTTTCTTTGCCTTCCATCAGGGCGAAATGAAAGACACCAGTGCTACCTGTTTAACCGCTGGCTTCCCCCTGGCGTTTCTGCCTACACGACTTTACCAATCGTCTTGAAAAGCTCGACCATGTCAGTATGTGAGCCAGCCCATGTGTACTGTGTGGAACCCGAAGGCACCAGGGGTTTCGTCAATGGAGAACAGCTCGGTGACTCTTTCGGAGACCGCATGAGCCTCTCAGGCCCTAGCTGGAGCTCTGGACACGTGGAGAGGACAAAGCCATACATGTACCGACCGGCTCCTTAATCAACGTCAAGTCGAGTCCTAAAGGCACTTCACGAACCATAATGTCTGCAAATAACTTCTTTGGAAATTCAAGATCGAATGACTTCTGTATTCTACACCGGGAGCCTCGAGCCTCGAGTTCCAATCCTGTGACGCTCGGTCGTAACTGAGACTCGGGGGCAGCGTCTTCGCATGTCGTACGATCATCTCGTTAACTCGCGTTCTTCATCTCCCTCAACGCGGCCATGACTTCGTTCGCGTTGCTTTTCCCTGTCACTTTCTTCATCTCCTCACTACTCGTCCTCATGAACACATTGTGTGCCTTCTCATCCCCGATCGTGAACTTCCCTTGCGTCTCTTTATTCTGGTCCGCGAACTTGTCCAAACGTTTCACGGCCTCGTTCTCCCCGTCCACCTGCTTCAAAAACTTTACATTCGACTTGGTGTATTCGTGGCCGGGGTAGACTTTGGTGTCGTCTGGCAATGAACCCAGGATTTCATTCAGCGCTTTATTCATCTCCGTGCCGTTACCCTCGAAGAATTTCCCACATCCGCCAATGAAGAGCGTGTCGCCTGTAAACACGACGCGTTCGTCCGTGGTCTTGTCCTCCATGAACCAGCAGATGCTGTCTTGTGTGTGACACGGCGTATGCAACGCCGTGACCTGGATGTTCTTGCCTATCGAAAAGGTTGAGCCATGGGAGGGGGTCTTTGTTACGCCCTCGCTGTCTTTGCCGGCTATGACGGGGATTTTGGAGGGGAGGGCATCGAGGATCTTTTTGTTTCCACCCGCATGATCCCAGTGGTGGTGCGTGTTCATTATGGCGGTAAGGTTCAAGGACTTCGATTTCTCGTTGAGCACGGGGAGGACTCTAGCAGACAGGCCCAGCGTTAGATTTTGCTGTCTGGGCGCAAGCGACACGGCAAAGAAGTCTGCACCTACTCGGGAGGATTTGCCGGGTCAATGATAACGGCATCTTTGGTCTCGTCGTCGCTGACTAGGTAGGCATAGTTGTTGGACGAGCCCACCCCTGGGACGTCCCAACATCGTCAGCAGTCGTTCAAAGTGCTCATATCAAACTCATTCTTTCGCTCACACGCTCACCACATGCTCTCTTCTTTCCCGCCAAGGTAGGACCGACAACGGGGAAGACTACAGGTCGACGTACACATCGGAATGCTCAAGATATGCATCTTTCTCACTGGCTGCTGTACAAGTCTTGATATATGCGGGGTATTGACGGGTCGTATGAAGGAGGCAAAAGCGGCGCTGGTGGAGAGTAAAGGCCTAATGAGGCGCGATGCGATCATGAATGAAGCGGCTTTAAAGCTCTCTGGCGGACCGACAAGTGATTCGCAAGAGGGAGGAATATGTGAGAGTAAGATTGTGCACGATCGATTACTTATTGAGCGAGCTGTTTGTCCAAGTCGAACCCGGCCAATGCGGAGATTCGGAACCGAATCTCAAAGGTAGATGATGCAATTCCACAGCTGTTATTCGTCCTCGGATACGCGAGATGTGGGAAATATACGAGTAGCAGCTCGAAGGTTTGACCGCTGGGATTCCGGGAGTTGCTCTAACGCTACAATACTACTACTATAATTCTATACCCATGTCTATCACTCTACCGTGCCGTAATCCACGTGATGATGACTTCTGCGCCGACTCATACTGAGATGCCCGCTCTCACTCAGCAGTCGCTGACTTTGAGCCAGGTCGACCACCTTATCTTTTCCTGCTATGCTGGGGATCCAACCTCGCATCCAGCCGCTGACCTTTTCCCAGTGGCTGTACCCATGGCTATCCCTGACCTTTACGAGTCTCTCCTCTCTTTCACCGTACAGGAGGAATTGAACACCCATCATTGCATCCATGAACAGGACTCCCGCTGCACCCAAAAAGAACGGAGCTGCTCGGGCGACCCATGCCCACCTTTGGTTTCCGTCAGCTTCGACCCAGCCGTGATGGCCATAAGGTCCGTAGTCCGACCATGCATTCGGGTTCGTAATCATGGAAGCAGAATAGAAGAAGTTCCCGCAGAAAGCAGCAAAGAACAGGAGGGGGGACAAACCAGCAGTTGATTGACGCTGCCAGTTTTTGTAAAGCTGAGGTAGTCGAGAACCAAGATATAGCAAGGTCGAGCACCAGGACAAAATGGTTCCTACAATCTCGAGAGGCGTATCGACGCGGAGAAGGTGAATGCCGTGCGCATAGTGATCGGAAGGAAAGGGAACAGGAGCGGCTGCTACATTGGAAGCAAGCGAAGACATGGTCGCTGCATACAGCAGGGTACGTGGAGAGGGTGAAGCCATCCAACTTGATGCCATTTTATCACCATAGGCGATGTCGTGGAGGCCGGTGCCTTTCTTCTCTCCGTAGTTCACCGAGGAAAAGTGAGGCGCATTGATATTTGTGGGAGTGGATCGTTTGGGAGAGTGGTCGTCAGAGTCTCTAAGAAGCGGGCCGCCGTCCCCAAACTCAGTGTTGATTGGAGAAAGTCCATTGATAATGGCACTGTCTGCATCGTCGATATCGCTGCTTCCAGACGAGTGAAGACTTTCCTCATAGACCCATTTGGCAACGTGACTGTACCAGAAGTATTGGATGACCAGGCACAGGTCCACGAAGACATAGTAGCTGGCTATAATGATTTGCCAACCGGCTTGCTTCGTGAACACTGCACCCAGCAGGTTTGTCAAATCACCAAGGAGCCATTCGCCCAGGAAGAATATCGACAACCCAGCAGTAGACTTGATCTGGTAATTCTTAAATATCTGGGGCATCTGTGCAAAGAGCCATGACACTATCGACAAGGTGCCGAGCAGCGTCGACAACGCAGCCAGAGGAGTTGGTACGCAGATTCCCAGTTGTGAGGAAAGATTAGATAAGAACGGAGTGGTCGGCGTGCAATGGTCTGGTAGGACAAGCTCTCTCAAGGCCATATATGCGAGAGCCATTATATGTGGAGTCTAGAGCACGGCTTTGAACATGCGTGAGTCGTGACGTTGATTGTAACCGCTTTGTCGTCGCCGTATGTGTAGGGAGCAGACGGTCCGCAGGTTTACTCCTCCAATACGAAAGCCTGTATTTCTCCCTATAAACTTTGACTTCCTTCTTTTATGGACGTCCCTGGTTCCGGGCAGCTGCAAAGCCTCTTTCCGGAGCGGTCGAGGCTTGTGTTTGGGTCGATGTGGTGGCAGTGCCCCTGCGGATAATGGGTTTCTTTGGGGAACGGATGTCTCCTGGATTACTGGCCTACACTCGTGAGTACGCTCATGAAAGACTGTAAAGGAGGAAACAATGCAAAACGATTGAAGGATTGGATAGCATGTAGGCTGGAGACGCATGCAGTGGAATGAAGTGGAAGTGAGCGTAGGGATAGGCGTCTGGGGGCATGATAGATACAGGCGCCCGATAAGGCAGTCACACCCCATAATCCCAAATGAAAAGGGAAGCTCAGATAGGAATTAGAGCCATGGATTCGGGGCTCATTTGGTGGTGCGGCCATGGAACGAGCCGAAGGAGAGCTCGGGTGATTGTGTGCAGATGACACTGCGCAATGACTCTGGAATTGGTCAGATGGTCGTCCAGCGAGATAGAATTGGTTCAACTGCGGTCTGGTGAGCCGAAATTCCACATCAGGCTGCATTAAGGAGGGCGAAAAGCGACAGCGACAGGCGGAGTTGCACGAGACCGTCACACATTGAGCTCGGAAACGTGAACTGATAAGCATATGAGCGCTGCTGATTCGTGCCTATCTCATCTCTTGGCGTGGGGAAGGAGATCGCCGACCGGCGCCGGCAGAACCACAAACATCCAAATAACCGACCGCGGACCCTGCTGCATACGGATCTGCTGCAGCACTCCGTCAGTTCGAGGAAGCCCAGCATTGAAAGCGAGATATGTGTCCGGCCTCGTAGTGCACACGGCCGACTTACGACGTGTAACTGCGAATAGCTCATTGCCCGAGTCAGAGCATCGGTCTGCGAGTAGCACCCTAACTGGACAACACCTCCGGAAAAAGGGAAAACGGCAATCTTTCCCCCGGAGCGCAAACAGAGATCTGGTGCAGCAGATTGGTCCCTCCTGGGCAGCGGCTATTGGATAGACGTCGCTTCGCACGAAACTCAAACTTCGCTCATTACATGACAAAAACCTTCAATTTCGTAACGAGCTCGCGGATTGATCACTGTCTCCGAGCTCATATGTCACGGCGAGAAGGCTCGATCAAAAACCCATTCGGCTAACCGTCGCCATTGTGTCTCGGGTTATGTTCTTGGAACGCAAAAAAATGGTCCCTATGCCACATCTCACAAGACCTCTCCTTCAGCCATCTGGATACGCTGGTGTGAATGGGGCTTGACTTGCAGGGAATTCGGTCAGATCCGGTAAGGACAATGCTCGGAGAGTGAGCATTACCTACGAGTGCTTGGTGATAAATCCAGCACACGCGATTGCATACATGCTTAACCATGTTCTCCAATCCCCACTCTGGCCAACAGCAAGAGGCACCAGCTCATATACCGGACACCCCCCGAAAATCCGGTCGCTGGTCGCGCTCGCCAGTCCAAAACACCAACACCTGTCAACAATTTCATCGCGAACTTTGCTGGCTGCTTCTTGAATAATGCTGACGATCCATAATGCAAGAAATCGGGCATTCCAATGCCGGGAAAGATCTTGGACACGATACTTGTGAGTACTGACGGCACTGCTGAATGCGTTGACCGTCGCAATGGTTGGGAGATATCAAGTCGGATAGAGGTTCATGCATGCATCCACACTGCACTCTGTCAACGTTCTGCCCGTTTCCGGCGATGATTTCTTTACCTGCGATGCAGAGGTTGCCTCCGCAATAGCATGGCACAAAGCCCACCATCTCATCCAACTCCGTTCGTTCAACTGGGTGTGGAACGGAACTCCCACAGACGGTATAGCCATGTCGCCTCAAATCTTTGTTGCCAAAGAAGCCTGTAATAAAAAGGGATGTGGGCTGAAAAAGACAGATTCTGGAATTGAGTATCTTTCATATCTGGTGAGCTGAGCATTCCATAATTGTGCGAAGTGATGCCGATTCAGAAACAAGCAGACCCAGCCCATCTTGCTATGCTATACGAAATACCCATGCTGAATCGGGTCCAGGAGAAGATGGCGCTGGAAAATGACTAGAATCGCTGGATACTCAACTTGAACGATGGTGCTTGGGCAAATTCCAGATGTCGTAGTCACCGCTTCCGAGCACGAATTGCTCCAAGCCCTGATGATATCAGCGTTCAAAAGCCCGAGAGGTTATGACTGACCACAGAGACAGCGCTCCCATCTTTTTCAGCTACCTGAGGTACTCGCACAACCTCAGAGCTCCAAATGCAAGGCTTGGGATGGGTACAGCCTTGCATCTTTCAGAAACCGCCCCGCCGGATTTAATTTCCTTCAGCTGTCTAACCCGCGTCGCTGATTCTAAGCCTCTTTAGGCAAATGGCAGCGAGAGATGGATCGCGTCCAGGTTTTGTTCCATAGAGCTCATCCTTTGTTGTGAAGCCCTGCAAAATATCCCCGCCGTCAAAGACCCATGACGATAGTCGACGCTGTGCTTCTGCTGGTCTCGGAGGGTTTGGATTGGTCGCTTTCGAGCGATCAGAAGAGTCGAATCGTCACCATGATGCAACTGTGGATCCGTCGGACTAGACTTCCGCATCTCAGGACAACGAGGCTCCTCCAACGGCCTCGTGCGGCCTTCATCTACTCGTACGAGCAGCCATAGCAAGCATGCAATTCTCGAGATCTTTGTATCCATGACGAAATGCTTGCTGGATGGAAACGCCGCCAGACTCCGCACACCTCAGTTCGTTGGTCCGCTCAGTGAGCTGATTGTGCCTCCCTTGCACACATGTTCGCAGGCAGGAGTGAGTGTCATCCGTGTCGGCAGTGATGCAACAGCTACTCGCTTGAAGGGTCAAGAGAAAATCTTCGTTGATTTGTATCGGCAAAGCTGCAATTGGCAGACACGTGTGTAGGTGCAACAAACGCGTCCTGACAACCCCGCCTCATACTTGTCTCACTCTCTCTTTATATTGTCCTCACATCCCTCCTTTCACCATACTTTCCTGTCATCTTCAATCCACATGCAGAAGATGGCTACCACAGTCTCGAACACCCTCCGAGATATCGGCAACTCGGCAGCTGGCGCCGTGGAAGGTGCGGTGCACAACAAGAAAATTGCGGACCTGGAGAAGAACAAGAAGAACCAGCACGATACCAAGCAGAACACCACTACCGACTGGGGTGCCAAAGTCGCAGATGTTGACCACGCTCTGAAGATAGTCGATGAGAAAGGCAACCATGTTGGACCCACCTTGCTGGAAGATGAAGTGTTCCGAGAGAGAGTAAGCCATCACCGGACACCAGCCAGTACACGCATACTGATGTACATCAGATCCATCGATTCGATCACGAGCGCATCCCTGAGCGTGTTGTCCACGCAAGAGGAGCCGGTGCTCACGGTACTTTCAAGCTCTTCGAAAGCTGCGAGGATGTCACCTCGGCTGGCGTCTTGACGGACACTTCTCGAACAACTCCCATCTTCGTGCGTTTCTCAACTGTGCAGGGCAGCCGCGGTAGCGCAGACACCGTCCGAGACGTCAGAGGCTTTGCTCTCAAGTTCTACACGGATGAAGGCAACTGGGATATTGTGGCCAACGATATTCCCGTGTTTTTCATCCAAGAAGCCATCAAGGTAAGTCTTATCACGGAGCCCCTGCCCCGAGCCTCGATTGACCTGTTCCAGTTCCCAGATCTTGTGCATTCCCTCAAGCCCGAGCCCGACAACGAAGTTCCCCAAGGACAGACCGCGCACAACAACTTCTGGGACTTCGCATTCCTACACAAAGAGGCAACCCACATGTTGTTCTGGGCCATGTCCGATCGAGGCATTCCCCGCTCGTACCGCATGATCCAGGGCTTCGGTGTCAATACCTTCGTGCTGGTTAACGCCAGGGGCGAACGGACATTCGTCAAGTTTATCTGGACTCCCGAACTAGGTGTGCACTCGTTGGTTTGGGATGAAGCTCTCAAGCTGGCCGGCCAAGACCCAGACTTTCACCGCAAAGATCTGTGGGAGGCTATTGAGAATGGAGCGTATCCTAAATGGAAGTTCGGCTTCCAAGCCATCAAGGACGCCGACAAAGACAAATTCGAGTTTGATATCCTTGACGCTACGAAGGTGTGGCCAGAAGATCTAGTACCTATTCGATACGTGGGTGAGCTCGAATTGAACCGCAACATTGACGAGTACTTTGCCGAGACCGAGCAAGTGGCCTTCTGTACCAGCCACATCGTTCCTGGCATTGACTTCAGCGAGGACCCTCTCCTCCAGGGCCGCAACTTCTCCTACCAAGACACCCAACTCTCGCGACTGGGTGTCAACTGGGAGGAACTACCCATCAACCGCCCCGTCTGCCCGGTCCTGAACTTCAACCGGGACGGCCAAGGACGCCACACCATCACCAAAGGCAAAGTGAATTACTGGCCTAACCGATTCGACGCCAACCCGCCAACAGGCCACGGCGGAAAAGGCGGTCTCGAGTCTTTCCCAGCCACATACCCAGGTGTCAAAGCCCGCCTACTGACCCCCAAATGGAAGGAGTATCTCTCGCAAGCGCAGCTCTTCTTCAACTCCATGTCCGAGATTGAAAAGAAGCACATTGTCGAAGCCTTCTCTTTCGAACTGGACCACTGCGACGACGATATTGTCTATGAGCGCATGGTCACCCGGTTGGCCGAGATCGACCTCTCACTCGCCCAGGCGGTGGCGAAGAACGCCGGCGCCAAGTCACCCGAGGTCCAACTCCAGCCGAACCACGGCAAGAAAGCCAAGGGTCTCAGCCAGTTCGACTATATGCCCAAAGAGCCTACGATCAAAGGCCGCCGCGTCGCAATCCTGATAGCAGATGGGTTCGACCTCGGCCCCTACGAGGCCATGAAGGCTGCGGTGTTCGCACAGTCGGCCGTTCCCTGGACGATAGGAGTCAAGCGTCAAGCCATGAAGTCCGCGGACGGATCCAAGGAGGTCAAGGCTGACCATTTCATCAATGGCCAGCGTTCAACCATGTTCGATGCTCTCTTCATCCCAGGTGGTGCCGAGTCAATCAAGACACTCAAGAAGATGGGCCTTGCGAGATTCTGGGTCAAGGAGGCTTTTGGCCACTTGAAGGCCATTGGCGCCGTAGGTGAGGGCGTTGACCTCGTCCACGCCGCTCTCACCGAGGTTGAGAATGTCAAGTTGGCTGGCTCAGGTGCAGGTACTGACGGCGTGATCAACTGGTACGGTGTGGTCACTACTGCAAACACCCAGACTGGCAGCACTATCAAGGAAGCTGTCAAGATTGCCAAAGATACCAAAGATTTCGCCGGCGAATTCTTCTGGGAGATCTCGCAACATAGGAACTTCTTCCGAGAGTTGGATGGTTATGCGGAGCAGGTGTCCATCTAAGTCTGAAGGACTGGTGACTATCCGAGGAAGGCTGATCTGAAGCAGACCATAATGATGGAGGACTGGTCTGCTGGATGGGCAAAATGTGGCTCATTCTCAACGTGAGTCAATGGCAACGAATGCTACCTTGTAATGTACATACGTACCAGTTTGAAATGATCAGGTTATGAAACTACGCTCCTCGGCTATCTTGATGATAATGTTGCCCTTGCCAGCGCAGGTAAATTCGGTGCAAGGTTGTTAGACTCCCACTCCCAGTATGGGCTCTCTCAATTTTCTGGCCCCATAGCTCTTGTGCATAGAAATCCACTCACCTTCACCCATCATGGTGAGAAGAAAAGATGAAATAAAACCCCGCCTGTCTCCTTGTGGAGTCGAAACAACCGAGTCACACGGTCCATAGCCATCTCCGACATGAAATAAATACCTTTGGCCCTGGTGTCCGATATTATCCAAGCCTACCTTTGGCTGAACGCAGCGGGGGAAGACCATCGTACCCTGAGCTGCGGCTGTTCTCATCAGATTCTGTCTTCGTCCGTCTGCCGGGGTTGTTCTCTACGCGGGACTGCAAAGGACTGAGATTGGGGGAACAGGAGCAGGGGCGGAGAGAAAGAACATTTCTGACAAGCAGTCAAGTCAGTAGGGTGACGAGCGACAGAGGGGTGCTGTCCATGTAGAGCTCGAGCCCAGGGCCACACTGCGAAATCCGTCGAGGATCATGTCCACGGCAGTGTTTGGAGGGCGGGTCACTCCCTCTCCCTCCCATACCCGCGAGAGCATGGCTTGCATGCAGACAGTATCATGCTACGAGGAATCGCGGGTGCTTCTCGGGAGTGTAGGAAATCGCAAGAGGTAAGTCCCTCGACGATGCGAAGGTGAAGGTGAAGCTGGAGGTGAAGCTGAATCGACTCGATGGCGGCCTCAGGTGTCGATGTGCGATGTGTCCAAGGTGCATCAGTCGGCTGTCTCGCACGGGATCGCGATCTTGCACGCTCGCGTGCTCGTACGATCACATACGAATACACCTCGCACGTCGTCGACGGGGGACAAATCTCTCGGGTTCGCGACCGTGCTGGAGACTGTGGGCCGTCTGCCGGCCGACGGGGTTCGGTCACGTTAGGTTTACGCTTGCGTGCTTGCTCACGTCTTGTGGATTGATCGTCCTCGAACGGTGCCGCGGGAGTGTCTGTCTCTTGTTGGGACAAGGAATGTGGTCATGGACGTGGACGTGGTTGTGGTCGTTGGAATGCGTGAAATCCAGTATTAGGACTTTCGCTCATCCATCAATCCATTCACTCATCCACAGTTCCGAGACCCAGCTGGGGGGTATTCGTCTGGATTGCTCTAGCTGGAGGTTTCCTCGCCACCGTCTTCTAACTCCGAGGCGCTTCGCATTCGGTCGAAGGCGCGAGGTCGAAAATCACAAGTGTTGCTTCTTATTTTGGACGATGTGACAAGTTGACTAGAATGCCGAGCAAGTCTGGCACATTACTGGATCGAAATAGGTGATTTGCTGCCGGTTGGCGACAAGCAACCTTGGACAGTTGGCGCCGAGCGGGCGGGCCGCCTGCGACTTGGGGGTGACGGCGTCGATCATTCTTGCCTATTGCAGCTGAATGTCCCTGGACATACGGGGACTGGATGTGGCAACAGTACGAGCATGGAATATGGAGTTGTGGAGCATTTTGATGGAACCTACGAGTACTATCAAAGTATGTAGCGTGCCGTGTTAGACTTCCGCACAAGGCTGGACATGTCATCCGGTGCATGCCTTGGGCCGTTAATGATGGTTGGACGCCGAACGCGATGGGCGGTAAGCTGGCCACAGGTCGCATCATACCACGAGTGTGACAGGCAAAGCCGAAAGCTGCCGCTGAGGCCCTCGTTGACGTCGATTAACGGTACATTACGTACGTCGCAGACGCACCAGATGAAAGTCCCACCATATGGCGGAGCTGAGTCAGTGCATCTTCGCAGTAGTGACGACGCACGCGTCAGCAAGGAGAACCCGAGTGAGGTGATGCGAGGTCGACGGTTGCTCTTCGAAGCTTTGGATACGAGCCCTCGGAAGAAGCGAGCGAGCGAGCGACGAGCCAGCAAGGGTTGCACAGGCGCACAGCATACCTGCTGGCGCTGGCACCAACTTTCCCGAGAGTATCTTGGCTGATCACCCAGACCTTGTGGCGAAAGTACACACTGCTGTCTCGTAATACGGAGCAAGGTTTCCTGTCGGGAGACTGCGTTTGGTCTAAGTCTAAGCGTCAAGTGGAATAATGGAATGCTGACTCGCGGATGCCGGAGTCCCGCGTTATCATGGGTTGAGCATCGAAAGCGTCATGGACCCGTGGAGAGTCGGGCTGGGTCTGATTCCCGACCAAGACAGACAGAAACAAGGTTGCATTAGAGTTTGGAAGCGGTGGTTGGGATCAGCAATGGATGGTCCTCAGCGAGGGGCAAGCACACTTAAGGGATGCAGGCATCATTCCGCGGGAGAAAACTCTGCCTCGTATCATGTTGTACATGCTTTCTGCTGCAGCAGACGTGGCAATACAGCCACACGGTAGAAGGCGCGTGCTGAATGCGAGACACTTGGCTGCATTAATCGGCTGCGTCCCGGAGTCTTTGCGATGTCGATACACCGGTGGTGGCAGCATTATTTGGCAGGCGAAGCATCAGCTCGTTGCAGGCGGGGCTCCAATCTTGCTCTCGGTGTCTCAACGTCTGACCTGTGCGGCGGAATTGATCTTACACCGCAAGGGTCCCTTTTGGCCAGTTTGGCAGGGTGCTGTGTACATCAAGTCATGCGGCTGGTCAAGGGTGTCAGTGTCCTTTACGGAAATAATGCGGCTGCGAAAGTTGACGGGGAGATCGGCGGCCCTGCTTGAAGGATGCAGGATCTTTGGATAGATACCTGAATGTGCAAGGACTGGGGATCCCATGCTGGGTCGTTTGGGCGCGCGGCTGGCCCCCGTCAAATCTCTCTTTGCTTCAAGGGCTCGCTGATCAGTTGTCGCCTAGATGGACAGGAGCCTCTGCTGGTGGTGAGCCTGGAGGGCACGCACGGCACGACACTTGTGATCAACAGACGGAAAGCGGCCGTCATCCCTCGGTCTGCAGTGCTTCGAGGGGCTAGAACAGTCTCGACTGGGAAAGAGGGCTGCGCTGCGTCGCGTATCAGACTCGTAGGGAACCCCGGGGTACCCTGGGAACTCCAGTGCATGCGCGCTAAGTCCCGAGGCGCATCCCCAACGGTCCCTTGTTATTGTTTGGTCATGCCTGTGACCGGCCTCTAAATGCCAACCGATCATCGTCTGGACCTTGCGAGAAGTTGTGATCTCGACGTGCTGCATCGACCGAATCGGCCTGTCGAACCAATTTCCAGAACACAGACTCCACGCTGTGGCAGGGCGGCACAACGGGCACCAACTTTCGAGCGAAGTGTGGCAACGAGACCAAGTAATCTATCTGGGGCAAGACAACGGCCGCGAGAGAAGTCGTAGTTCAGCCCACTTAATCCGCGCTTAGCACATGCGTAATGAATGGCTCCCGTTGGGTGTTCACGATCGAGATGAGGCGGTTCTTGCATGCCCAGTTTCGGCGAAGGGAGAGGTGAGCGATCGTGCGCAGCACTGGCGATGGTCAGTACTTGTTACCTCGTACTAGGGTCGCCGTTCTGCCTATTGCCGTAAGGGCACTGCTACAACGGGGTGGATTTGCAACCCGTGGAACTGACTCAGGTTGGATAGTGACTTTGGCTGCAGATGCAGACGCGCAGGCCCAACTGTGTGAAATCTTTAGGGATCCCGCCCGGCAGGTCGACAGGGCTCTGAGTGGCTTTGATTGGGCATTCTCGACGTCGCTCCAACGCAGGAGTCAGGATATGGTCGCGAGAGATCCGTACGATGCCGTGCGTCGCACCCTGGCAAGGCCCACTCGTGGGACACAAGCGCCTCCACGCTGGGGCGATTGTGACGCCTCGAGCGACAGGGAGTCGGGTTTCGATGCTGCCTGCCCCGGCTTTGAGCCTTCTCGTAAGCGAACTATTGGCAGTTCAGGTTTGCCAGACCGTGAGATTAGAACAGGGTCCGACGCCGATGTGATACTCGTACTGGGCGGAGCCGACAAGCCATGACCTCGTATGTACTCTGGAAAAGCCTCCATTTGTGGAACTGACTGATCAGAGTCCCACAGGAAGGAGCCTGGAAACCCGTCGCATTCTCTGCCCTCTAATACCTAGTTCGATAAAGCTTCGAACGTGGAGGTTTGACCAATAATAGATTCGCGACTGCGGCGAAGCCACGCTATCCCGTCGGGGCTTGCCTTGCACAAACACAGTAGTGAAATGTCCCAAGCAGGACTGTTGCAGCTGTTGCCGCTGGTTGCAGGGTGGCTCGACTCGCAGGCTGGACACTTGGTAGCTTGAGGCTTCGGGTCCACGTCTCCTGACTTACTGCACAGGTACGAATACTACTCGTAAAGATCAAGCGACGGTGGTGATCACTGCAGATGACACCGGCAAAGATTATCAATATTGCTCTTCGCTTAATTGTCCGGTGCCCTTAACTCTCAGGCTCGAACTTGAGCGGCACAGGCAGACGCCCCAAGTCGCTCTAGGCTGCACACTATCAAAGTCGATCCAAGAATGTGATTGTGCTTGCGATGGAGCACTCTCGTCAAAAGGGACGTGCTACATGTTATCACTGCTCTTGCGCAATTGGCCGTGATTTGCATAGATGGACACACTGCCTGTAGCAGGTTGGTGGCGAAAGAGGGTTCTGCCGGCTGCCCCTGTCAGATTTGGTCACTCCCTCTCGGATCATTATCCAATTCATCATTCGACTTTTCGATCATCACGACGTGCCGCATGTGCGTTGTTTCTCGCCCAGGCCCCGGAGGATGTTGGTCATGTGGCCTGAAGCTTAACCTTACACAGCAGACGCGAGGCAATCATGGTCCCCGATCAAGTTCACTTTGGATGATCGAGAGCATGCTGGCAGCCAAGGCGCTTGATCGAAATAGGATGCTATCAGGATCCAAACAAATTGGGAACTTGCCGTGTACGAGTAATTGGTAAGCGCGATGTCAACCCGGACTGACGGAAGGTCTCCCTCAATCATCTTCAGAATGAAGAGGCGTGACGCCTCCTGAGGGGATGTTTAATCATTATTGTCACTCTGATCTACATGTGCGCGCTGACGATCGACGGATGGTAGTCAGTAACTACGAGTAGGTGTCCTCGGCGGTTCGCACTGAGAATGAGGGCTGCGCACCCACAATGATTCCTGGTCGATTCTTATTGATGTGGGAGTGACTTCCGAATGCGCGGTGGCGGACACGGCAAGGATCTGGGAAGGTCAAGAATGGACCAGTACCATGGATGTTCCTGCAATTAAATGTCACTCGTTAATGTACTCGTAAAACTGAAATTCGAGGCCGAGGTAACAGAGCACGGGGATTGTGGGGAGAGGTCGGGTTGTTGCGGTCTGCGCATGACCAATTGTCAAAGTGCACAGGAGGAGCATTGCACGAGGTCGAGAAAAGGCGGCGCGTTGTCCGAGCATGGAACCAGCTATTCGTAAATGGGAGAATTGGTGAAGGGGTTTCATCACTCACCACTCACTCACCGAACCGTGGGTGTCGCATCTGCTTAAGCGGTAGTGCATCCTGCATGGAAAAGGCACTCGAGGGGCTGCGCAAGCACGAAACCCAATCACTCTCCACTGTCGTGATGCACTACTTGGTACAGAGATTTTGCATTCCAGGAATTTACCCCCTTGCGAAGCAAAGCTAGTGGCTTCCTGGAGCTTCGACGAGAAACGAGCCTACTCGTACTATCTTGGCAAAACCTGCGGTAACTCGGGGGTGTCTGCCAACCAATAAATTGGGGGCCCTTCCACCATCGGCTCGCAATATGCACGCCTAAAGCATGCCCATGCGGGTGTCGGCCGCCCACAGCCAGGGCAGAGGGGCTTTTCCTGGCGCTTCCATGCTTCTCTCTGGTGACTCCGCATCTTCGCCCTTGCAAGGGTCGGGATTCGTAAGTTACATACGAGTAACCGTGGCTTGCTTTTGCTGGTGGCCGTCATCATTTTGCGCCTGGCTGGTGGCTCCATCAGCTTCATCCCATCCAGCACCAAACACACCTCCCTCCAGCCGACCGGGTAGGCTCCCTTCATTGGCAGCTTCCGCCTCACTCGGCTCCGTCTGTTGCGGCTTGAAGAATCTCTTCCATCCTACGAGTACCTCGTACTCCGGTCGAATTTCTCCGTACTAGCAAGGAGGTAGTCCTTGGTCTTCCCACTCGTGTCTGAATGTTCCTTGATCGCTACTCATAAAGAGATTGGGAGAATCTAGGCTTTCCCTCCGGATTTGGCTATATCAAGCAAGGTTCGATCCTTTACACCACCGACAGGAGTGCAATCCCCTGACCCTTGACGTGCCTCATCCCTGACAGTTTTGGCCATTTCATCCTCCGGTTCCACTCCACATGGCAAGCCTCAGCCGTTGCGTTTGACTTGTTCTCCCATTCCCATTTTGTCCGGCCCACATTCTTAGCCCTGCCGCGTCCAGCGTCTCGTGCTCCCTTTACTTTTTCTCGTAGTGATAACTTTTCGAGTGGCGCCTAGTATTTCTCACTATACCGCTTCTAGAGGGCTATTAATGTGCACGAACAATCAAACTCGTCTCGACTCGCGAGCCACGAAATTCTTGGTGCACATCCTCTCCATCTCCGAGATCCTGACGAGCGGAGTACTGGCTGCCGACACAGCGGCGCCTCGCTTGTACGATACTGGTAACGTTGTATCGCGACGGGCGTTCCTCCTGTCTTGTTTCCGTGTGAGGATCCTACATACTCGTACGCGGCGGGTGACTGAGAGCATAGTCACGGCTTCGTCCGTATGATCCAAACCACATCCCGGTGCCGTTGAACCCTGCTCAAGCCTCACACTAGCCTGACGCAACACCCCAAAATCGAGAAATGCAACCGCGTCATCCCGTGTCCGCCGCCGATATTCGCCTTGCATGTCAAGGGTGGTAGGGGTGGTTCTGCATCATCCCATCTCCTCTTCTTCGCCTCTAGCGTGCTCCTCCACTCCGGTGTCTGACCATGTTCGGCTGAGCCACTTCTGACGGCTCGGATTGTTCGCCTGGTCCATGATCGGCGGGCCTTGGGCGTCGGTAAACGTGTGTTCTTGGGTCGCCTGGGGCTAACAAAATAGCCTCCTGAGCCCATGCGCTTTCGATCGCCCTTGACTTGATTCTGACATCCGCATCTGGCCTGTGGGCCGCTTTGCGACTCTGACAGTGCCAGCACCGAGTGTCCTCGTTCCACCAGGTCCAGCCAGCTTTGAATTCATTTCCTATCCACTGAGTCATGGTCCGCCTGGCACACTTCGCACAACGCCACTTGCTCCCTCGTGTCCCTCGCGTCCCTCGCTGCAGCAGACGCTTTGAGTTCGGAATCCAGCTGGGGCTATGTACGAGTACTCGTACTCCGCATACCGGGCTTGTTTCTCACTGTGTCCTGGTCGATCCGTTTGCCATGAGGCCCTACGGAAATATGCGTCCCGTTGCTGGCCGCAGCTTCGCTAGTGACGGGTCCCTTTTGAGAGTTGGCCCTGGTGTCCACACGTATACGCTACCGCTACCGCCCTTTTGCTTGACGCACCTCGCCAGCTCGCTCCCCCTTCTTCCCAACTGGCGAGATCACAGAAACCGGCCAATTATATCGCCGGCAGGTCGTGGATGTTCCGACTATCAATGCTCGTCATGCTTTTGACTTTGCACTTCACCTTCCTCACCCCTGTGCTGGATCAGGTTGCTCCACCGTTGTTCTTTACACTGTCTGTGTTCACTAACTCTGACCACTGCTGGTGGGCTTGACAGATGTGCCAATTTAATCTCGCCTGTTCCCCTTGGGACAACATCCACTACGAGCTCGGGTCTTACAATCATTCGACCACCCTTGTTTGGGGAATAGATATGGGCTCGCGACTCCCACTCTATACTCCGACCTCCCTCAACCCGCAAACAACACCTTCATCATGGCCGGCTTCCAGCAGTGGACTTACCCTCTTCCAGACATGACCTACAGTTCCGGCGTTGCTGCGAACGATTCGTCTTACCTCGCCCGCCCCAGCAAAATCGTCAAACCTAACAGCCGGAATAGCAGCCCACGTAATCTGGGCCGGAGGAAAACCACGACTGCCGCTCCCTCATCAAGGACAAGATCTGTCGTCGACCATCTTCGCTCAGACCCTCAATGGCAGAATTCAACGATGGTACGGTCCCGACCGGTTAGTTGGCATCCAGACTATTTCGATGCCTCCCACTTCAATCTCAGTCCAACTGTCAATGGTGGGGACTCGTCATGTTGGGGCTTCTCGACGGCTCAGGTCAACGGTCTTATCACGCCGGTCGCCTATCCTCAGATGAACGAGCCCCAGATCGAGGAACTCTTCACACCTCTTGACGATCTGCCACGCCGAGATCCGAACCTGTCATTTGAGGGCCAAGAATATTGCCCCCAAGCGTGGCCGAGTCAATGCAAGCCCGATGCTTACTCCCTTCCTCCATATGCACATCCATCTTCAATGCAACCATCATGGCATGCCAATCAGATATTGATGGACCCAAATGTCCAAACAGCGCCATCCTCTCCAGATTGCCTGCCACTGCAGAACATCAGGCTTGACACCCCCTCGCTGGGAACGATCAACACGAATCCCAAGGATAGCTCGGAGGAATTGGTTGCCATGGGTCTGTATGACTCTCCTGCAGAAGTCCAATCATCGTCCCTCTTGTTCGGTGGACTTTCAGGTTCAGGGAGGAAGGGACTGAAACTGGAGGAATCCTTTGAACCAACGGAGCAAGACTGTGATCAGGATGAGGAGGAGGAGGAGGAGGAAGAGGAAGAAGGCGTCGACCAGACCGACGACGACGAGCAAGAAATTAAACAGGAAGAAGCCGATCAGAAGTGGCAGACAGCTGCTGCCACTCAGTACGACTCACAGTCGATTGCGAGCCATTTGACGTATGGTATCCAATCACGACCAGAGCCTCTGGCTTCCCAGTATTTGGCGACCCTGAGGCAGATGAACAGCGCATACTATCCGTCAGATTATAACGAGGATCCTGGTTATGGATGGATCTGAGGCACGATTGACGAGCATTACGACCAGCGAATTTCTTGTATATGTCTGGCATCCTCCAGGAGCGTCCATGACTTGTTCTTTGAGCGATGATACCCCCTTTGTGACGGCCTTCAGAAGCTCGTGGGACATCCAGCTAGATTAAAAGATTCCAAACCGATGTATTATTCTCACTGCATCCTACTCCGTACATGTTTCCTCGTACTTTCTTCCTCACCTGCTTTGAGCATATAAACCTGTGTTTCGGAGCAGGTTCTAGACTTTCGTACCAGGCATCCCCTGCGCCTTGCGGGGATGTACTTGATTGCGGGCCAATCACCACAGGTGATGCAATGCCCCCACCTTGATTCCCCCCCTTGACCCCCCGGCCATTTCCCCATTCGACACAGCAGCCCATGAGCCCGTGCACCTGGCCTGTGCGCTCTCACCGCGACGAATCTCGGATCTGGAGATTCGTGCCCAGCAGCCAAAGCAGAAGGCAGATCTCTAACAGTGTCCACGAAATACTCGTACTCTCCTGCGAGACAAACGGCGATAATGAGGGCAAGATCTACCAAGTGTTGGCACAGTTGATCGAGCCCACTACGCGGACTCCTCATCTCGAGTCTCTCAGTTTTCAATTTCGGCCCCGGGCATTCTTCGTTGCGCCTTTCCGCATTGTCTAGTTCCGGCGATACATCCGATGAAGAGCGGCCAGCTCCTAGCGCAGTCTGTACCAAACCACCGTTCCTTGCCAGGGTCAACTTCAGAAACATGATTTTGCAATTTCCACCATGGAGACACCAGTCTTACCTTGCCTTGGTCCGAGACTGGTTCTTCCCCAACCACACGAAACAGGATGTGTTTTCCGCAACAGGATCGGATACACCACACGACATGAGACAGCGGGCCATTGACAAGGTCAATCTATGGATGTTCAAAGCTGGACAGCTCCCCCCAGCCATGGTAGCTACTGCAAGCCTGACCGAGGCCTTACTGCACGATGAAACGAGACGAAATTCGTCAGCTACAGTCATTTCTGAGGCCGCAATGCAGAGCATCTACGCTATGGCGTTCGCGAGGTTTGTCAACGCATTCGTCGATCGTGACGTTGCTCGCTCACACGCTGCCGGGATGGCCAAGGAGGACAGCGCCGCTGAAAGCGACGAGGAGGTGGCAGCCGTTTCGGCTAGCGCTGGCAAAGGCGAGAACTCCATGTACGCTCACGCCGCTACGATTGGCATGCCGCAAAAGTTCGTTGATATCCGACATCAAGTCACGCACGGTAACATCCCCAGTGTGCCGCTTTTGAAGAAGATGACGGAGCAGGCTTTGGAATGGTTGTGGGAGAGATGGTGGGTAAAGAATGCGTCTGGAAATCCTGCGCTGGCGATGAGCGAGCTGGAAGAGAGAGCACGCATCTCAAGGGAGGCCAGAGAATCGGCCAAGGCCACATCCGCCCTGCCATCTGAGGATGAGCCCAGCGAGGGCACAAGTCATGATATATTGATGGAAGGAGCATCAGATGCAGAGTCCCTCCCACCGGCTAGCGCCACCTCACGCAAACGTAAATCTACCGCAGTAGAAGACAATAGCAACTGAGTTTTGTCATTGACAGGCTGCGGCCTGTTGACAGTCCACGGCTTGTAGCGACGTCCACCTCGTGGCATGGTGCCAAGGCTGCTCAGAATGGCCGCAGTCGGAAACGATGTCATCTCGGCGTTTGCCTCTTGAATCACCGCAACCGTTTGTTCGTCATCAAAGCAGCCTGGTCGTGACTGAAGAACGCGATCGAACCGAAGGACGCATTGGAAGTAGCTGCGCAGTGCACGAAGCCGTCTCTTCCTCTCCCTCTCCTCTCTGAATTGGTACCCATGGGAGAAACTCCTGAACCCATTTTCCGAATAGCGAACGTCCCCTCGAAAGCCCCCTCCTCGTGTCCTTCGGGTCGACATGAGCAACCTCCCGGCTAGGGCAAACGAAAGCCCATCCTACGATTTTGGGTCTCCCACACAGACCACCTCATATCCTACTCAGACGAAGATCATATCTACGCTTGCCTTGCTGGTATTGGGATACTATGCTCTATCCTTCTTCGACGCCTGGCCGTCCACGATCAAGCGATCCATCTACGAATTAATCCTATGCGTTATCCCGTCTCCTCTAATTTACGCCATGCAATATGGCTTGGTCCGACTGGGCCACCTGAGTCCGGAAGAAGCAACATTTAAGCCGGCCAACTTCGGAGACATGCTTGCAAAACAAGAGGCCGTGCGGAGGATATTTGGACAGCCACAATTACCGCTGGCACTGCAGAAGGTCAGGAGTCTGTCGGGTCCCTTGATGTCCTTGGGTAGTGACATTGGGCCTCCCGGCCTGGGAAACTGGGACAACTCCTGCTACCAGAACAGTGTCCTCCAAGGGTTCGCTTCTCTGCCAGCATTTTTCGAGTACCTTGTGGAGAGTGAGAAGTTGTGCGACATATACGACATACCTGCGCCCACACACCGGGCACTGGTGGCTTTCCTTGAGCAATTGGGGGGTTCGAGTTGTCGGACGACCGTGCTTTGGACCCCCAGAGTGCTGAAATCGATGGATAGTTGGCAGCAGCAGGATGCGCAAGAATATTTCTCGCGGGTCCTTGATGCGGTTGAAAAGGAGGCCAAGCATTATTCAAAGCGCCTAAGACGACCTACTACCGCTGGTTTGGAGTGTCTGGGCACAGTGGAATCATCGGACGCCACCACCAGAGTGGTCTTGGAAGAGCATATGGCGACACAGCCAGCGCACAATGTCGGTCGCGTCAATTCGTCATCATACCTGCCACGCCACGAGTTGCGCAATCCCATCGAAGGCATGACCGCACAGTGCCTCGTATGCGAGACTTGCGGCTTCACCGAAGGCCTCTCTCTCACTCAGTTCAATTGTCTGACGTTGAACCTCGGACTGCAAGGCGAGAGCAATATCAAGACCTTGCTCGATGAATACACTACACCAGAGGAGATCGAGGGAGTCGAATGTGAAAACTGTACAAGACTAGCGCGAGCTGAGAGAGTCGCCAAATCCGCAGATGTTAATGATAGCAAGGCAGGGGCATCGGGCGACGAGGTTGAAAAAGAAATCCGGTCCGTCTTGCGCACCAAAGCAAAACAGGTCACTATCGGACGTTTACCCAAGGACCTGGTCTTGCACATCAATCGAAGCATTTTCGATAACTTCGGGAATCAATTGAAGAATACGGCACCGGTCAGCTTTCCGGCAAGGTTGGACTTTTTGAGTAGATGGTGTGCTCCACTTGACGAAGAACATAACACTGTCGAAGCCGTCTACGAGCTGAAATGCGTTGTCACGCATTATGGCAGCCACCATGATGGCCACTATATTGCACTCGGAAAGCGAGATAAGGACTGGTTTTCCTTCAACGACGAGAGAGTGACCAAGATCTCTGAGGACGAAGTGCTGGCCCGGGGGAATGCTTTCATGCTGTTTTACGAAGCCGTGTCCTCGTTGCCTCCAACGGGATCGCAAAGGGAGGTCGCAGTCCAGGGCGCTGCACCTCCTATCAGTACGGAGCTTGACATGGAGGAGATTGAAGCTGGGTTTCCGCAGATCCGCCCAGAGCCAGCCCAAGACCCGACGGATGCATCGGAAGATATAATGAGCAAAGCGTCCGACGATGATATTCTTGGGTCTCCCTCTGAAATTGACGTATCCAGCGAGTTTTCTCGAGACACGACATCTGCATCGTCTGATGGCAGCTCGCCTATCAAAGCTCCTCCGGCTAAAGACCATGAGAAGCAAAGCGAGTTGGTATTCCCTGCCATGAAGACGGCGACTGACGTACCGGATCATGCGAAAGACTCGCATGCCAGGGGATCAGCGGTTGTATCGGTACTTTGAACTGCGGTGACCGTCACGAACTTATGATTATGACCAAGAACAAATTGCGTGATACCCACTGAGCGAAGAATTTGATTGTTGTATAGATAGGACAGCTTCTCGAATAGCATCTGGGCATCCGTGTCCTTTTCCGGCCTCAGTCGGCTTGGAAGATGGTTCTTGCCCATTGATCACGCCACTAGAGAGGCTCTGCCTTATGTATGTATATCGAAGGTTGGAATGCTTGATGCATTTTCCAGAAAAGGATTGTTAGTCAGTAAAGGTCTCCGGAGTGATTTACATAAGCAGACAGCGCGGGCCACCGACGCCATGCTTCATGCGCCTCGTTCGTCATTGGACACAGTTGATGATGAAGATTCCGGACAGATGAAGCCCGGTACGAGGAGTGTGTGCGAGTTCAAATTGAAGCCACAATGCACCGGCGCCTGATATATTGATCATGGCATCGTGACTGAGACCTCTGTCCCCCCCCTTCCTCATCCTAGACACGACATGTCGGACTCGAATGCTGCCCCTCACCTGAGCCACAGCATTGGCGGCCGCCTGCCCGATGATGTATGTGCCAGTACAAACTCAAGGGCCAAAAAAACTAACACGGGTCATTCTGGCAGTTTCACCATAGCGGCTCGAGCAGTGAGGATGAATACAATAGAAAGATAGAGGTGAGTTCTCCGGGTCGCGATCCGGACCTCGAGTGGCTGAACGATTCCACTTCGCAGGTTGTCTTCGACACCGAAGGAGCGCGCCGCCGCAAGTCGTCAACCGTCCTCCTCGAAACCCCGACAGTCGAAAGGCCCAAGAGAATCACACCTGGACGGTCCATGTCACAATGCCTGGTCCACAAGCTCGTCGAGAAGAGTTCCCTTGGTCAACAACCCAAAGTCGAGTCCCAACTGGAACAGATCGACGAGGTCGAACCGGAGTCCAAGTCTGACCAAAATGACCGGGACGCGAGCAAAGATCTGGTCCGCACGACCCAATCTCGCCTGCTCACGAAGAAGCAGTTGAGCGACATGGCTATGAGTGTACGCACCCTTGCAAAGAGACTGGGCAATCTGAAGGTCAAGCTGAAAGTGCGGGCCATATTCCTGCTCACAAAGATATATGACAAGACGTTGATCGTCAAGACGAGGGAGGTGACGAGGTGGCTGTTGTCCAAGGACCGGTCTGTGCCCTACATTGTCTACGTCGAGGACAATTTGAAGGACAACCCGACCTTCGATGCCGAAGGCCTTGTTGCCGAAGATCCTAGTGTTGGAGACCGGCTCAAATACTGGGACACGGAGCTGGCGCGGAAACATCCTCACACGTTCGATTTCGTCATCACCCTCGGCGGCGACGGGACCGTTCTTTACGCGAGCTGGCTGTTTCAGAGGGTGGTGCCACCCGTCCTGTCCTTCGCCCTGGGCTCTTTGGGCTTTCTCACGAAATTCGACTTCGAAAACTACCAGCACATCCTCTCGCAAGCGCTCAAAGACGGCGTGACCATCAGTCTGCGACTACGGTTCGAAGGCACGGTGATGCGATCCCACAAACGAGACGACGACGCCGAGCGCCGAGACATCGTGGAAGAATTGATCGGCGAGGAGGCCGATGATCGCAACACGCACATACCAGACCGGACGTTCGAGATCCTCAATGATATCGTCGTCGACAGGGGCCCTAATCCGACCATGTCCACCATTGAGCTCTTTGGAGATGAAGAGCACTTGACGACGGTACAAGCGGACGGAATTTGCGTGGCCACTCCCACTGGGTCGACTGCGTACAATCTTGCTGCTGGCGGGTCACTGTGTCACCCGGAGAATCCGGTCATCCTTGTGACGGCTATATGTGCGCATACGCTTTCGTTCCGCCCCATCATTCTCCCAGACACCATTGTCCTTCGATTGGGAGTTCCGTACGATGCAAGGTCGAATTCCTGGGCAAGTTTCGATGGGAGGGAAAGGTAAGTCGATATACCCGGTTTTCGGAAGGGGACGGAATTGACAACAGTGCAGAATCGAACTCTTCCCGGGTGACTATGTAACAATCTCGGCCTCCAGATATCCCTTCGCCAACGTCATGCCCCCGGGCCGTCGAAGTGAAGATTGGGTCAACAGTATATCCAGAACGTTACAGTGGAACTCTAGACAGCGACAGAAGGCGTTCCACGAATGGGAGGAACAGTTAGTACAGAGTGATCGACTGATAAACAAGAAAGAAGCGGATATAGAGCCGAACCCGGCCTAGGCGGGACTCGCTGTGTAGAGGCAGATCCAATCATTGGTTGGCACGTGTCGTTGAGACCACGGAAACATCTGTGGAAGCGGTGTTCGTACCGGTCAGGAAACGTCGTCCAGGGTGCAGGTGTTAAGGGGAGGTCTACCACCCCCAGCAAAGAGGCCTGCAGCAGTAGCCAGCCAGCTTGAACAACATATGTGAACACTATATGACCGGCCACTCCATGCCGTACTTCGGATGTCCCCTAGCTGGCTTTCGTAGCCATCCACGTTGCTAACTTGCTGAAAGTTGCGATTGCGCAAAACTCGAAAAGTCCCCGGGCAACCCTCCAGCACTTGTCAACTGTCCCAATACAGTCCCACGTCAATACCGCCTAAAGTAGGGCAGGTATTTCGAAGCGGAAGACACGTTCCGGAGGTTGAGACGCCGACAAACGAGCCCCTGCTCTGCTCTTTCAAGTCAGTCTGGCCAGTCTTCAGCTGAACTTGACCGAGACATGGTCCTCGACGGTGGTTACTTGCGACAGCGTTGTTTTTGTCGAGCGGTTTTCTGACCTGCTCACGACCCATCCACCTACCTGCATACCTGTATACCTATCCACCTACCTGCAAACCTGTCCGTCGTGCTGGTCGTGATGATTTCGCCACCTTTGGACCCTCCATTGTGTGGCGCATTGCGAATCGCAATACCGTCAGGAACTGCAGCGTCGGGACAACCTGCGTGCCGCTTCGCCTTTCATACACGAAGTCGGTGAATCTCTAGTCACAGTCTGTAGGACAGTCCTCTGGGAGTAGGGCTTGAAGCTTGTTCGTCAATGAATGAACAAGCTTGATTAGCGGGGGGGAGGGGGCCCTCGGAGCTCTTAGAACCCAGGGGACGGTGGTTGAGTTCCCTCCCTCCTTATCGGAGGGTACTTTTTATTCTGTATACAGTACCTCTGCATCTACATACAGTACCCTTCTTCAAGTTTTGCTGTCTCTCTTCAAACGCTGCGTGGTTTGAGTTTATCCATCTTTTGAATGCGGAAGGTTTAGCGAGGCTCAGTCGCATTCCCCGCAGAAATGGCTCGGATAACCTTCCTCTCCCGTTTTGAGGCACTCGAAGTACGAGGCTGAGACTCTCGAGGCCATTCTCACGGAACCTTGTCATTCAGTTGCTACACAATGTCGCTGGGATGATATAGAGCTCGGTTCTTGCTATCCTTCCCATCCTCAGGATCCATGGCCGCCGTCCCCTCCTCCCTGACAAACTATCCTCCGAGTCACACCTCCTCCCCCTCCCGACATCTCTCCCAATACTCCGTCTCGTCCTCGGCCACAACAATCCTTCCTGAACGAGGCGATCGGCCTGCCTCAGGCACACCCTCCTCCATAACCTCGACCTCCACGCTGCGCTACCCATCCACCCGCAAGACAATCTACGACCGCAACCTCAACCGCTCCCGCAATGCCGAATTGTCCAGATCAAGCTTCGCGTTCCTGTTCATGGAGATGGTGGCCTACGCGCACAAAAGAGTCAAGGGCATTCAGGACTTTGAGAAAAGACTGAACGAGCAGGGATACCCTCTGGGTGTCAAGTTGTTGGATCTCCTGCTCTACAGGGCGAGTCCGATGGGCGGGTCGAGCACCAGCGGAGGGGGGAGTAGCGGGAGTGGAAGAGCGGATTCAAACCGGCCCTTGAGATTGTTGCCGTTGTTGAACCTGCTGACGACAAAATTATATCCACTGTTGTTCTCGCGGCCGGCGGACAGTCTGGAGCAAAGCACCACTAATCCCGCTGAGTACATGATCATTGACAACACGCCGGTGACGAATCAATACATCTCTGTGCCCAAGGAGATGAATCAATTGTCGGTGGCGGCGTATATTGCCGGCATCATCGAGGGGGTTTGTGATTCGGCGGGCTTCGCGTGTAAGGCCAGTGCGCACAATACCAGCACGGACGTATGGCCTAATCGCACCGTGTTTCTCATCAAGTTCGAGGACTCGGTGCTCGAGAGGGAGAGGGAATTGGAGAGGCAGGGCGTCAAGTGAGACGTGGGATCGAGAGATTAAGTCGATGGAATCATCGGTCTATTGAACGTCGTGGCGCTGCGACCCGGGGTATTGATCGTACCCAGCACACACGAGCAAGGACTCAGGGACGCCGCGGTACACACCAACCACCACCTTGATCACGAAGGGAATATGCACAAGGACTTACCATATCAGATCGGATATGTCGTTCTTGCACCTCAGCTTGATGATACGTGTAGCACTCCCCTCGGCGGCCTGGCGCCGAATGTCGAGAGTCTCTATGGGCAGTGCAGAAGAGCACTTGCCGTTTAGACACGGCGTCATCCGCTGCAACAACCAGACTCACCACATCTATTCTCCCAACCTTCCGCAAACGGTGCGCCTCCATGTGACCGGACATGAATCGCCGTCGGGGGTCGACCCAGTTGAAGAGATCGGTGGGACGTCAACCTCCATCGTTGTGGTCTCCACATCCAGAGCAGTGTTGACTGGTGGCAGGGGACCAGGCCTGTGATTTGGACTAGGCCGAATAGGTCTATTCACAGGGGCAGGCATACGTCCAGGGAACTCTTTGGTCCATCCACCACCATGGGGCTGGAGCGTAGGCGTCACTTACTCGCAGGATCGGAACGATTTCTGTAGGTTGCTGTCCGAGGCGGGTCGGCATGTTGATGCCGAGATCGTGATTAGAGAACGGATTCTCGCGTAAAGATAGGCAGATGCCAGATGCAAGCCGATGGACCTCTGAATGGCGACGTGCAAACATCGTTTGCAGCTACTCTTGCTCGGCCAATTGGGCGAGCTAGGCGGACGAGGTTCGTCTATTCCACCCCGAGTAATCGAGGCATACGGAGTAATTGGAGGGAAGGGACATGGCATGAGTCGACTCTGACAGACTCGGCACAGAAAGCCCAGCCTACAGAGTCCAGTCCAGTCCAGTCCAGTCCAGTCCAGTCCAGTCTAGTCCACCATGTCGGTCAATATTGGGTCTTTCCATGCCCGGCACGTCAGGGCTTGAGCGCACGACTGACTATTCTCCGTTGGTTAGAATCAATCGATCAATGTCTGTGCGAAGTTCACCGCTAGAGACGCAGACCAGAGTGAGTAGAGGTCGAGAAAACATCGATACCGCCAGTGCATGTGTCATACATACTATACTTCGTTCGAGGATCAAGGATCAAGCTATTCTATTTCATTGGGCACGTCCAAGGGAAAGCCACCTCACGACGTGGTGTCCGAGGATCTCCTCAGCTCCGACTGGACCACCGACCGACCGCGTGAAAATTCATGTGGTGCCCGCTTCGCAGATGGCTGTTCTCCCAGCGGCGCAGGCCCTCGCCCGTCATGACGTTCGCTTCGATCCAAACTCGTAGTAGACGGCCTCTCTTGTCCGAACTGCAAGCTTGGTCAATGCGCAAGCAATGGTCATTCGCAGCCCAGCAGTCAGTCTATCAGTCAATCCAATTGAAAGGCGAAGAATAGGCGGCAGGCGAACCGCGGGGCCCTACGACGCCGCAGGGACTATCTTGACCGCACACATCTCCATGGCCGTCTTGATGCGAGCGGACTGTTTCCCCCCGTGCGGTCGACGACGACGACGAGGAGGAGGAGGAGGAGGAGGAGGAGGAGGAGGAGGAGGAGGCGTCTCCAGACGGGGTGGAGCACGTTGGACAAGACCTAGGATAGTTTCGCGGCGGCCGATGGCGCCTAGTTCGCGTTGGAATTTCATATCATAGGTATCACGCCGTGGGTGGGATCGTGGAGCGAGGGGATCTACCACGCCCGCACGTGTGAGCTGCGCAAAATTCACGATCTGGATGCATCTCCCCGGGGGGTACGAGTAGGTTGGTCGTGGATTCGATCCGGGAGGAGGGTCAGGAGGAGGAAGACGGTGATCAAGTCTTGCTCCAACCACCCTGGCCTTACCGCCCGGGCATCTCTCGCAGCGAGAGCGACTGTGTTGCGAGAGGCCGAGGAGGATCTGAATCGACATGCGTGTCCTTGCATCGAACGCATCGCTCGTTAGGCCGAGGCCGCATTGGCCATGGGTCGAAATGGACGACTTTGCGGCTAGGCTTGATATTGTCAGGAGGTGGAGGTGGAGATGGAGGTTGAGGGTTGAGGGTTGCGGCTTGCCTAAGAGAGCTTTTGTGCATCGAGGACTCAGTTTCTGATGCCCGTGAAGGGAGGGTAAAGCATACTGTAAGAAATCATGTTGCTTCTCGTAGAAGGGGAAGTTGGACTCAAGTGTGATAATATAGTTGATGGTGTTTGCTGTGCCCAGTATGCTAAAGGATCTCGCTCATAGTGAGTATCTCATAAATTGCGAACTGTAACCGCGGTCGAGTTTAGGATGGGAGAGATGGCAAGATTCGAGGTGCTGAAAGAGAATAGTCGTCTCATACTCCAACAGAAAGGTTCCAAACGAACGTTCCTTGGGTAGAGGCCTTTGATAGTGATGGTGGTATTCGTGGAAAACGGAGGACAGGCAGAGATTCGCCGCTGACACACGAGTGACTAGGTCAACAACCCATAGTGAGGTGGATTGCCAGAAACGAGGGACGGTATTGACATCGTGATGACGATTGTGAAAGTGAGGGATTTGCGATGGGAAGGTATGAGCACGCGATGCGACGATTTCTGAGTGTAGATATCGAAGGCTCAAGGGGTCAGAAGTGAATAGGTCCACACTCAACTCGAGTCGAGGATTTTGGAAATCTAACATCTTCGCTGTGAGTGGAACCATGGACGAATTGATAGGCATGTAGCATGAATGGGCAATGAGGTCGATAAACAAAGTACGACGCCGGCGGCCACGCACTCACTTTTTCTGGGGATCACTTTCTGCGAGAATGGTGGTAGCATCTTGATCGCGGCCTCGACCGAGATGGTGAGGTCCTTTATCGAGTCGACATTCGGTGGAGACGACAACCGACTGCATCGTTCTCGTAGTCACATAGAAATCCCGCATAGAATGACATTGTCTTCGAATTGAGGCATAGGATGCTGTAGTATTGTCGCTGCCACCCGAACCGTGTAGGGCTCGTATCATGTACAAGATCAACAGACATGGACGACGCACGGCTCAGGGATGCATCAGCTGAAGACATGAGCACACAAAGTCCACAGCTGGCTCACGTCGACTGAATCCAGCCTCGCTGAAACAGACACACATGGGCTGCCATGCTGTCTGCCAATTGAAACATCGCTCGTTAATTGGCCAAGCTCCGAACCCCAGGAGTTTTCTGTCTTCGTCTGGAGACTCAAGCTCTGACACTGTCTCTGTGTCGGTAGTCGCCTCGTTCTCTCGAGTCTCGCTCGTATGATTGATCTCTCTTCCGTCTTCGAGGCGACCGCGAACGAGACCTTGATCGAGAGTATGAGCGTTTCTGCCTATCTCTATCCCTATCGCGCTCGCGGGCTTCATTCTGTCGATCTCGGCTTGTGTCTCGGGAACGATATGTGTCTCGATGCCCATCTCTGTCCGTCTCCCTATTCCTCTCACTCTCTTGAACTCTCTCGCGTCGTGGAGCAACAGCACTGGCGTTCGCACCGGTTGGGCCCGGTGTACTTCCGCTTCGCCGATCATCAGGTAAGAACCGCTCATCGACGCCTCTCATGTCGGAATCCCCCTTCCCACCTACGCCAGGTCCGCCACTGCCTCGCCATCTCTTCACATCCTCTCCGAAACGTCCCGTATCTTCGTTCTTCATATCAGTGTACCTCGTTCTTCCCTTCTTACCAAGTTTGGTCATGTCACGTATGCGCATGTATTCTGGTAACGCGGACTTATCGGATACTTGGTCTTCGAAGCGCGCGCCCATGACGTCTCTCTTCTTCAGAACTTCTGCCGTCTCATCGCCTTGAAAGAATGCGCCTTTATGGTGGTACCGAGCTAGGTACGAAGCTTCATGGCGATTCTCCTCCCGATCGGCCTTTTGTTTCTCGAGATATGCTTTATCTTCCTTTTCACGTTCTTCCGCAGTAAGATTTCGCCGCCGTTCGATTTCTTCGATTTCCTTCTCTCGTGCGATGAGGGCCTCACGATCTCGTTTCAGGCGCTTCAGCTCGCGGAGTTTCCAGGCTTGGAACTCGCCTTCTGGGTCGAGCCCGTCTGTGTCGTCCACCATAGATTCGGGGACGATGTCGTCGTCATCGTCCCATGCTTTCTTCCCTTGTGCGCGAGCGATTGCATCTCGCTCAAGTTTGTCCTTTATGAGGAGTTCTGCTTGCGCGAGCCGCCGCGCTTGCGTGTCCATTTCTGGGTCGGGGGCAGGCGTGCCATTTGCCATCGCTTCGGGGGTAGCATTGGAGGCTTGTGGGGTGGATGATAGGTTTCGGTCTGATTTTTTGATAAATGTAGGACGTTGGAACTTGCGCTGAGGGACGTCTTCTTCAGAGCTTTCCTCCTCCTCAGATGACTCATCTTCTGATTCATCTTCATCTTCCTCGTCTTCAGATTCCTGATTGATGTCTGCCTGCCTTGTGTGATCTGGCCGTGATTCTATAGCTGCAGTCTTATCCTGCGGCGCTGACACTTTTGCCGCCCTGTCATCGGTGCCATCTTCCTCGTCTGTAACGAATCCTTCCTCGTCTTCATCCTCACTCTCGTCTCGCCTCTGTACCTGAGGCCTTGCGGGCTGCGGTCGGGACGGCTGTGGTCTCCTCTGAGGTGGCTTCTGACTTTGCTGTTCCTCCTCTGATTCTTCTTCGTCAGAGGATTCTTGCTCCGCAACTGGCTTGCCGGGACGGTACCTTCCAACGGGTCTTGCGGGGTTTGCAGTAAACCGTTTCGCCGGATTGGGCATAGGAGGGGGCATGTTGAGGTTACCCTGCACCCTGCAAATACAAGGTCAACTAGGCTTCAGAACAGTGTGGTGTCAACTCTGCCTGTTACAAGTCTTGCAAAAGATGTCTTGTGCAGGCCGCTTGACGTCGGGTGGCAGATACGGCGGAGTATTCGATTCACCACACACTACGTCAGAACAGTCAGTCAGATGTAACAAACTTTCGATGCCCAACAGCAGTTGTAAATCTCTTCGCAATTCTCATGTCACATCATTCTCAACTGCCATCAGCTGAACGTGGCTTCATGGCCGCAGTGACCTCTGCAGATATTCAAAGATGCATTGGACAACTACCCAAATGCAAACGAGCATGACTTGTCTCCTCAGGTAGTGACGGCCTGGACAGTTCACGTTTTGTCAAACACACTTCACAAAGTCAAGGGGAAGGGGTCGCAGATGCTGTACAAGAGGAATGCGGTGATGCTGGCTGTCTGCGGCTCCCGCCTTCCCAGTGTCAAAGCTGCAATTCTGTCTCCTATTCATGCCACCTGACCGCACGTCTTCCTTGCGCGCAAACAACGTGAGACCGAAACCTATTTGCTAATTTATCGTCGCTTAACAATCCTGTCTTTCCCCCTCTCTTCTTTTTGCCCATACCTACGTCCCTGACGAGTTCTGAATTATCAACATGTCTGCTGCCACTGCTGAATCCCAAGACCCAGTCGCTACACCTGCAACTATGGCATCTTTTCGCTCGCGGATCATCGGCACCTGGGACCTCGTCTCCTATGTCGCCATCAATCCCGAGGACCCGGATGATATTGTCTACCCCATGGGCGAAGATGCCAAAGGACAAATCATGTACAGCAACGACGGGTACATGGCGGCCTTGCTACAGGAGGGGGGTCTTAAACCATTCGAGCACGACTGGAAGCACGGCAACACCGAAGAACTGGCCACTGCGGCGAAGAAGACCATGGCATATGGCGGACCATTCTACCTTGACGAAGAAGCAGGCAGACCTCAGAGAATCGTCCATCACGCTCAAATCAGCATGCACCCGAACTTGACCAATACTTTGCAAGTCCGACGGGCGGACCTATTCCAGAAAGACGGCCATGACTACATCAGGCTAGGACCCGAATCTCCGACTGAGTGGGAGGGGACTCAACGCCTACTACGTCTCAAATGGCGGAAGCGCTCCCAGAACAATGCGACACAACCTCCACGTGAGGCCAGGGAATTGAAGCTGTGAAGGCATGAACCATGACACCAAAGCTAGCTACCGAAGCAGAACACAACACAGGGCTCGCAATGCGGTCAGTCCTCCTAAAAGACCCGAGTCTAAATGAGATTATGAGCAAGGATGGCTTTGTGTCAATTGTGGGAGGCTTCACCCGCGGCTTGTAGACGTGCTGGACGAGAATCAATAACCTGATACCGCGACATTGAGGTAGACAGGATTATCCCGTAGTCATAATGGAATCTCTACTCATTCAGAAACCTCGAACGGTGCCGTGTCTAGTTGCTCCTATCCTACAAATCCCAGCGGCCCGTTGACGGGCCTCAGTCGAGAGCATGGGATAATGTGATCAATGTTTGGGATTGTCGACTCGCCCTACGCAGCTCCGTTGAATCGTGAGCAAAAGTACAGAGTAATGGAATGTGTATTAACATTGTGTCCTAGCAAGGGGGGTCTGGAGTCTGTCTCTATCATCCACAACAGCATGCTTCATTTAACTCTGACGGTATTCTGCTTCGTGCATTTCCCAAACCTCAGTGGAGCACATTAAAGGTCGTCAAGTCATTCGTCCATCGACATACCTTTAAGCCAGTCCGTGATATCCACACCATTATCTGGAAACGCCGGGCTATGCTCCTGTTGGATCCCTATGCTGGTATCCTTTCCAATTCCGACGGACCCTGAGAATAACTAGATTCCGTCAATCCCAACATGACCTTTTAAACGCCTTCTGTTTGCGGCTGGACTCTGAGCACATCATATCTTGCCTTTGCTTTGGCTTCAGATCTGCCGAATCTGATCTTTATATCAGCCACTGGTGATGAGACTCAAGCCCCATAAGTCATCTTCCCTTCGACATGGCCGTGCTCCTCTCCATCCACGAGCAAATAATGCAAAATGTCACTCAAACTCAAGACACCTTTGAGCATATTGGAGTCATCCACGACCATCATGCGATGCACGCGGCTCTTCTTGATCGTTTCAAAGATGGTGTCTAGGCCGTCATCGATGCTGCAGCAGTATATGCCCGGGTGTGTGGCGGAGCGAGCACTAAGAGCACGTCCGACGGTCCAGGTCAGATTGCCGTAGTCACCGGACTTGAGGATTTCGATCACGTCGACAGCTTCAAAGACGTTGAGAAGGACGCCTGCAAAATACACACATTAGTAAGACATAGTTTCGGCGGGTGCTTCAGCGAGGATGGGTCGCTTACCTTCGGTTGTTACAACAGGCACGGAACTAATATTCTTGGTGACCATGATGTCAACCACGTCCAGCACACTACTATCCATACTACACCTCACAATCTCTGTGTACGTTCCTAACTTGATAACGGCAAGAGGTTTCTTCAGCATGTCGGTTTCCTTCACGTTCATGGCAATAAACTTGAGGATGCGGTATTGTGTTATTACCGATGTGACCATGGTGCGTTGTGTGTCGGAGTCGTAGGATACGAGCGGTATGCGGCGAGCTCGGGAGACCAGTTGTTTCCGAAGGGCGTCGTAGAGGATTGCTTCTGGGGAGGCACTGACGGTTTCGGGGGCTCTGACATTGAGGACTTTCTCGACGTCTAGCATAGTATGAGTAAGTGAGCGAGCGAGCGAGGTCCGGCTGGAAGTAGACAGGGACAGAGAGCGTACCTTTCAAGTCGCTGAGAACAAGTTTATCCACGTCCTTTAGTCTGTCGGCGTGGAGGTTGTAGTATCTCACGACGTTGAGGTAGTCGTTCACCGTCAAGAGACCGGCATATGTGGAGGTACTCGAATCCCACAGCGGCGCAGAGACGATGCCTTTCAACAAGTCAGTTAAACAGCCTCATTAAGTGCACCCGGTCTTGCCTCTTGGAACATACCACATTGTACCATAATCTGCAGACTCTCCTTGACCGTAAGCCCGACATCTAGCTCTATCAGTCGAAAACTCAGCGGCAGCACATCATAGCATTTGCGCGCGCGGAGGAAGTTGCGACACGCTTGTAGCCCGGCTCTTTCATCGCGGTCTATCTGACGTTCAGGCTGTGGCCGTGAAGGAGATGTTGAAGGTTGCAGCGCAGGCTTCGGGCGGAGGAGATCTGACGGGCGCACAAATGTGGATTGGGCATCGTTACTGGCATGGGAGGGAGGGGTAGTGGTATGCTGGGAGCGTGTGCGCTGAGGGTGGTGTTGATGAGGGCCAGCGGGCTGGCCGTGTGGCGGGGTAGGCGTCTGCGCCGGTGTCACCTCTGTATCTTCTGACATAGCGATCGACCACACTGCATGGCTTTGTGTTTGACACACGTTCTGCTCCTGCGCGCGTGACTGCAGATTTGCTTTTTGCTCTTGCTTTGGGACAAAGGATGAGGGACGAGGAAGAGTGGGGAGAAAACGTGGGCGGCGGGCAGTCGGCTCAAGTCAAATCTGGAGGCGGGCGAGGAAAGTGGGTAGCGCAGGGCAGGTTGAGGCGAGAAGGTGAAGTGAAGGTGAAGTGATCGTCGGTCACACAACGAGAACTCAACTACGTATGCAAGAAGCCTTATTCTGCAAGCAGAAAGTACAGACACGGCGTCGGTCCTCGTAATCTGTGAGGATGCACGCCATATCCCGTTGCTCCCGTTCACGATTGCAGGGCTGCCAATCCGGAGGGTTGATCCGAATCGAAATGGAGGGGAAGCGTGGGTGGCTGATGAAGAATCGGTGGGCTAGTCAGAAGCTAAAATAGCATGTGAAAATTCGCCGTGCGCAGTTAACTGGAGGTCACAAGACAATAATATGCCTGTTCCTGTTCCTGTTCCTGTTCCTGTTCCTATCTACTATCTGGTCTTCGTGCCTGTGCCTGATCTATTCAATCGCTTGAACCGCCATGGACGCCGCCAATCAATATTAGTATTTCCTCTAAGCAGACGACCGGCCCGCTTCCGCCTCCCGCTCGGCCAACGACTTCTCGTTTGCCCCCTTCAGATACCCTTCATACTCTCCAATCCTCTTTCCCCCTTTCTCCCAGCGACCCCTATACTCCTCCCGCTTCAGCTCACAAAGGGAATTAAGGGCCGGCCAGTAGATCTCATGGTCGTACTCAAATTCCACCAACCCGCCGCTCTCCTTCAGCAGCTGCTCTCGGGGTACATGAATCCCCGAATCTTCGTTGAACTTGATTTTCTCTCGCGTCAAAGGGTCGATGAATGGAGTAATCAGCTTGAAGAAACCCCAGATGTAGAAGGGCACATTGGTCACCAAGGCCCGCCCAAGGCGTTCCGGATAGTGATTCTGGAGAATATTCAGAGTCTGTTTGCCCTGTGACAAGGTCGCCCCTTGACCGGACTTTGTCTCTGCAAAGTTGATGAGCAGCGCTAGAGTCTCCTGCCCGGGTGGCATCATGTCAATCGATCGCTCCAGCATGAACACCAAATGCTGAATCTGCCTGTCGCTCCGCTCGGTGTTCTGTTTAGAAGGCCGCATGTACTGGCATGTCCGGCCTTCGATGTCCCACCCCAGAATCAGTTGCTTGCCAGTTGCATTCTCGATAGAGATATAGTCCTTCGTGTGTTTCTCGAGGCCATATTCGCGTCGCCAGACCAGTGTATTCCTCAGCCTTGTCTCTGCTTGTGCCACGTTCCAGTTTGTTGCTCTCAGATAGCGGAGGAGACATTCTCGAGTCAGGAACATGCGCTCCGAGTCTGTCAAGGCTGTGGTCTTAGACCCCTTCGCCGATGTTTCTGGTATCTCGGTCCATGCAGAGACACTCTTGTGCAGTGCGGCATATTTTGTCTCTTGCTCTGCCGTCAGTGCTGGTCTCGCGGCGGGCTTCGAGGTCTCTAAAGGCTCGGCCAATGGCGTCTTAATTAGTCCATCGGCGGCGGTACGAGGAAGATTCAGCTTCGAAGCAGGTGGCGCGATCTCGGGTTGTGTCTCTCCTTGGGTTTCACTGGATGTGACGGCCGTCTCAGTCGCACTCTTGAAATCAGCCACAGGTATATCCACCGCCTGAGCCGTGTCGTCCTCGATCTTCACCTGCTCAACCCGTGTCGCGAGGTCGGCAGCCGCCTTTTCAGGATCGGCAGACCCATTGGGTACTGTCGGATTGCTTGCCACCTCTGCAGACATCTCGCGGGGAAGTTGATTAGGAGACGGTAAAGAAGGATCAAGAGGCCTTGCAGACCGTTGGAGGATGAATCTCACATTCTGCGTTGGGGAAAGTGAGAAGCCGCGACGGAAACCCCTGTCCCGAACAGCCTGATGAAATCCAATTTCACCGCCTGGACTTATGTAAGCGCTTTGGCACGCCAGGACGATCATTTGCACAAGGAACACAATCTCGTTCTATCGATATAGCCTACTGCGTACGAGCTAATGCGATCTACCTACATGTGCTCGTTGTCCTGGAACCCACCGCCGTCTCATCAATACCCGAAGGTCTCCCTTTATATACACAATGCGGTGTTCCTTAGCATCTCTTTTCTCGTCCCTTCCAGCATCGATGCTCGAGAAGTATTTTCTTTGGATTGGGGGTCCCGGAATGTCTAATGCCACGGAGTACATAGGCGGCTTTGAGATCAGGATTGTGTTCGACGAGTCACCGGAGGAGCTTGCGGGCAGAGAGCGATTGCTACTTCGAATCAGAACACCATGAGAGAGGGAGAGGAGAATTTCGGCCTATGCAGAGTAACCTTCTCAACGGGCCGCATTGATGCTTGAGCTGGTCCTGTCGACCTCGTGTCTTCTGGGATGAAGGTAAAGGGTTTGCCAGAGAAGCCGCATCGTGACGAACGCAACATCCAGCCTTCGCGGGGCGACAGGAACGGGAACACTCGTCTCCTGCTTCGCGCTTTGCGGGGTGCTCAGGGGGGGTAAGGCGTTCCAGCCGAAGGAAACGAAAATGGGTCGTCCTGGTGGGAAATGTAGTTGCCCTTCATGTCCTCCATTGGTAACGAAAAGCTCTCGGTTCTCAGATATCGAGATGAAAGGAGCACTTAGGTTGATCCCTGCGCTGTGGCTGGAGCTTTAGCCACTAAGTCTGTTCCCATCACCTTGAACTCAAGAGTCCCCGACAATACTTAGATGCCAATCGCGCTCTCATGTTTATAGTGATTGTACTTGTCCTGGTGTGTCGCGTGTGCGACAACATCTCACATCCAGCGCTCATTAACCGACTTTCCTGCCGCTTCCTCAGTTGTAAGGGGTCCATTCGGTGAAAAAGCCTGCCGTGGCGAGTCAACAAGCTTGAAGCCAGCCTCCAAATCTCGCTTCCCCGTGTTCTCCTTTCAACTCCCCTCATGACCTCGTTTAAGTCGGCTTAGGACTGCTCGAAATATCCTCGTGCATGCAGTGCCTTAATCAGCTAACCTCACCATACGTCCTGAAGAGGGAAAGGAGAGCGCGCGGCTTACTGCAGTAGCCTCTCTGCTCGCGACTACCGACGTCTCTCTCCTACTTGCTGTAGACGAAGCAAGCAACGTCCTGCCGATTCTGTCCACTAACCGGTCGGGCAAGTCAGCATGGTCAAACCTTCACCTCTCCCACCAGGCTCGAGGGTCACCCGGAGTCCCCCATGATTAACTCATCAAGCCACCCCAGCCAGCACTCCTTTAATGCCCGCTGCTCTGGCTGAGTCTCCTTCCCCATCCTTATTTCCCCTTCAGGCGAGCACTTCCAATACCTTCACTCTGTAACAGCAGCTGCTACAGTCCATTCAGACCAGTTGCACCACGAAAGTAGCAGCCAAACCGAGTCACCAGCGCCTCTGGCGCATGAGACGCGCCAATGACCCCATTCTTGCAGCTTGTAGACTGCATTCCACACCGGAGTTAGACTCACAGAGTCCTACATTCTCGAGCTGCGTCGAGACACAATGCCGAGGCTGAGATGTCCCAACAACCAAGCCAGCCTTTCTCTCCTGAACAGCTGCGAGATTTTCAAATCGTTGCCAGAATATCATCATGCCTATCCTTAGCTGGCTCAGCGTTCACAATAACCAGCTTTCTCAGTTACCCGCCGCTGCGGAAACCTGTCAACCGGCTTGCGTTTTCCATTGCCATCGCCAACTTCTTTGGATGCCTTTCGTACAGTTGGGCCCAGTCGCCCATTCAGGCTGGAAGAAATTCAGCCTGGTGTCAGACTCAAGGGTTCCTTCTCACTTGGTTCTTGATGACAGACCCATTACTTGTGCGCTCTAGCCCTATACAGACGTCTATACGGAGTGCTTGGCCAATTAATCTAATCAGCACTATAGGTGATGATAATGGCGTTTAACGTCTTTCTCACAGTTCGAACCAAACGGAATGCGACCGAGTTGAAAAAGATCGATTTCGTTGCGGTTTTATTAGCTTTCGTCTTACCATTTATCCAAGCCTTTACCTACCTATTCTGGAGGCCAGACGGCAAGACTGTCTACGGCCCAGCGACGCTTTGGTGTTGGATTGCCAAAGAGTCCGCGGTCATCCGGCTGGTGGCTTTCTTCGTACCGATATGGTGAGTTTCACTATCAAGGGACCTTGTCAAGGACTCCGATTTTAACCGGGCCAGGTGTTTCGTTTCCATCGCCATCGTCTTTCTCGCCCTGAGCGGCAAACAGATCCTTCGAGTCCGTAAAAGCGTCAAATCCGCCAAAGCCAAATCTGCTCTACACGGCGAGGAGCCTGCTGTAGGCCCTGACGGCTTTCCTCTGCCCCGAGAGCGCCGCTTCTCAAGCTTCGCGCGAGCTTTCATAGCGCCCACTGTGAGTAGAGAATGGGGGCGATCTGTCGCCACGACCTCGGACAGTGCGCAGAACTCTCAGCTGCCGTCACCTCAATCCAAGGGTCTAGAACCCCTGTCACCGCTCGCACCGATCCAGTCGCGGGAGGTACTAGACTTGGAGCGGCAGCTACAAGCAGGCTACCATCCACAGGAATCACTATACCAAACCTCAACTTCCTCCTCACCGTTCGGCCCTTGGAATCCTGCCTCTCCCGCTGGTACTCTTGACCGCTCGGCTTCCGACCAACCAATACTACAAAACAACGAGCAGACTGCCTCGCGAAGGTCGTCCTCCCGATTCGACAGGATCCACTGGAAGTATGCAAAATTTGCTCTTCTCTGCACACTGGTTTTGTTCGTTACTTGGGTACGTTCCAGCCATCCGACTTCTTCACCGTATTCCGGCGCCGTGCAAAACCCGTTTGCCTAACTCAGGGCGGGTCCGATGTCCATCACTCCAAGTGTGAACTTTGGCACTAATACGGGCAACGCTCACAGGTCCCTATAAGCGTTAATCGCGTCTACAACATCGCCGCTCCAGACAAGGCAATCTACGGCCTCTATATCTCTTCTGCGGCCTGCGTTCCACTGCACGGTTTCGGCAATTTCTGTATATACCTATCAATTAGTTGGAGCGAGTGTAAAGATTTTATTACGTGTTCGGGTAATCGGAATTCGAGGCGACCGTCGGTGTCGCAAGTGAAGGAGAGCAGGAGGAGTAGATGGAAGGAGAGAATGAGGAAATGGGCGAGATCAGTGAGAGGAATTAGCCGAGAGCACTTGGAGGGAAACCTCCGAGGAGGAAGCCGATCTGGAGAGGCATGACGCTTCATTAGGCATTGAGGAAGCAAACCGAGCGAGCACTATCTTCTGGACAATCGGAAATCCAAATTCTCCCATCCGCGATCGGTGACGATCGACGTAATTCAAGGAGGCACGAGAGAGAATAACTGTTTTGCTCAGAGTCTTCATCCACGCATGATTCAAGGGCTGAACTGGTTTTATCAGCGTCAGTATTTCTTTCATCAAGAGCTCGCAAGTTTCTCCCTTGTTGCTGATTGACACCAGCCTCCTGCAAAGGATCCGATTCCCTTGATAGAGAGGTATCTGCACCCAGTCGCATAGCCTTACAGCTGGCGTGTCGAGTACGTTCTTACAGTACGAGGTAGTACAAGTACGAGCACAGTCGGGCATGTCGGGTTAAACTCCGCACCTGAAATATCTCCACGCAGATATACGCCAGTCTTGAAGCGGCCTAGCCTACCACGCCAGATCTTGGCAATTAAACGCGTCGGAGAGTCGCGTCAACTTGACATTTCGCAAGCAGTCTATGATCAAGCAGCACAATCTCTTCTCGGACGACCCTCAAGACCGCAAATATCGGCCAGTATGACGGAAGTGAAAGAGAACCTCAATGCACGCTTCGACCCTGCAGGCAATGGACTGGCTCCTGACGTCCTGGACGTCTTGCTATCAGTACTCAGAGTCCACTCCCTAACCGCAGACGAGTTGTTCATAAAATGGGAGGTCTACTGTTTGAAGATGGGCAGCGAGGAGACGAAGTTGGATCTCGAGACAGCGCGCATGTTTGCGAAAGACGCACAAGACTCTGTCGAGAGAGGAGAACGCGCACAGCAATCAGGACCCAAATCTGCAGTGAAGCAAGAACGGAAAAGCAACGTGCACGCGACTCCTAGGACCGGAGGGAAAGCGGACGTCTTTGGCATGTATGATACAACCATGCTTCTGTTGTTGTATCATAAAAAGAGTACTGACAGAGGCAGGCTTGATGAACTCACGCCCAATGCGCTCCCACGACGTAACGGCAGCATTAAGCGAAAATCCGAGTTCGACACTCCGATGCCCAGAAAAGTCAGTCGACCTGACACGAAGAAAACTCCGAGTAAAGCTGGGAAGACAGATGGATCAGCAGGAATACCCTTCTCCGAGCGACTGAATCCAGGTCAGACCATCGAAACACTCAACGAGCACCTCTCCACCGCTGAAGCGCCCATTGCTCCATTCTCCCAGGCGCGCTTGAAACTGGTTTCGGGGACAGACTACAAAAAATTCGACTATAGGCCGATGGCAATGCACATTTCGGACGCATCAGAAGTGCTTGACGAGCGCATTGACAATTTCCTGGCCCTCGTTCAGAAGGCCCATAGCCTAGAGGACTCTTCTTTCGGCAATGCTGCCGCGCAAAGTACCAGTGAGATTGTTGCGGTGGGGAGGATCGCGTGTGACACCGCAGAAGGCAAATTGAATGCAGCATCACTCGTGCTGGAGATGTCGAGAAGAATGGGAGCAGGACTCCGCGTGCCGCTGAAAGTCGATGCACTACCATCCTACCAGTTCTTCCCAGGCCAAATCGTTGCGTTGCGGGGCACAAATGCGTCTGGACTCTACTTCACAGTCAAGGAAGTGCTCTCGATACCGGGGCTTCCTATGCCAACTTCGCTGCCGAACACCATAGGGACGATCAATGAGAGACTCGAAGTCTCGGAGGATTCAACATCCTTACCTCTCAACATCATTGTCGCCTCTGGTCCGTTTACTGCCGAAGACAACCTCGACTTCGAACCTTTCCAGGCGCTGTGTGACAAGGCTGAGGAATCAATGGCCGATGCCCTTATACTGAGTGGCCCATTCCTTGACATTGAGCACCCAATGCTTGCTTCAGGAGACTTTGAACTGCCTGATGTGCGAGGCCTAGACCACGAAGCGTCTCTGGCTGCGTTGTTCCGCATATGGATATCTGCGCCGCTGCAACGCCTTTGCTCAGCTGTACCGAGCATCACAGTTGTCATGATCCCCAGTGTTCGGGATGCTTTGAACAAACACGTCAGCTGGCCACAAGCGCGATTGACAAAGAAGGACCTTGCTCTCCCGAAACAAGTCACCATGCTCCCCAATCCTTCATTCATCTCGCTGAACGAGGTCGTCTTCGCCGTCTCCTCACAAGACATTCTATATGAACTGAGTCGAGAGCAACTGTCACATGGCCCGGCGCCGGATTTATTGACGAGGTTGCCCGGCTACCTGATTGACCAGCGGCATTTCTTCCCTCTTTACCCGCCCATGTCGAGAGACAAGTTGTCCAGTAACGGCATCGTCAAAGCCACGGGCGCATGCCTAGATCTCGGCTTTTACAAGCTTGGTGAATGGATGCAAGTCAAGCCTGATGTGCTCATCTTGCCGAGCATGCTGACTCCGTCTATAAAGGTATGCTTGAAGCCCAGGATCCGATTAAAACCTAGATTGCTCTTCGGCATCGGTGCTGACATGGTCTTGCAGGTCGTCGACAGCGTGATGGTGATCAACCCAGGCCAGCTCTCCAAACGCAAGGCCGCTGGCACATATTCCCAAATCTCACTGCATCCGCGTATCTTGTCTGAAGAGGAGAGGTCGGCTCGCACTGTCACACATGACGTGTTCGAGCGCGCTCGAGTCGAAGTCGTAAAGATATAATGACAAGCCCGGTGGGCAGCCCCCTCGCTAGTGCCTTTGGCGGTGTAAATCCCAAGCAGGTCTTGGGGGTCGATCATGCTGTAAAGATAACGAAGCATGCCATAAATAATTTCGTCGTCTTCATCGCGTAGTCATGACCGTTTTACGCTCTGTCTCTTCCTCTTTGCCGTTTCAGCAAGAGTCGTTTCGCGTATTCTCAAGTCCTCACCGCAAAAGCAGCAACCCTGTCCGGTGGCCTTCTCTCCTCCTCCCCATCTCTCCATGCTCGACAGCGGTGTTCCGATTGCGCGGCACATCCGCAACCAACCCCTCCAAGCCCAGATCCCTCCAAATCGGCTCCCTCATGACTCCGGCGTGACTCGCCTCCCCGGTCGGTTCACCACTGCCCATTACGCCACCACTCCCGCCGACCCCACCGGCCGTTGCCGCCGCCGCCGCCGCCGAAGAAGCAGCGCCCATCCCCGCCGCCGTCGAATACTGGTTCAAGGCGCGATTGATCCCAAATGCGGCGTGCATGTCCGGCACGACATCGTCCTCGTCCTCGGGATTGATGGGCATCAAATGCGGGGGCAGCGCGATCTCCTCGAAGGGCAGGTAGTGGCCCGGGAGGGCGACCATGCCGCTCCCATCCGCGAGCGTGCCTCGTGTGCTGCTGTTGGCGGCGTTGGCGTTGGCGTTGGCGGTTGTGCCGCCGCCGGATTGTTGGGGCTGGGTTGTGCTTGAGCCGGCGGGGGCGAAGACTGTGGAGGAAGGCGGGCGGCAGAATTCCTCGAACACGTCGGCCAGCCGCGACGAGCGCAGGTGGATGTAGGTGGCGGAGGAGTCGCGCGACATGGTGCCAAAAGCGTAGAGCGGGTTATTGGAACCTGCGCGTTCAATACTTACGGAGAAGGAGGATCTAGCTCAGGCTGAACGGGATCCGGGATGGAGGTAAATGATAATGATGGATGGTTGATGTAGACTGGAACAAACATACGGTGAAGCAGGGCGGGAGAAGCGAACAAACTGCGGAGACGGAATCTCTCTGCTCAACAGTTCAGACCAAAATAACCGAGACACCCACGACACAGCAACAGTAACGTCTTGCACCAACAGCATCGTTATTTGCGCCGTTATTATCCCCCAAAACTGTCTAATCTGCAGCCTGGCTACAAAGAGGGTTAGAAATTTGGTGGGGTGGTCATGACTTTCTGCCGGGTACTATGAGATACCAGAGCACAGGTGGTAGTACGAGGTATATCACTTCACAATCTGAATCTCCATCTCCATCGCTGCCCTATACATCCCCTCCCGTGAGTGAACCATGCCCGGTCTCCGAGTCGCGTTCACGGGCGGCTCTGGCAAAGTTGGCCGGCATGTGATCCAAGCCCTGCTGCAGCAGGGCCACCAAGTCATCAACCTCGACCTGGTTGACCTCACGTCCACCACATCAGGCGACCCGACCCTCTCGCCCCTCCTCCAGACCGTCCACACGATCAAATGCGACCTCACGGACAGTGGGCAGGTGTTCAGCAGCCTGAACACGCACATGACGCTGGGGGAGCCGTTCCCGACGACGGACCCGCCGCGCCCCGTCGACGCGGTCATCCACTTCGCCGGGATCAACAAGCCGATGGTCGTCAGCGACGGGGAGACCTTCCGCATCAACGTGCTGGGCACGCACAACGTCGTCGAGGCCGCCTGTAAGCTGGGGATCAAGAAGGTGATCCTCGCCAGCAGCGTGACCGTGTACGGCGTCGCCTTCGGGCAGGGCCACGTCGAGTACCCCAGCTTCCCCGTCACCGAAGACCTGGACTCCAACCCGACGGACCCGTACGCGCTGTCCAAGCTCTGTGGCGAGCGGGTCGCGCGCGGCTACGCCGCCCGCTTCGGCGTCGACATCTACTGCCTCCGCATCGGCCGCGTGTTCGAGCCGGATGAATACACCGGCGACATGTTCCGCGGGTACGTGCGCGAGCCGGAGAAGTGGTTCCAGCACGGGTGGTCGTACACGGACGCACGGGACTTGGGGTTGATGTGCCATTGTGGGCTGCTCGTTTCGGACCTGGGGTTCCAGGTGTTTAACGCGGTGAACAGCACCATCACGAACTCGAGCGAGGATACGGCCGAGTTTCTACGCCGCTTGTATCCCCACGTACTGCAGACGAGGGAGTTCGAGGAGCGCGAGGCCCCCATTAGCAACAGGAAGATCCGGCGCTTGTTGGGCTTCAAGGACGAGCATGACTGGAGGTCGTACTTTACTGGATTGTGATACGCGTGCTAATTACCGGGACGTTAGTATAGACGGATCAGCTATTGACGATACTTCAACACTCGGTCGCCGGTTGATTTGGCGGATTGGAGGATCATCGGCTGTCACGGAGAGAACGTGGTATTCGAGAGAACAAAAAGCCACGCACCAGAGTCAAGAGACCGTGGGTTCTCCGTCTCACGGGTAAGATGGCACGTACGAGTGTAGCAGCTTCTGCGCAAGGAACGCAGCGGAGAGACAGCGACAGGTCTCGAAGTCAGGTGCCTCGACAAGACAAGGCTGACCACAAACGGCATTTTGAGTACCAATGACAGCCCCACGCATGTGTTGTCGACCATTAGTATTCGCTTCAGTCTCTTCAGATAGGTATCCTATTATACGCAGCTGCAGGCACGCAGACACTTTCCGTGCTCACAAACTTCTCGCACACCCATCCGCAGCACGGATGGTGTTGAACCGAGCACACTCCGAGGCACCTCGTCGGCGCCGTTTGAGACAACGGCGCGTCTCAAGAGTGTCTCGAGAGTGCCTCAAGAGTGCCCCGAGTGCCTCAGAGTGCCCCCGAGTGCCTTAGAGGTGCCTCGGCGGTGGTGTTGAGGTAGAGAGGTACAGGCGTCTTTTAGATATATAAGAAGGCGTAAAGACCTCTATAAATAAGATAGACAGCTATATAATAGTATATATATATATAACTATAAATAGCGCCTCAGCTTAATAGTTATAAGCCTGATGTAACCTTCATCGTATCGGCTCTATCACGTTATAAGACCCTATAAATACTATACTGTTACTTAAATAGCGACCACGTCCGCCTAACCTCGTCGCCGTTACACCCACCGCAACTAATACACTGCTGTTTAGTCGTTAACGACGTCCGCCGGCGCCTACACGCCGATAATAGGCGCGCCGAAGCTCGTGAAAACAATATTATAATGAAAGAAGAAAAGAGAGAATAGTAAAATAAACCGCGGTTTTATTTATAAGAATATTATCGCTTGGAAAACTTATCGCTTTAGGTAATTTATAATATATATCTAAAATAGTAAATACTACTACTAAGACTCTATACTTTAACGAGCTAAAGACCTAATATCTTTAGCTCTTATATATTAAAGATATAAATAAGAATATAATAGTCTAGGACTATATTAATCCGAATAACGAGAACCTAAAGGTAATATCTTAAGAACTAGTATATTCTATTCTTGTAGCTAAACTAATCGTGTAATAAGCTAGTATATAGATCGCCCTTAAGAGTAACTATAATATTAAGATAAAGATATACTAAAGGGTTATAGTCGTAATTAGTAATATTAGTAATACTATAAAGGTAATAATAAACCTAAATTACTAAGTCTTCTTTAAGGAAGAGGGTATAGTTATCTTATATAATTAAATAGTTACTTTAAATAAGTATATTACGCTAGATAATCGAATATATAATATAATAATTACAGCTAAATATAAGGGTCTTAAGAAGAACCTTAAGCGCCGGAATATTAATAGCTAGTTAATAAGGTTTATAAAGGTCGCTACTGACGCCGTAAGGTATCGCTTACTCTATATCGATAAAGATAAGGCTCTAGTTAACTTTATTAAGGTAGTAAGTATCTAGGAGGAAGGCTAGGTAATAGCGAAGATAGACTAGATCTTTAATATTAAAAAAGGCTAAAAGCCCTCTCTTTTAGACTTTATAAAATTATTCTAAACTAAATAATAATATAACTAAGGTAAGAAGGCTATTAGTTAAATATTTATAACTGAAGAGGTTAAAGGTATTATAGCTACGACTCTTTAAGGGAAGAACCCTTATTACTATAAGTATATATACTGTAAGTATCACTAATAAAGAGACTATTTATATCTTAATAAAGATATATAAGATCTAGGTTAAATCCTAAATAAGGCGATTAAATAAGTAGTTTAAGAAGCCCTTAAAGATAAGAGTCTAAAGTAGCTTATTAAGAGGAATATTACGAATAGCCGAAAGATCTTAAGTAACGAGGGTACTATAAGTAAATATATAAATATATATAGATGTAGTAATATAAACCGCGACGGTATACTAAAAGGGCTTACCTAGCGGAGGCTAAAGAAGGGTAAGCCTAAAGAGGTAACTATTATAAAGGACGTTAGAGAGGTTAAAGATAACTCTTTAAACTTTACGAATACTATAGTGTACTTAATATTAAGTATTAAGGCTCTTAAGGACTAATAGATTCTTAACTTAAGGTCGGATATTTATATAATAAATAGTTAATAAGTGTTTAAGTATCTAGAATAGCGCTAAAGAGGTTAAGTAGTAATAGGGGCGATGATATACCGGGTTAAAGTAGTTAATATAGTAGCTATAAAAGTTATAATACTAGACGGTATAAAGATAATAATATTACTAAATATAATATATATCCTTAGCTTTATAATAAATATTATCTCTCTCTCTTATTATAGGTTAACCTTTATATAATTGTAGGCTAAACTAAAAAGGAAGGGTAGCCGAAGGACTAGCCTCGTTAGTAAGGCTAAAGAAAGTCATGTAACTTCCGGAAAGGGTAGTTACTAGTATAGCGGTATATTAATATAGTGGTATAGCTAGTATACTAATATACTAATATATCGACGAAATAATAGGTAGCCGAACTACTATATAGCGGATAGACCGGCCCTCTAAGGAACGGTCTATAGTTAATAACAGTTATACTCCGACTTCTACCTTTAGGATATAGGAGTGTTACTTTACCTTACACTATTATAAGTAATCACGTACCTTTACCTTAAGCTAGTATTACGTTACTACTCTACTAGTAAGAGAAACCTCTCGAACTATAGTATTACTTTATATAGAGCGATTTATAATATATTAATTACTTATCTTAATAAGTAGTAATAAGGAATATTTAGTAGTTCTTAACTTAAGTCGCTAAAAGTTAATTAGCTAACTATAGAGAGCCTTAAGAACCTTTCTACTACTAGTCTATCCGCTAAGACTAGGGTAGACGATAGAAAGGATATACTTAAAGTTAACCTATTTAACGGACGTTGTAGCCAGCTTAATACCTTCTTAATCTAACTTAAGCTTATATTTAAACTAAACTTAACTAAGTTTAAGGATAGACTTAGTAAGGTTATATATATTATAATATACCTTAAAGGACTAGTATTCGCGTAGTTTAAACCTACTATAAAGGGGTATATAGATAATACTAAACCCGACGCTAATATACTATCTTACTTTAAGTACTTCGCTAAGTTTAAGACTTAAATCCGTAAAGTCTTTAAGACTATTAATAATAAATATATAGCGACTCGAGTAATCTATATAATTAAGTAATAAGAGTTTACTACAGCTTACTATTTTAAGTTTAACTAGATCGCTAAGAAGTTAAACTAAAAAAATAAAGATATATTTACTTAAATCTTTTATAATAGACTTAAGGAATAAGTTTATTAAGAGATAATAGATTTATCTACCGACTATAAGTAGATAGTAGATAAGGTAATTAAGATTAATAATCGACTATATAAACTATAACTAAAATAGAATAGGCGCTATAATCTAGTTAAGTACGCTAGAAGAGGCTATTAATTTTAAGGGCGATAGCGCTATAGGGATTTAATAAACCTTAATTTTATATACTGAAGCTTACCTTTAAGGGGTAGAGATAATTATACTAAGGGTCGAGGAGGATACTATAGAGGGGGTTAGAAGAATAAGTAAAGGGCTTAATAAGGAAAGAAAGGACTATACTACACTTATAGAAAACCCGAATACTGTATAAAAGATTACTGATAAACGACTTAAGAACTATATATAATAATAAGTAATAATATAGCTGGTTCTATAGTGAAAAAGGCTAATACTATAGAGAAGACTCGAATAACTACCGATAGTTAAGGTATAATAGTATAGTTAGGGTATTTATATTAGGAAGCTTATAAGAAGCTTAATATACCTTAAGAGGACCGCTTAGAGAAAGTCGCTTTAGGAGAAGCTATAATAGCTCTTATAAAAGTATATAAAGAAACTATATTTAATTAATATATAGCTCTATTTTAGACCGCTTATTATAATAATAATTACCTTATATATTATTCCGAGAAAATAGGATTAGGCTAGTTTCCTTAGCCGCTTAAGAAATAAAAGAACCGATATAATAAGAAGACTAAAGAGATTTAGGAAACTTTTACTTAAGAAGAAGATTTATAAGATACCGAAGAGAAAAGAAATAATAATAGCTTCTAGATAATAAGCGATAATAGCGAACCTATTAAGTTTATCGCTATCTATATAATAAGAGAGAAAATTATATTAGTTACACTATATTAGGAAAAACTCTATTATATAAAACCCGAATACCTTTAAGGGGAATTAATAAGGTACTAGTATATAGTTTTTAGGCCTAATAAGGAACTATCTATATTTATATATCTTATAGTAAAGTTTTATAAAAGGGTAAATTATAAGGAATTACGGCTATATACTTATATAGCTAAGGAAATAATAATAATTAAACTTCCGTAAAAAGTATTAACTTAGATATAAGGGATAATAATATAGACCCTAAATATAATAGTTTAGAAGGAGCAGTAAGATAACTAATCTCGAGATCTATCGCTAGGACTCGACGACGACTAGAAGGAACGATAATTTATTATTATTAACTAGTTAAATAAATATATTATAATTATTACTAATATATAGATAATAGAAGAACTATACTTAGCGGGATATATAGATAGATAATATATCTATATAGCCTTTAACGAGAAAGCGCCGATATAACTATACCTTAAACGGATTATCTTAACTTACTACTTTAACGAATAATACGAAGATTATAGGGAGATATATATTTACTAAGATATCTTACCGACAATAATCCGAGTTAGTCGACTATTAAAGCGAGAAAGGAATATATAGAATATATACTAAAGACGGAAAAATTTAGGCTATATAATCGGGGAGATTAAGTAGGTAAGAGTAATTACTAATAATAAGATAAAAAAAATATATATAGCTTAAAGCTTTCTATATAAAGATAATAAATATTTATATAATTAAGTAGTTAATTACCGATACTACTATAATATTAATCTCTTAAACTAATATACGAGAATTTATCTTAAGATATTTAAGGAAATAATCGAGAAAGGGTACGAATACCGAAATAGAGGGTATATAATAAGACAATACTTATATATTTACTATAAAATTAAGAACTACTTAATAATAATAGAGAATATAGAAATTTCTACGCTAGTAGAAAGAATAGTAAATTACCGACTTTACTATAAATTTATTATAGAATATTTCTTATATTAATATTTAGTGAGTTATCGCTATAGGGAGCTAAAATATAAGTACCTCTTTTATATAGATCTAGACTTACTAAATACTAAGATCTACCTTAAAGCTTTTGAAGTACTAAATAAATACTTTAAAGTAGATTATTCTTAGGATACTTAAAGATATATATATTAGAGGTTACTAAAAAATAACTTAAAGATAAATTAAGAAGGTTAAACTATTTTAGAAGAAGACTTTATACCCTATATATAATCTTATTAAAATAATATATAAAGTATATTACCTTTAAAGTAAAGCTTATAAAAAAAAGGGTAAGAGCCTTAATAGACTATAGAGCTAACTAAAACTATATTAGTAAAGAAATAAGTAGAAAGCTAAGCGGATATATCGAAAAGAAAGAATTACTATACGCCCTATTAATAGTAGATAAATAAAATACTAATATAATTATAGAATAGATATAGGATATATCTATAGCGATTAGATAATACTATAAAAGAATATCCCTTAATATAATAACGCTACTAAAGTATAATATAGTACTTAATATAGTATAGTTATTCGACTATAACCCGAGAATATATTAGAAAAAGAGAACTATTAAGTTTCTAGAATATAGTTATAAAAAGAAAACAAGAGATTAATTACCTCTAAAGGCTTCTATTAGAGCGATTTAAGTATAACTAAAGAGACGTATTTTAGCTAAACTAGAGATATATAAGTTATCTCCAGAATATAAAGAATTTAAGAACTTATTCTAGGAGCGGGAAGGACTCGCCGCGCTACCTAAGTATAAACCTTAGGACTACTTAATTAAGTTTATTAAAGGAGTAAAGAAACCTTTATATAAAGGATAATTAAGGGAACTATTTAAAAAAGAGTTTAATTTTCTATATAAGTATATATAAGATCTAGAAGTTAAGGGTTTTATCCGAAAGAATAATAAACCGAGAATATTCTATAAGGTACTTTTCGCGGATAAAAAAGATAAGATATTAAGATCTTATATTAATTTTAAACCGCTAAATATAATTATTAAAAAGAATATTTATTTAATATCTTTAATTTAGAAATTATAGAATTAGCTAGAGAGAGCCTAATAGCTTACTATACTTAATATATAAGACGTCTATTACCGAATATAAATAGCTAAAGGCGAAGAATAGAAAATAGCTTTCCGAATAAGTTAGGGAGTCTATAAATACTTAATTATACTATTTAAATTAATTAATACCCCTATAATATTTTAAGCCTTTATTAATAATACGCTAGAGAAGTACTTAAGAGACTTTATTTTTATTTACTTAAATAATATTTTAATTTACTTAAGTATTTATAAGAAATATATAGAATATATTAAAAAGGTAATAAGGAAGTTATAGTAAATAAATTTATTACTTAAACTTAATAAATACGAGTTTTATAAATAGGAGATAGTATTTTTAGGCTATCTTATATTAAAAGGATAGCTAAAACTAGATTTAGTAAAAGTTCGAGCTATTAAAGAATAGCCTTAACTAAAAATAGTTAAGGAGATATAGGCGTTCCTAGGATTAGCGAACTATTACCGATAGTTTATAGAAAGATTTTCTAGGCTTATAGGACTAATAATTAAGTTAATAAAGAAAGAAGTAGACTTCTATTTTAAGATAGAGGAATAGGAATCCTTTAAGGAGATAAAAAGGCGTCTCACTAGTATACTTATTCTAGTTATCTTTAATTTAGAAAAGAAAGCTCTACTTGAAACCGATATATTAGATAAAGTAATTAAAGTATATCTTACTTAGAAAGGAGAAGATAGTAAAGCTAGATTAGTAATATATTACTTTTAAAGAATAATAAAACTAGAATTAAACTATAATATTTACAATAAAGAATTATTAATAATTATAGAGATACTTTAATAGTAAAGAGTAGACTACAGATTAGACACCGGGTAGTCCAATAGGATAGTACAACCCTATAGGGTTTTTAGCCCTATTAGACAGCTAATCTAATACTAAGAGCCCTACTAGACCGGACAATAAGATTCTATTTAGACTAGTACTGTCTAATAGGGCTTTACTATTTAAGCTAGTTTAGATTTAGCTTAATAATCTTATATATAGATACAGTATTATACTAGTAGTAATATTTATTATTCTATAGACGCTAATAAAGGCTTATATCCCCTTATATAGCTAGGTATAGGACGCTAGATATCTTTAGCTAAGTAGAACTCGTCTATTCGTTTAACTATATATCTTTACTAATAGCTCTAACGCTATACTAACTATTACTATAACCTACTATTTAATATCCTAAGATAGAAACCTTCTTAATAAAAAAATAAAGAGAATAGAGATAAAAATATTACTATATAAAGTATTAAGTATAGTAAAGAGTAAGAAGATATTTTTAGTTCTTATTATATTATAGTTAGTATAAATTATAATAATAAATATAATAATTATTAACTAGTTTATATATCTCTTATCGGCTCTTTACCTTTTACCGCTAAAGAGATAATAACTAACTTAAATAACGTACCGATAGAGCTTAGTACTTCTATAAAAGAGGGTTTAAGCGGTATTATAAAGGCACTTTAGAGTCTCTTAGAACTAGGAGACCTAATAATAATAGTATAGTGTTATCTTAATACCGCTTTATCTTCTATAATCGCTTTTATAAGTCCTCGCGGGCGCGGACACTAAAATATAAATATCTTTCTTCTTCTACTAAAAGGGGTTTTAATAATTAATTCTATTTATCGAAATAAATCTATATATATACTATTATCTTAAAGTGTAGATAAGCGGAGAGGGAGAGTTATATAATAACCCTTAAATAATAATAGGATATTAGATTATATATTATCTATATTCGCTAGTATAGTTATTAAGAAAGCGTATAGACTATATTAACTTAAGTTAACTATTGAGCTATATTTTCCCCTTTTCTTTAAGCGAGAAGTATTAGTCTTACTATCGCTACTATTATTATTATTAATAGAGACTTAAGTAGTACTAAAGTCGTTATTAAAGCGTTTATTAAATATTATAGAAATACAACCTTCCTTATTAAAGTTATTATTACTAACTACTATATTATTTAATATCTTTCTATTCTTTATCTCCTTATTATTACTAATATAATTTATCTTAAGACTAAGGTCGTCTATATTATTATTTTTATTAAGGTTTAGTAACTCTTATTCGTCGGAAAGTTAAATTACCTTATATAATTTACGAAGATTAAATTTATTAATAACTATAGCTAATATAAGAAGATATACTATAGGACCTTTTAAGTTATAATATTAATAGATAATAAAGTTATAAGAAATATTAAATATTTATTTAATATTAGCTCTAGTAATAAAGATAGCGAGAAAATCTCTAGTAATAGCTATAAGAATAGGAAACTACTTCTTATATCGTTTCCACTACTATAAGATATCCTTCGCCTTATCACTAGTAGCTAATATAAGTTAGCTTAGTTATAATAAGCTATATAATAATATTTACTTAGTAATAAGTAAAGATATTTACTAAGCTTAGACTTTAATAAATAGTTTTTCGTCTTATAGAATAATACCTTTAGTATTAGGCCACTACCTTAAGTATTTATAGACTAGCGAGCCTTCGAGAGTATATAGGTAACTATATACGGAGCCCTTTAACTAGTATATTTAATATCTAAACTAGGGTAGTTATTATTATTAAATAGAATAATTAAGTTATTAACTATAGGCGGCTAGAGTAGCGGATAACTCGGAATACTATTAAGTTATAGGTCGTTAATATTAATAATAGTTAAAGCTTCTTTCGCCCTTCGCTTATACCTTATTCGCTTATTAATAATAGGAATATATTTCTTAATAAACTACTTTATATAGTTAATATATTATTAAGCCTAAATATATTAGTCGCTATAATAGTTAATATAAAGGAAGCTTAACTATTTATAAATAGCGTCTAGCTAGCCTCTATTATTTAGTTCTCTTCTTTAAAAAACTTATCTTTATATACTAGTAATAGAATTATAGTAATACTAAAGATATATTATAGATTATCTTCTATAATTTTATACTACTTCTAGAGTATATCTTAGCCTTTATTAAGTATATCTCTTATTTCTACTTTCTATAAGGTTTATTTCTAATTAAGCTTTTACTTTTTAATTTTAATATACTAAAATAGCTTATTATATATATTATAAGTAAAGTAAATTATAAGGTTAGATTCTAATATATTAATAGCCTTAATAAATAAAGCGAAAGGTACTAAAAGCTCCTATAAATATTATAAATATTACTTTTCTATCGCTGTAAATATAAAGCGTATTACTTACTTATCTTTCTTAACTTTAAATATAAGCTAGATATAAATATTATCTATAAGGAGCTCGACGCGATATAGTATACGATAAGTAATGTTCTAGCGACTAGCGATATCTTAAAGAAGGTTAAGCGGTTACTAATATAACGGTATAGTATACTAATAGAAGAAGATAAAGCGAATACTATATAAAAATATAGATTACTTAATACTAAGAGACTAAACTAGAGAGAGAGAAAGAGTATAAAAGGCGCGGTACCTATCACCTTAAATAAATACTTCCCTCCGCTAAGGATTTTAGTATATATATAAGCCGCTAAGGATTTTAGTTATATATAGCTAATTAACGTTTAGCTATATAATTATATAGCCTTACTTACCTAATTAGGATAAAGCTTAGCAGGCACGCGCTTTACCGGAAATAGTCGCCTATAGCCTATAGCCTTATCTTCTATCGTACGCGATCGCGTATATATACTTAAACCTAATATAGGCCGTAATAATACCCCCCCCTCTAAGAAAGCCTATTCTTAAGCTTTATCGTTATTATTATAGTTCTCTATTAATTTATTATTTTCCTAGTAATATAGCTAATCTTATAATCTTCTTAAAGGTTCTAGTTACTAAAGATACTTCTCGTAGTAATTATAAACTTTATATAATATATTCTTAAAGTTAAAGGCTAAATACTATTTAAGGTCTTTATCCTAGCCTAGCTACTATACTTAATATTATAGCTTACCGCGGCGCTTTTATACAGCTAAAACTTCCTTAACCTTCTACTTATTCTCTCTATTTACTTCGATTAGGGGTAGAGGTTCATTAACCTATTCTAGGAGAGGGTCGTCTAATACCTTTCTAAGCCGGTCGGGAGAAAAGATTAGGTATACCTTTATTAAAGAGGGTAGATCTAGTCTAAAGAAGTTCTTAACTTACTCTAGAATATAGAATAGACTTACTATTTAATACCTTAGTTTTCGGCTAGAGCAGTTAATCTTTTAGTTCTTTATTAATACCTAAACTAAGTTACCTTCTATAAAGTTAACTTCCTAACGATACTTATTAGCCTAGTGTTTCTATTATTCCTAGATAAGCTTTATTATATTATATATTAGTTTTTAGGTATTATATATTCGGCGAGTAAACTATTAAGCTTCGTTTCGGCTAAGTCGCTCTCACGCGCTTAAGGGTTCCTCTAAAGGTTTCTAATTAAAGGAGATCCTCGGTTTATATCTATTTTTAATAAAAAAAGGGCTTATACCTATAGAATTATAAGGGAGCGTAGTTTAAGTATAGTTTATTATTAGTAAGAGGTTAGTCTAGTTATCCTAATAGTAATTTATAAAAGGCTATAGTTACTAGTTAAGATATTAGTTTATAATTTCGGTTTATTTATTAATCTATAAATAAAAAATAGTTAATAGCTTAAGCTTAATTCTTAGGATATAGTAGAACTCTATTTAAAATTTAGATATAAACTATAGGCTATAGTTAGAGATAATTATATCCGAGGGCTTATAGTTCCGATAAATAAAGAAAATAAATAATTACACTATCTCCTTTATAGTTATTATCTTATAGTAAAAGATAAAGTAAGCTCGCTTCTCTAGGCGATCGATTACTATATATACTATATTATACTCGTTCTAATTTATAGAGAAGGACTTAAAGTTTATTATAATATATTACTATAGTTAATCGGGGATAGATAGCGGCTTTAAGGTTCCTAGCGGTAAGTCTCGAGGGATTATAGTACGTCGATAAGTATAGTAATTTCGAATAAATTAAGTAACGTCCCTTAAGAGATTTAGCTAATAATAACGAATAGATAATAATTTACTTATTTTATTCTAACTAAGGTAAGCTATCGAAACTTAATTATATACTTCTATAATTAGCTTAGTTTATAATTCGTCTTTATTTAGGACTACTAGTCTCCCCTTAAATTATAATAATCCTTATAATAGTATCTAGAGGTACTAGCCTAGATAAACCCTTTCTCTTTCGGCGTCTAATAGGGGACTCTTACGGTTTACTTATAACACTTAATTAATTAGCTCTAAAGGGTTAAGGCCTATAGGCGCTAATAAGAGTAGCGGAATAACCTCTTCACCTAACCTTTCCGGGTCTAATAAGGTTTATATTCGGTCTTCTTTAGTTACCTATTTTTAATCTTCCTAGTCCTATTCTTATTAAGTTAAGGCGTTAGCTCGCTTATTTTATTTTCCTAGGTAATATTAGATCTTAAAGTAGTACTAAATAAGAATACCGGCCTAACGGGCTTAGCGAATAGTTAATAGCCTCTTAGTTATAAAATATTCTAAGGCTTTATAATCGATAAGAACTAAAATATTTAGCTCTATACTCTAAAGCTCCGCGCGCTAAGTTTTAAGAGTATATATAATAGCGAGTATTTCTTTATCGTAGATATTATAGTTATATTCCGCTAAAGCTATTATCTTTAAATAATATATAATAGGGTATTAATTTCCGCTAATCGAGTCCTACTAAGAGAATATATTAATAATAACTCTATCTAAAATATTAGTCTCTAATATTATCTTATAATCCGAGTAGAAATATCTTAGTATTAAGGTTATTATTAATTAATATTTTAGCTCTTTAAATACTTATATATAATTTTTATTAAAGATAAAGGGATAGTCCTTCTTTATAAGCTAAGTTAGAGGGCGTATAATTCGGCTAAAATTCCGGATAAAGATATAATAGAAGTTATAGAATCCTAGGAACGCTTATACCTTCTTTATAGTATTAAAGACTTTCTAGGTTAATAATACCGCTATCTTTATAAAATCTATATATATACCCTTAGTACTAATAATAAACCTAAGATATTTAGTCTACTTAACCCGGAACTCACTTTTCTTAATATTAACTTAAAGTTTAGCTTTCTGTAATCGTAATAGGACCTTCTTTATATACTCTATATATTCTAGCTCGTTCTCTAAGTAAATTAAGATATTATCTAAATAGGCTATAATAAAGTTATTTAGGTAGTTAAATAAGACGTTATTTATATAGCGCTAGTAGGTCGCTAGGCTATTTATTAGCCTAAAGGGGACTACCTTATACTTATAGACCTTATAACAAATATAAAAGATAATAAGTTCCTTAAAATTCGGGTATATATAAATATAGTAGAAAGCCTAGCGAATATTAAACTTTATAAATATCTAAGCCCTATTAAGTCGAGCTAAGGTCTCGTTAATTAAAGGTAAAGAGTAATAGTCCTTTTTAGTAAGAGTATTTAATTTCTAATAGTTAATATAAAATTTTAGTTCTTCTCTAGGTTTTTTAATAAATAAGGTAGATAAAGCGAAAGAAGATTAATTTAACTTAATAAACCTCTTTTAGAGATTCTTCTTAAGGTACTTCTTTACTAATAGAAGCTTCTCTATACTTATCCGATATAAGAGGCTATAACTTAAATTATTCTCCTCTTTTAGCTATATTTAATAATTATAGAGGCGGAATAATAAAAGTATATTAAAAGCCTTCTTTAAGAATATATTATAGAATTCTTAATACTCTTAAAGAAGTAATTACTATATAAGCTATTCCTTAGTCTCTTCTATTTAAGGGTTTATTTAATTTTAAATAAGTTTATTAATTTTATAGAGACTTATAATAAATAAAGTATTCTCCTTCTTCTTTAGGTTTCAGGAAAATCTTACCGCTCTAATTATAGTAATATCTATAATAGCTACGCTCTAAGGGAATAACGACACTTTTATATAGTTATCTTCTATTTTAGTGTAGCTATCCTCTAAGGACACTTTTATATCGCTACCTTCGTCCGTCCCCGTGGTGTAGGTTAATATTAATTCACGATATATAACTTTTAGTCGATCTTATAGGTCCTGTTTATAGGTACAGCTAGTTATAGTCTATAAAATAGATCTAATAAGTAGACGCTTAACTAAAGAGGGTTTAGAGACTAAATCTAGTCTAGATACTATTTTTAAATATATATACCCCCGGGGGTATAAGTTTCGTCTATCCGCCCGGCGTTTATCCTTATAGGCGAATAATTAGTCCTATCTAGTAATATCTTTCTAGTGCTATTATAAGATTATAGTAACTTAGAGGCTTTAGCGAGATATATAAATTTCCTAAGTAAATATTAGCTTATCTTAATAGTCCTAAGGCTAAAGTAGGCGTTAGTTTTATATATTTAACTATATATTAAAGTAAATAAACTACTTTTTTTCTAGAATTAGATTATAACTCCCTAAGTCTAGTATAAGTATAGAGAGGTTCTATTATCTTCGTCTATCGACTTTTAGATATAAGGTTAAGATCTTAGTAACTAGCTTTCTAAGGCGCCTATTATACCCCTTTATAAAGTAAGAGGTCTCTAGACGAGTAGTAAAGATATTTAAAAATCGGGTTAAATCGTATATAAGCTTAATATTAATAAAAATAAATCTATTTACTTTAGAGTCGGCTAAGATAAAGGTTTAAACTATATATCTATTAAATAATAATTTATATAATATAGTAAAGTACTTTCTACTTAATAGCTAACTTAAATTAATAGAAGAGATACCGATATTATACTTCCCTAAGGAGAAGACTTCCCCTAAAGTTATTCTTTTCTTAGTTCTTCCTTCTAAGCTTCGTTAATCTTAATAACCTTATTCTCGACCTTTATAGGGTAATCTTAAAAGAGGTATTCTAGTTAATAATAAATAAAATATACCCCGGCGCGACTTAAGGCCTATTTAGTAGTATTATCGTAAGTTAGTCGGTTCTATAGGGGCTAGCTATCTTCTCTATTCGATTCTAGAAATAGTATAAATATAGTATATATATTCGGGGTAGAAGTTAGTATAGTCTTATTAGTTAATCTATTTCTTAATATATAGCGAGCCTTATAACGAGCCTTCTCTTTATTAACTAATTATAATTCTTAGTTAGTTTATTAATAGATATTAATGATATCTTAATAGGTTTATAGAGTATAAAAGGTTAATATAATTACTATTTATAAAGCTAATATTAATTTATTTTATAAATTAAGATAAAAGTCGTTTTTTAGTATATCGCCTTCGCTAGCTAAATATAAAAACTTAATATAGAAGTTATTAAATAATTCTATTACCTTTATATAAAGGGCTCGATACTCTTCTCGCGCGTTCTCGACTTAATAAGAGTTAGTATAAATTTTTACTAAGAACTCGAGTATATCTATAGTATTAATAAATAGGTCTTTCTTATTAAGGCTATAGCGGGATTATAAGTAATATTATATATCTCTAGTAATATAACTATATAGATATACTATCTTAACTTCTTTAGAGGGGAATTAAGAGATATTAGCGGAGAACTTACTAAGAACCTTAAATCTCTATAACTCGAAGGTAAGCTCCTTTCCGTTAAAGAGAGGCTTAAGGTCGAGAATACTAATATATTATACTAGAGCTAGTCCTAAAGTCGCGCTTTAGTTATATTTAAGGTAGTTAATAATAGCTTATTTCTATATAATTTAATAATTAAGATCTATAATTTATTCCTTTTATTCGATAATTTAGATCTAAGAATCTTAAATAGCACCTTTCTAGTCTATAATAGTATTTTAGCCTTAGTTAATTACTTCTAGAAGGGTCTATTTAGGGATAGCTCTAACCTTAGCTATAGTCTTATATCTTAATAGTTAGTAAAGCTATAGGGCTAATTCGATATCTCTAGCTATATATAATCTATATTAATCTATACTAGTAGGTCTAAGTTCGGTATTAAGAATATTAGGTTTAGTATTCTATTCGGTAGTTAATAGGATAGTTTAATTATCAGCCTCGGGGTTATTTAAGTTAGTTAGTCGTATTATTATTAGCGGGCTTAGTCGATAACAGTCTAGTTATTAGCTTCGGTTTATTCTAGTCGATTTTTATTCGGGTAGGATATTATAATTCCTTCTTAAGATAGTAATAGAGCGAGTTTAGTTTAATATAATAATATAGTATATTAATAGAAGAAGGTAAGGCGAACACTATATAAAGATATAGATTACTTAATACTAAGAGACTAAACTAGAGAGAGGGAAAGAGTATAAAAGGCGCGATACCTATTACCCTAGATAAATACTTCCCTCCGCTAAGGATTTCGGTATATACATAAGCCGCTAAGGATTTTAGTTATATATAGCTAATTAGTGTTTAGCTATATAATTATACAGCCTTACTTACCTAATTAAGATAAAGCTTAACAGGCACGCGCTTTACCGGAAATAGTCGCCTATAGCCTATAGCCTTATCTTCTATTATATACGGTCGCGTATATATACTCGAACCTAGTATAGGCCGTAATAATTAATATATTTATACGCCTCGAAAGCAGTATTTATATTATAATAAGCCGTTAATATAAATATAGAGATTATATATTTAGATAAAGGGCGGTTAAAAAGGACTATTATAGCAGTTATTACTAAGTAATAAAGGTTTATATCTTATAAAATATATCTATAATCGTATTAGAAGTTCTTAACTTCTTAATATAAATAGATCGTCTTTTAGTCTTTTTATCCTAATATATAGCTACTTTATTATTTCTAGCGGAAATCTTAAGATACTTTAAGAAGGCTTTAACTAAGAGCTAAATAATATATACTAAGTATAGAATATAATAAATACTTATTTCGCTACTAAAGATCTTAACCGTTATATCGAGTTCTTTCGCTATCTTTTATTAATCCTTTATATTATTAGTTATTAAATAGTAAACTATATTAATAGTAACTTTACTATTATTTAATAATTTAATAAGCTTATTATAGAGAAGCTTTCTAATATATTTACTAATAATCTCCTTAAAATTAATAAGTATCTCTTAAAGGTTCTAGTCCTTATTAATAAAGTAGCTATATAAGTATTAGTAAAATCAATAAAGAAGATATTAGTTAACTTATCTAAGAACCGCTATAAAGTATAACTTATTAAAGCTACTCTAGCTATTAATTATAAGAGAAATCTTCGCGCCTATAGGAAGTAGTTTAAGAACCTTTTTAATTTATTTCTTAATATACTCCTTAAGGCGACTATATATAGCAGTTGAATTTAAGAGCTAAAGGTAAGTAGTAAGAGATATAAGGGCGGCTATCTTAATAAAGCGGCGGAACTTAATATTATCTAAGGCCTAAAAGGGGAGATATAATACTATAATAATATAAAGAGTCTATATAGAAAACTTCTTTTAGTTAAATTCTATAATATCTTTTAAGATACGACTCTTTATCTATTTAGTCTTAATAGTAGTAAATATTATAATAATTATTAATATACCTTTCGCTTTAAGAAGAATCTTTTTAGCGGCTCTATTCCGCTATAGTATCGGATATAGCTTTGACTATAGAGATACCGGCTAAGGGGGTTTATACCTATATTTTTACTAGTCGGATACGCTAGTACCTTAAGGTAAAGGCAGTACTAAATAAATAATATTCTGTCCTACTTTTATATAACTTAGTTAAAGAATAACTAAATATCCGCTCACTTTTTAGTTTTCTATTTACTTTAAATAATAATAGTTCTATATATCCTATACTATTTATATTTATACTATTAATTAAAAAAGTACTTTATATAAATATCCCGAAAGAGAATAAACTTTTTTATATAAGCCTTATTTAGAGCTATAGTAGTAGCTATCGCGAGGACTTTCGGATATTTATAAATAGATAGGTAATTCTTATTAAAGTTAATATTATTTTAATCTAGAAGAATAACCCTCTTAGCTTAGAAGGAAGGTGTTTAGATAAGTATATTAAGTTTATAGTAAATATCGTTATAGTTATAAGAAGATAAAGGAAAAGCCTAAGAGGAGAGGCTTAGAGAAGTCTATAAGGAGAAGCTCTTACCGCGCTCTAATAGCGGAGGTTTAAGGAGATAACGGATTTTTAACAGCTAAGATATTTTAATTAAGTTAAGAAAGGAGAAATAAGCCTACTTAATTATAAGTATTAGCTATTATTATTATAACTTTATAATAATTTATATATCTTAATAAAATATTTAATTATTATAATCCCTTTTAATTAACTTAACGCGATTAAGATTACTTTTATATATCGGTTATTAAATTACTTATATATTAAAGAATTTATATATCTATACGAAAATAAATTAATTTAAGGACTATATAAATTTATAAAATAAGTCTCGCTAAAAAAAACTATAGAACCGCTAATAGTATTAAAGCTAATAACTCTATATATAATATAGAGGTTAAGGGGAGGCTAAAGATAAAAGAAAGGGCTAAAAAAGGAGATATTATAATAGTTATTATAATAATCCTTAAATTAGTAACTATTAAAGGCGCCTATCGCTATAATACTAGTCTTAAGATTAGCTTTTAGTTTATTATATATTTAATCTCTAGTATTATATTTAAGAAAGGAACTCTTTAGTATAATTAGTAATACTTTTATAGACTAGCTCTAAAGAGCGCTTAAGGTATTATTAATATTCGCCTCTTATTACTCTTATATATATACTTACCTTCTATATATATACTATAAGTTATACGATCTATATATCCTTTAGCTTAATTTAACTAATAAATCTAACTATAAAACTAAACTAAACTATAATTTCTAGTAGTTAAAAGAGTAACTTATTTTACTATAAGTATTATAATAAACTTTATAATAAGTTATCTATAACTAAAACCTTCTTTAACTAAGGTTAGCGGCTAAAAGATTATCTCCTTTAGTTTATACTTTCGCTTTATTAATACTATACGCGACTAAGGCCTTATACTTCTTAGAACGCTTCGCGCGATACGCTACTTATACCGCTTTTAATATTAGCCGTTACTTACTTAAATATACTTAAATCTTCTTATATACTTATTATTTTACTTTCGGGAGCCCTATAATCTCGCTAGATTAGAGCTTAAAGTAGAGTTTAGTAGATTTATTAATATTAGTACTCTTAAGTATAGTATTAAATATAATTAAGATATTATTATTTAGCGAAATTAAATCTATAACTTTAATAATCTTTCTCTTCTTCCGAGATAAACCTCTATTATTAAAAGTACTACTATTCTACCTAAGATTAATAGGAAAGGGGATACTTTTATAGATATTATCTAGATAAGTTAGTATACTATAATAATTAAAATAATAATTACTTTCTTACCCTTATACCTCTCCCCCTTTATTACTTTAGCGATCTTTTATAGATCGAGGTTAGGTCCGAAACTATAGCTATAAGCTATATCTTCGTCTATATAGACCTAAAGCTTACTTATCGAGTTAAGAAGATAGTAAGCGTTATAAGGTACGCTATTTATCTATTTAAGCGCCTCCTATATTCGGTAATAAGTATTAATATTAATAAGATCCTTTACGATAGCGAAGCTATTCTTATACTACTAGGCCTCGAAAACTAAAGAGGTTAGGTAAGGTTATTATAACTTAATCGGCCCTAAAAGGTAACACTAGTCTTTAGACTTCTAATTATTTAGCTCTAATATAAGCTATAGCCGAAAGGCTAAATAAACCTTAATTAGAAATAAGGCTATAAGATTAAATATATTACTTAATAAAGTAGGTTAGTAATAATTACTATAATAAAACGCTAAAGTTCGATTTATTATTAAAGATCTCTTACTATATTGAACTAATAGCCTAACTTAATTAAGTATTTATATTATTAACTATAAGAGGTCTATATTCTACTATATTATTAAGAATTTAATTTAGCTTTAAGACCTATATTAGAATTATATATTATAAGCTTTACTACTATATTTTATAGTATTTCGCTTATATCCTAAAGAAAGATTAGCGTCTCCTAAACCTTTACTTTAGGAAGGGGGTAGTATATTATTTAAATTACTATATAAAGTCTTTATTATCTTCTTAAATAAAAATTATTAAGAACTCTTCCTATATAATCTCTTCTTCTATAGATTTTAGAATATAATTATTATTAACTTCTTTATCTTCTTCTATATTAGATATATCCTAGTTATAGCCTAATATATAGAAATTATCGCCTTTCTACTTATACTCCTTATTAATAGCGTTAAAGTTAACTTTCTTAGTATTTAGTAGTGCTTTAGTAGTATAAATAAACTAGCTAATAATAGCGCTTAAACCGTATATATTATTAAGCTAAGAATAGCGTAGGAACTTAAATAAAGGGGTTTTATTATCCTTATATACTTCTAGAGCTAAGTAAAGCTTAAATTTTCTTTACGCTTAAGATATATATTAGATTTATCTAGAATAAAGCTATTAGTAAATTATAATAAAGATTATTATAAGGGTAAAAATAAATATACCGCTCTTTTAGTACTCTTTCCTTTACCTTTATATTAAATTCCTCCCGCGCCTCCTTACTTAAACTAATATAGTACGGGTAACGGGCTCTTTCTACTTTCTTAGCGCGTAAAATAGTAGATTAATCGGCACCTTTAGCTAATAATACTATAGATTTTAGATAATAAGGATCTTCCTTAATAATAGCCTTCCTTTAGCGCGCCTTTTTTGTCGCCTAATTAAAGGAATAATTAATATAAACTTTATAAGACTTACTAATATTTTACCTAAACTTAGCCCCTTTCTTTAGATTTAGGGTCTCCCTAATAAGGCGAGTATTAATAATTAAGAAATTAAGTAATATTAGGCTAATTAAGAACTAGATCTAGAGCCTACTATATCTCCTTAATAGAGTACTAGATATATTACTTAATTAGGTTAATTCTAAAGATAAAATTAATATTTTAATTAACCTTAACTTTATATACTATAAAAGGCTAAAGGCTATTATTATAAGAAGAATAAAGAAGACTATTATTAAAATTAATATAGACTAAAAATAGTATTATAATAATCTAGAATACCTTTTTAGCGTTAGGGAAAGCGGTTCTTCCTTAATATAAATAGTAAAATTATTATTCGTATTAATATTAGTATTAACGAGACTAGATTTATCTTCGCTACTAAAGCGGGAAATATTAAATATAGTATCTGTACTAAGCCCTATAATAAGAGTAAAAATAAACTAGGAGAAAAGGATTAATATAAGAGAAATATAAAAAGTAAGTAATATAATTTAAATTAAAAAGATTAAGAAAAGTAAAAAATAAGAAAATAGATATAGTAAATATTTTACTATAATAATATTATTTAAAATTAATATTTTAAGTTTCCTTACTTATCTTTTACTTTCCCTTTACTTCTCTATATTTTAAACTTTTAATATTATAATATCTTTTTTATTCCTTTAATATCTTAATTAAAAAATAAAGATTTAACCTAAATAGTTCTTATAGAGACTTTTTCTCTTATCTTCCCTTTTAGGAAGATCTTAATAATTAACTCTATTATTACTACTAAAGTACTTAAAGTAATTATAAACTTCCTCCTCTATCCCTTAAGAATAGGAAAAGTGCTAGCTATTTATCCGGATAGTTTACTAAGAAAGCACTTAAGGGAAAAAAACCTTAGGTAGTATTACTACTATAATACTACTTATTATAGAAGAAGCCTTAGCTAATACTACTATTACTACTAATAATAGTAAGCTACTCTTACTCTCTTTATCCGCTAATCTTAACTCCCTAAAAGGTAGTAATTTTATATTATAGTTTATTATAATATCGCTTATTATAAAAGAAGCTCTAGTTAATACTATTACTATAATTAATAATAATAGCCTACCTTTACTCTCTTTATTAACTAATTTAATTAATTAGCCTTAATTACTTAATCCCTTAAAGTTAATATTTATTAATAAATTATTCTCTTCTTCTTAATATAGTAATATTATAGTTAGTATAGAGGTACCTAAAAGTACTAAGGATTCGAAAGATATACTAGAAGTAAAGGTTAACCTAATAAGTTATTTTTCTTCTAACTATAAATCTCTTAATTTTAACTTAAGTATTAATTTCTCTTACTTAATTTTTAATTTATTATTATAAATATTAATATAAATCTATAGAATTCGAAAACTAAAGATTAGCTTATTAGTAGTAGAGATATAAATACTAAAGATATATATTAGGTATCTTCTACTCTAGATTAGGAATATAATATAAATCTATATATTTTCTTATATAACCTTATACTAGACCCTAAGGTAGATATTATATTTAGTAATCTTCCTCCTATAGCGAAATATATAATACTTCTACTAAAATATATAAAGCTAACCGAGATATAGACTAAGTAGAAAGAAGACTTTAGTAAAGAGGAATTTACCTCGTAAACTATACTTAATATACTTTTAGTATATTAGCTCTTAAACTATTATAAATTAATAAGAGATATATATAAGGCGATAGATAAGTCTAAGTATAAAATATAATAGTTACTATACTAATCTCGTATACTAGATTTATATAATCTAACTAAAGTCGGCCTAATATACCTTTATAATATAAGAAATATACTTTATAACTAGAATTATCCCTTTATTAAACTAAAGCTTAATAAAAGTTAATAATAATTCTTACTATATTCTTATAAAATAATTAACTTTATATTAATATATTTTAGCTTTATTTCTAGACTCGAAACTCTAAAAAAAAACTATTTAATAACTAAGACCGATCTTTTTATAAAATATAGCCCTTAGACTTATTAGCTTCCTTTTAATATCGCTATTATAATATTTATATAAGTTAAGTAATAATTTAAGATAGAATTAATTAAAGACTAACTAAAGATATATATTAAAGGCTTCAGTAAGTCTACCTAAATTTATATATTAAGGTAAGGAATTAATAATTAAAGTCCCTAGCCGAGATATTTTATATTAGTAGCTTTAGGAAGTATAAGCTATAAATAACTTAGAGATTACTATAATTATTATAGCGACTATTATAGACCTAATAATAAATATCTAACTTCCTCTAAAGAAGGATATAATAAATAGCCCGCTTACTAAGAAAGCTAAAAGTTAAGGTTATAGTCGTAGCGCTTCGATAAATAGCCCGCCGGCTAAAAGAGCTAAAAGTTAAGGTTATAGTTATAGCGCTTTAATAAATAGCCTGCTAGCTAAAAAAGCTAAAAGTTAAGGTTATAGTTATAGTACTTTATAAAGTAATCTTAATTCTAATACTCTTACTTAAGGTTATAGAGCTATTAGTTAAAGCCGTAATACTTTATAAAGTAACCTTAATCTTAGTACTTTTATCTAGCGTTATAATACCGCTAATTATAGTTATAGTGCTATAATAATTATCTATAGGTTCTCGAAAAAGCGATAGGTCTTATAGTAAGATATAAATAACTATTAAACTAGGGTAAGGCTTTATAGCCTTTAGGTAGAGGGTCGTACAGCGGTAGGCACTACCTCTTCGTCCCCGGTATACTATATAGTAATAAACAGCTTTATAAGTAATAGTGTTATATATTTTATTACCTATAGTATATATATATATTAAATGTATATAACTGCTCTACCTATAATATATAGCGGAGATATATAGCCTTACGCTAAGGATTTAACTAATTAGATGGCACGGTTGCTTATCTATATATTATATAGACACGTATAGCTAATTAGCGCTGTAAGTATTACCGCCCTATTATATCCCTCCCTTATCGCTCGCTTCTTAACGATCTCGCTTAAGTAATTACTTAGAACTAATCTTACTACCTTTCGTAAGCTTCTCTATTACCTCCCTAAAGTTATTAATCTACTTCTCCTTTAAATCCTTCGGACTCTTTACTCTCGGTTCCGGAGATAACCCTATAGCCTTCACCTTATATCTAACTATCCTATAAATATCCTATATAATCTTATATTAATCTTTAATGTCTACAGTAACAGCTGAAAGTATCTATTAAAGTCGGCGAGATTCGTACGTCTCCGTATTAATAATAGCTACAGTATTCTTAATAACCTAGAGTCTATAGCTGTAAGTGTCGCTTTATTAATTCGAAATAAGCTTTACCTTATATAGGGTAATACTAAAGACTTTAGTACTTAGCTATTTAATAAAGAAGTTTATTATAATTATAGCTCCTTAAGTTTAGGTTAGTAAGGAATTAATAATCGAGTAGGACTAGATCGTAGCGTTAGCGATAAGGAGTAGCTAATAGTTTCCTTCTCCCTTTAAGTTATTATTAAATATAATAAAGTATTTTATATAGTTATTTATATCTCTCTAACCTTTAAACTTAACTATTTATTTAACTATAAGGTAGAAATTAACTTAGCTTTAGAATATCGAACTTATAATATATTTATACTATATATAAGTCTCTTTACGGCGGGAAATAATTCCGGCTTTAATAAAGGAGTTACTAACTTATCCGGAATTAGTAAGACTAAGACAAGCTATCTTTAGACTATAAGATAAAATATTAACTGTATAATAATTAAGGTAGCTAAAAAGAACTTAATAGCGCCGCTAACTTTATTCCTTTTCTTATCTCTTAATTAGTTAGTTAAGACCTTTTATTAGATCTTTATAACGTGCCGCGATTCGTTCTAGACCTTTAAGGTATAATCTAATACCCTTCTCGGCTATATAAAGGTATACGGCTATATAAGATCTAGGTATATATCTTATAAGTAGCGATAGCGCGCTAATTATCTCGTCGGCTCTAAATTTATAATAATATACTATATCTTCCTTTATTACTAATAGCTTTTATAGCTTAAAGTTCTATTAATAAATATACCGCTAGATTATTAACTAGGCGAACTAAATAGCTAGCTAGATATTTAGGATCGGATTTAGTAGCGTTAAAGAAGTATTAGCTTTAATCGACTTAAGCGGAGGAATAGTATTAGAAAGACTTATAATATATATTCTCTAGTTTATAGTTTATTAACTAATTTTAATACCGTAAAACTTTAGCTTCTTTATAAATAATTTATATATAGGTATTAAAGTATTAGGGTTAAGAGTTATTATTTATAGGCGGGGTCTTTTTTATACCCTTAAGATATTAATAGAGTTATTCTTTATTAGCTTTACCTATTCTTTACTTCTAAGAATAGGACAAAGTTCGCTTAGTTTTATAAGCTAAACTAATCCTTTTTAATATACCTTAGCTAAACTTAATCTAATTATTACTATATTTTACTATAGCTTTATAGGAATTAGCGCTATAGGACTTAGAGTTTAAGGCGACTCCAGATTAGTTTATTTAATCTATTTTCTCTAAATACTCGGCCGCTTAATTAGGGTAGTAATAGACCTACTTAATCCTAAAAGATTCGCGATTATAGGAGTAGGAAGCTTACTAGTCTCTATACGCGTAATAAGCCGATAACTTATAATTTCTAGTATAGGCCGAGGATTAGTAGTCTCTAGTATAGATTCGATAATTTACTTTAGCGATATAAATAGAGCTATCTTTACATCTAGATATTCTTCCGAGGCGATTAAGTTTATATAGTTAAGAGGTTAAGCGCTAACCTAAAATAGTCTATTTACTTTAGTTAGTCTATACCTTTTAATTATAAGAGCCTATTTAGGATTACTTTAATTTCGGTCTCGGGTAGTCTTATTAGTAACTACGCCTTTATTTATAATAATTTATAAATTATTAGCGGTTAAATATAATATAGCGGAGAAGTAACGCCTTAATTTTAATTCTCTCTTAATTTTTATAAGTCGATAGATTATCTTATATAAGGCTATTTATAGTATCGTTAAAGGCGTCTTATCGAAATATAATAGGTGCTTTTAAATATATTAGTACTAATCTAATAAAGTAGTAGTATCTCCGCTATATAGAATAATTAATTAATTAAAGAACTCTATAGAAGTTTAGAGAGGTAACTTTATAATTTCCCCTAAGAGTAGCTTAATGTTCTTCTCTTTATATCTACTAATAAACGCTTTAATATCGCTTATACGCGCGTAATCTAAAAGGAGATTCGATCGGAGTTCCCCTTAATAGTTACGTCTCTTACTAAACTCTTCTTTTTCGGAAATTAATATACAGTACTTCTTAAATTCGGTTTTAGTAAGTTTATAATACTTCGTTAAGTTATAGACCTTTTAGGTTATCGCGTTATACTAGTTACTTATTTCTTTATACTTAATCTTAATATAGTTAAAGAAGTTATTAATGTAGTCTAGATTATCCTAATTAATAACTTCGACGGTAACTTCGAGAGATACTTCTTTAGTTCGAGTAGGGTGGCGCACTAGTAAGATAGGCTGATTGTCGACCGTATAGGTATTAGGAGCTTAGTACTTTTATTATTAACTAGCAGGAACTATAGAGTTGAGATTTAGCTAAATAACCGGCGGCTTTAGTTATAATTAACGCTAAGCTCTAAATATCTTAACGGTAGGATTAATTTAAGTCTTTAGTAAGAAGCTATAAAGATAAATTTAAAAGGTAATAAGAATAAAATATATAGTTAAGTAAGGCTTATAGTATAATTAAAATATTAAAGAGAGAGAGGAAAGGCGAGCTTAATAAAAATATTATCGATAGTAAAGATATTAAAGTTTATTCTAGAAAATCTAGAAAGGTTTAGAAGATTAAGCTAATAATAAAGAAGGACTATTTAATAATTAAAGTCTATATTAAAAAGGAAGGCGTAAGGTTAAAGAGGAAGATATATATAAATAGTCGAGATAAAGAGGGTAAAGACGAGTATATACTATAAACTAATACTCTTTAGTATTAAGTAATAGTATAATAAGATAAGATATTACTATTTATAAGTAATAGAGTATATTTATTACTCTCTTTACCTTTTAGGCTTATTAAGACCTTTAGTCTAAATAATATATATTTATTATATAATAGCTTAAGAATAGAGATTTAAAAGATTAGGCGGTTATATAAATATTAATTTATTAACCCCTTCTAATTATAATTATATATACTTAAAATATTTATTATTTAATACTATTAGACGCTCCGTTTCCCTTATTAATAACTAGTATTTAATCTATTATCGATACTATTTAATATCGCGGCTCCTTTAACTATATCGATATCTAACTAATTATAATACTCTTAGGAACTCTATATAATATATAGGTACATATAATTAATTAAAGATAATACTAAAATTTCTAGCGCTAACCTTAATTTTTCTTCGCTTTAGCTATACTATACTATTCTTAGCTTAACTTTTCTAGCTTTACTTAATAATTCTAATATCTACTACACTTAAAGCAGTAATACTTTACTCTAGTATCGCTTCTTTCTTTAAGATTTTAAGCTAATAGGATAATAGGATCTATAAACTAAAGTAACTTAATTTTAAGAAAATCCCTATTATAACTATACTCTAAACGCTAAAATATTATAACCTAAACTAAAAGAAAACCGTAAATAACTAAAGAAATTTAATCTTAAACTTTCCTATACTAGCGATAGCGATATTATACCTCCCTTACTACTTTATATAGTAAAGCACAGTATAAAGTAGAGCACCTACCTTATTTTTCTATAGACTCTCTAAATATATCTAATCTAGTGTACTATTCTTAAATTTTATCGCTAACCGGAGGTATCTCTACTATAAATACCGGTTCTTCGTTTATCGGCGGTAGTATCCTCGCTCTCTATTTAAGCTATTAATTATAATATAAGCGTAAAGGTATCTTTTATAAAGGAGGTATATTATTATTATCTAAAGACTCTTTAATATCCGCGAGATAAGAAAGATTAAAAGTTAGAACTTCGCGAGCTTCTTCTTCTTAAGAATTATCTCTAGATATAGGTTTAGTATTTATAAGAAAATCTTTAGGGCGTTAGTAGAATTATTTAAGACAGCTAGCTATATAAGTTCTCTATAGTCGAGAGCTATTAAGTTCCGCTAAAATATACGTCCCCTTCTCTTAATTCGCCTCTATAATTCTAAATAATCTAAACTAGCGGAATACTAACTTCTTCTCTATAGATATATTTATTAATTTAGCTATATTATAGCTTAATATTAATATACCCTCCTTAAGTAGCTATAAGTATAAGTTATAGTATCTATTAAAGTACTTCTTCTCTAGCCTTTATATTTTATTTAGATATACCGCCGCTTCTTCTAAATCTCGGTTATATCTTTTAAGAGCTTATATATATATAGCGATTAAATTAATAATATCGATAACCTTATCTTAATTTATAATATTTTATATTATAATCTTAAGTTTAATAAAAAGGATTAGCCGCTTAAGGAACTTAACTTCGTATAGTATTATACTAGTTCTAGCTTTAACTATTATCCGGTCGGCCTAAAGAATAGCGTAAAGGTAATTTATTTAGGTACCGCCGCCGTTAGTGTAGGTTATCTTTAAGAGAGTGTTTATAACGCCTTTATACTTAACTTTTATCTAGCTGTTCGCTTACGGATAATATATAGAGGTAACTATATATTTAATCCTATATCTATTTATAAGTACTTTTACCTATCCCTTATTCTTTAGTCCGCTATTATATACTAGTCGTCTAAATAGTCCGTAGCGATAAATAATCTCTTCCTAGAGGAACTTTATTATAGTAGTACTATTAGTAGCCGTAATATCTCGCGCTTTTACCTAGCCGCTTATATTACTTCGGGCTTTAACGAGATATCTCTTTTCTTAAGATATCGGTATCGGGGTATAATTAACGCTAATTTATTCCTAGCGCTTATCGACTAAAGTCGGAAATATCGCGTTATATAGCCTTTAGCTTATACGGAACTAATACTCCAGATAAATCTTTATAAATACTTCTATATCTCGATATTAACTCTTCTAGTAGTAATAATTAAATATTCTCTAATATATTATTTTATAACCGAAATATCTAGTATTATTATATATTACTTTAAGTATTCTTCGCTTTTCTATATTATTATTAATTATTCTTCTACTCGGCTTATTCTCTATTAGCTTTTAAAATAGATATTCTCCTCTAATAAAGTAATTAGCTAAGTTCTTTTATAGTTTCCGAAACTTATTATTATTTATCCCTAAAGGATATTACTAGTCTTATAAGTATTTAGCGAGCCTCTTTAATTCCTTTAAGTACTCTCCCTTAAATAACTAGATTATATAAGGTTTACTAGAGCTTATAGATCGATCTCGGGTATAAGTAACTATAAGTCTTACTAGAGTAAAGTCTTAATAAGTAGTATTCTACTTAATTAGTTAAAGACTTCCTTATATAAAGAGTATCTAAGCTTTAATTTATTCCTTAATATCCTCTTCCTATTTAGCTTCTTTAATATCTTCCTAGGTTAGAGGGCGTTAAGATAAGGTATTAGTAACTACGTTTTACTTATCTAGAACGTGCTATACTTTAAAATTAAACCTACGGATCTATACTAGCTATTAATTAATAATAGCCTCGGGTAAGTCGGTCGACTACCGGTTAAGCTAGGCCGTAAGAGTTATTATATCGGTCTCTACAATAAAGTAAACAGCGTATAGCTAATATTTAAACTTCTTAAGGGCTTTTAGTAATCCGCGAGCTTCCCGCTTAAGTATATTATACTCTCTTTTAGCCTTAGACTAGATACTACTCTTATATCTTATAGTATATTATTTACTTATTACTAGATTTACCTATATAATTATAGCGCCTTAGCCTCTTCTACTAGCGTCGACAGTAAGTATAATTAGGCCGGCGCCTTCTCGATAGTCTAGATTAATTAATATAGGAGCAGTAAATAACGCCTTCTTTAGTCCTTTTATACTCTTAATATATATCTCTATCTAGACCTAGATAATATTCTTTTAAAGTAGGTTATATAAAGGCTCTATTATTATTATAAAATAAAAAATCTATATATAATAGTATATATAGATCCTAAGGAATCTATAAAGTTTTAGCTAGTTTATTAGAGTTAGCTATATTAGGATCTTATAAATCTTAGACTATTATAGATATCGTCCGTCCTAATTATAGATATATCCGACTATCTTAATCTCTTATATATAGAGCTATAGTTTTTATCCGGCTATAGTAATATTAATAAGCTTAAGATTAAGTAGTACCGTATTTAAATTTATTAGATATTTTAATATATATAAATATACTCGAGGAATTACTTTTAGTTACTAGTAGTTACTCTTTAGTCCTTTTATACTAATATTATCTAGGAATAGCCGAGTAGCTTTCGGTATCTATTTCTTTAGAATCTAGTTCGTGATCTATACGAATTACGCTATAGAATTAATTATATTTTATAAAAGCGTTATATAATAAATAAGTCTAATTAAAGTATAAATCCCCGTTAGATCTTAGCTCTCTCTTATAAGTTTAATTTAATTATAGCCTAAGAGCTAATTTAATAAGGAGGTTATCTATATTCCGCTAAACTCTTCCGCGAAGTTATTAGCTAAAGAAGGTAGATTTATATTTCGAATCGTTACCCGGTTAATATTCTATACCGTAATTACTAATCGATACTCTTTAGGCTTCTTTTTCTTAACTAGAAAGAACAGGTTCTAGTACGATTTATACCTTAGTTTAAAGAGATTTAAGTTAATTTTCTCTTTTACTAGTATAATTATAATTAGCTCGAGTACCTTTAGGATAGGGAAGCTCTTTACCTACTATAGGATATATAGAATAGTCTATATTATCTACGGAGATACTACTTTATAATAAATCCGCCCGATTTCTTTAAGGTTCTAAGCTAGAGCTCCTTCGCGGTTATATAGAATCTCTATAAGGATCTCCTTCTTATTAGGCGTTAGATTAGGTCTAATAACTAGTTTCTCTAAATATTCGGGCGTTAAGCGCTGCCCCCGAGGAAATCTAGTAAGGTGTGGACTTATCTAATCCGAGAATATATATAGCCGGCCGTTATAAGTAGTTATTACCTACTCCTATACCTTTATACGTTAGTCTAAAAATTTACTAGGCGTCGAACTATCCTAGAAATTTAAATTAATAGGTTTTACTTTATTAGCCTTTCGCTTATATAAGGTATTTATATAAGCTTCTAAAGGCTTTTTAGATTAATATTATTCGTAACGTTATTTATTCTTTAAGTCTTATATTATAGCTTCTTTATTAAATAATTTTAAAGACTTTACTAGTTATTAGTTATCTTTAATATTAAAAGGTTAAGCCTAAAAATATATCTCGTTAAACTTATTATTACTTAAATTATAAATATCTAAAGCGGAGATTAAAGTATTATTTTTATTTACCTTAAAGTTAATTATTTACACTCTCTCTTAATCTCGCCGAGCCTTAACTAAAGCGAGTATAAGCCTTTTTATCTCTTTATACTTATCTAGCCTTTTAAAGTAGATATATATATAAGCTTAACTATTAACCTTATTATTATATTATTACTAAGATCCGGAGCTAACTATATAAGAAGCTAAAGCCGCTTTCTATTAAAGCTGTTTATTAGACTTATAATATATATATTATTATCCTTCTCCTAGACTAAGCCTTAAGTAGCTTTCTAGAATAGCTTACCTAGAATAAAGCGATATATCGGATTTATAATATTTATTATATAGATATTAATTAAGACTTTAATTCTAGCGATATTAACTACTATATCTTTAATTATACTTATAAAATCTTCTCGGTCTTTATTAAATCCTATAGTATTATAGATAAACTTCGTTTTTCGTATAAGTTAAGATAATCCCCGGTCTTTAACTAGACCTAAGGATATTAAATTAATCTCCGCTCCGGTATTTAGTAATAAATCCTTATACTACCTTCGTATCTTTACCGGTAAATAGGGGCAGCTGCTGTAATATAATCGCGGATATATTAAACAGTCTTTATTAAAGCTTATCTATACTATATTAACTTTTATAATAAATTCTTCTTAAGTCTATATTATTCTAATTTATAAAAGATATATCTAATAAATTAGCTCTTACCTACCTTTATTATAATACTAATATTTACGAGAAAACTACTTATTATATATTTCTTTTATTAATAGTAGGTCTTATAATCGAATAGTTACCTCTTAACCTAATAACTAGTTAATAATTCTCTCGGCACTATTTAAATCTTATAAGAGTACCTTCCGGAGAGGCCTAGAACTAAGCGGTCTATACTACATCTCCTTCGTAATATATAAGCGCTATAAAACTTACCTTAGGTGTATATACTTATTATTATCGCCTATCTTAATATTTTTTAACCGCGGGTTACGTATTTAATTATCTTATATATTATATAGGGTTATTAGCGGCCTTTAATTAGTCGACTATTTTAATATAGGAATATTATCTATAGTATTATTAAAGATAATTTCTCTATTCGGTCTTATTTATCGTATTATATAACGTCGCTAATTATCTATAATAGGCTTATATATATTAGTCCGAGGGTGCTTCGCTTATATATATCCTTCTTACTAGGGTACCGGTCGCTTTTTAAGGGCGTTAATATAAATATTAGTCTCTAGCTAGTTAATATAAATTCCTTTTAGCCTAGCTAGTTTTAGTATATATAAATTATCTTTTAAGTCTTTTAGTATACTATAATCTAGCTTTAATCTAATCGCTTAAATAAGGTTTATCTTTACTAAGGGCGGCTTCGGATCCTCTTCCTTCGTCCTGTAAGGCTATCCGGAAGAGATACTAGTATATTTATTAATCTTACGCGTAATTTATTCTAAGCGTTTAAGCTTCGTCTCTTTCTACGGAATTAGTAGTGCTAATAAGGGCTGGTCTTAACCGCGGAACCTCCTTAATATAATCTTATAATTTAGGTTAAGATATAATATACTAATAGCCTTTTAATATACTTACTATAGATCTTTATATAATATATAGCCTTATTAGTTATAGAGGAAGCAGCTCCCTTTAGTAGTACTTATATTCGACTTACGCTAACTAGATTACTCTCTAGTATAGTACTACGGATTACTACTAAACCTTACCGACCGTTCTTAGAAAGAAGGTCCCTAATAAGGCTAGATCGCTTCCGGAGGAACTCCCCTTAAGGCTTTAATTAATTTATTTATAAAGTCGGGAGTAATTATATTATATATCTAGATCGGTAGCGTAAGCGCTCTTATTAGTCGAGTTAATTTATCTACCGAAGATATAATATTTTCTAAGGTTATAGGCTTTACTAACTATATTTATATATTCTCTTCGGTCTTTATAGCTATATTATCTAATTAATCTTTTCGATATTTATCTTCTTAAGCTTCCTCTTTCCGGAATATAGAAGGTCGAGTCTTCTTCTTATATACTAAGTCTTAATATTTCTTATTTAGTATACCCTATATAAACTTACTAGTCTTATTATTAACTTTCTATAAGTCTCTTATCTATTCCTAGCACTTTTAGAAATTCGAGTTCTTTAGCTTCTTATCTAGTAGGTTCTACTTCTTCTAAATCTTATCCGTATATACCTTTAGTAGTTTAGAGAGGAAAAGGTAATAATAGATATAGTTAGTTTCTACTTTATTATTAATTAAATATTTTATAGCCTTATAGAACTAACGGAGATATAAATTAAGGTTTTAAGACTTATCGCGATAACGTCTTAAGAGTATATAAAGATAATATATACTTATTATTTATTATATTTTATCTTAATCCTTATATTTATTTAGAACTTTCTCTTTAAACTTTATTTAATTTATCTTATTATACTTTATAAGCTCTTTATACTTCTCTTTCTTTATCTTTAATATAAAATATATAGATCTTTAAATATACTCTTTATTATCTATTACTTAATTATATTTATATAGCTCTTTAAACTCTTCGAAGAAGGTAGTTATATTCCTTCTATTAAAGTATAGTAGGTTATCGCTCCTATCTAAGCTCTAAGGTATCTCTCTTATAGATATTACTATAGGAGAAATATATATCGGCGGCGTTAAGATTTCCGGCGTTAATAATCTCTATATAATATCGCTCGCCGCGGTAGATAATACTACTTTTCCTTTTCTATTTAAAGCTCTAGATAAAGCTATCTTTAGCTCTATTAAATTAATAAAATAAAATAAATATAAATTTTATCTTCTTAAGTAAAGTAATCTAAACTCTAAATATTTATATATTTTATTATTTTTATATATATAAAAGACTACTTCTCTTAATAGTTAATAGTTACCGCTTTTTAAGTATTTATAAATAGTCTTAAAGGCCTTAGAGGATCCTCTCTCTTAATTTAATTCTAGTAATCTTTATTACTATCTATAGTTATTCCTTCGCGTCCGACTATTAAGTTTCTCTTTATCGAATATAGCTAATACTTTAATACTAGCTCCTTACCGAGTAGATCTTTAATCCCGAATAGCCTACTCTCTTCTAGAGCTTAAGGGGTATTAAAGTTAACCGCGTTCCCCTCTTTAAGTGCTAGTTATTAGTCTCTAGTCTTCTAGGTAGTTATTTAGTCGTTAGTTTCCGCTCTATATAATAGTAGTTAATATATATAGCTAGGACCTTAAAAGAACACCCCGAGCAGCGGTCTCCTTAAATAGCTAGTATAGTTTATAACCTACGCCCGTATAGCGGGACGGACTTACTTAGCTAGTAATTTAGATAATTCCCCCGTATAGCGGTCCTATATATATAGCTAGCTTCTTTAGTTTTAGTTAATTAGTCGGTAGATAGGTAAGTAGTTAGTTTAGTCAGTCCTTATTTATTTATAGCGTTATATCGTCGTTTCGTTATTTAGTTGTCTATTTAATCGTCCTACCGCGTATAGACTCACCCGTATTACTATAGTCTGAATATTCTTAGGCGAATATTCTTATTAGAGGTACTAAATAAACTAGGGTAAGGCTTTATAGCCTCTAGGTGGAGGGTTGTACGACGGTAGGCACTATTTCTTCGTCCCCGGTATACTATATAGTAATAAATAGCTTTATAAGTAATAGTGTTATATATTTTATTACTTATAGTATATATATATATTAAATATATATAACTGCTCTATCTATAATATATAGCGAAGGTATATAGCCTTACGTTAAGGATTTAACTAATTAGATAGTACAGTTACTTATCTATATATTATATAGGTACGTGTAGCTAATTAGCGCTATAAGTATTATCGCCCTATTACACTATATCTATAAGTCTATAAAGAAACGAAAACTATTATAGTAAAATAAAGATTTATACGCTAAATTTAATAAGGAGTTAGATAAATAACTAAAGAAGAAAGATTATTTACTTACGCCGATATAAAAATTAAATTATCTAGTTATAGTAAGAGATAATAACCTCGCTATAAAGAGGCCTTATAACTTAAGTAGCGCGCCTAAAGGTACTATAGTAACGCTACCCTTAATACTAAATATAGTAGTTATAAATATTATAGAAGATAAAGAGTAAAGTTTATAACTAATTTAAGCTTAAGTATTAGCTAAATTAGAAATAAAGATATAAAAAGACGAATAGTAAATAATTAAAATATTAAACTACTTCTAGGCTCGAATAGAAGAAGATTAGGCTCTAAAGTAACGGTTTTATTATAAAGACTATTATAGATACGCTTAAAAGGGGCGTTAAGAGGTAGGCTAAAGGATTTATTAAGTAGAAGATAATAGGATCTAAGATAAGTTATTAGTAGATTTACTTATTAAGTAAGGATAAGAAATTAAGCCGATAAAGTAATAAGAGCTAAAATAAGAAGATTTAATTATAGAGATTATTATATTACTTATTATAGTAAAGTAAGTATACTAGAAAGAGAAATAGCTCTTTATATATCTAAAAAATCTAAAGGCTAAGAAAAATTATATTAATACGACTAGTCCTCTAGAAAATAAATCTAGTTACTTTACTCTTAACTTTACTTTACTTTACCCTTATCTTTACTTAAGTTATTTTACTTTCCTTTTACCTTTCTTCTTATCCTTTATTCTTTATTTTATTTTTTTTTATCTCTTCCTTTACCTTTACTAAAAGGTTAAAGGTCTTTATAAAGTATATTATAGTTATAATAAAAGTAGCTATCTTAATAGCTAATACTACTCCTTAAGATAAGAGAGCTTTAAGAGCTTATAAAGGTAATTATTTTAATCTTTATCTCTTTTAAGATCTATAATACTAGGTTAAGATTAATAGTATATATAAGCTATATAGTTTAGAGGATCTAAATTATATATATAAGCTTAAATAACTAAGATAGACACTTAATAATCTATCTTCTATAGATCTTTATAAGTATTTCTATCTTAAAGCCTTTAAGCGTATATATTAAGGTTAGTATCTCTTCTATATTTATAATAGTCCCTATACTAATTATTTTTAGTAAAGTAAATATAAATAAAAGTAAAGGCCTTCTAGGCGCTAAACTAGAATATACTAGTATAAATAGTTAAATAAGATTTTAGTAATATTAATTAAGCCGATAGACTCTTTCTACTTCTATTATATTTATAGTAATACTACTAATATTCTACCTAAAGCTATCTAGAATTATTAGCTAGATAGAAAGTAATCGGAATACCTATATTAATTAGCTAAAAGAGATATTCTTAGACTATTAAATATTTAAAGATATATATATTAACGACTAGAAGCGTCTAAAAAGTTTAGTTAACTCTATCTTTAATATAATTATCTTTATATAATTCTTTCGGGCGATTATTAATTTAGCTTTAAGACTAGAGAAGTAAAATATAGAATATATATTACTTACCCTTTTTACTAGATATACTAATATAAAATTAGCTTATAAATCTATAATCTACCTTTAGTAGCCTACCCCCGAGGAGCCCCCTCTATAATAGCCTACCCTTAAGAAGCCCCCCCCGTAATAGCCTACCCTTAAGAAGTTTAACTCTAGAGAACCCTTTCCTAGCGAGTTTAGCTTTAAGAATAAGGTCCCGCGATATATATATAAATACCTACCTAGTTAGACTAGAGGTAAGACCCTTAAGTAGTAGATAAAGCTATAAAGAAAGATAAAGTCGGTAAGTAGGCTTATAGTACTAGCTCTTACGGATTATAAATAGTAGAATATAAAAGTTTAAAAGAAGAAGGGAAATAGACCGAAACGATATAAATTTAGTAGTAAATATTTATTATAGCGACTATTACTATTTAAATTAATTAATATAATAATAGCCGCTATATTATATAAAATTCGTTATTATTAAGGCCTTTATAAAGGGAGAATATATATATAGTTTATACTATTCTCTTAACTTTATTATAAAGTTATATAAAGTTATACTCGCGAAGACCTCTATATATAGAAGTTAGTATTAGACGCGTTAAGAGAGGCGGCTGAGGCTTTTCTAGTTACTTATTTAAAAGGTATTTAGCTTAAGGACTATTATATCTATTATTACTATATTAATCTTTTAGTAAATATTAACTTATATACTATTTACGCTAAGCGCGTTACTATCTAGCCTAAGGACCTATAGCTTATAAAGCGTCTTACTTATAGGCGATCTAACTATTAACGTTATATTTAATACTACTATAAATATAGCGGTTAATTAATATATACTTTAGTAAATATAGATTACCCCGCCTAAAGCTAACTAGTATTAACTAGAACTTTAAGTATCGAGAGGTAATTAAGCTATTTATAAAGATAAATAAAGAGTAATTATAACTAAAGATATTATAAAGATAATAGTTAATAGTTCTAATAAAGTATATTTTACGAGTAATAATAATAAATCTATTATAGCTCTTAAGTTACTAATAGTATTACTATAGATAATTATCTTAATATCTTATATAATTAATTATAATAGCCTTAAGTAATAATAGAAATAATAATATTTAAATAACTTAGTAGTAATATAATATAATAACTATAATATAAAGTAGTATACTTATACTTAAATATTTTAAACTTAATAAGCTCTTTCGGCCTATAGTAATTACTATAATACTCGTATATTTAAAATACCGCTTACTATATATATACTAGTATTATAATTACTAAGAATATTTCGGACGGTCTTAGTAAAACCCGACCCGTTCGAATACTATATCTAAAACTAATCGGACTCGGGCTCGGATAGAGTAAAAGTGTCCGAGTACTATTATCGGACCGGATAAAAGCCTCTATAACCCGACCCGAAACTGTCCGATCTATAGTTTAGTAAAGAGTTTATCTTAAAGAAGTTAAATATCTAGTTTAAGTCTTTATAGACTATAAAAACTTATTATACTAGACTATAACTAAAGAACTTAATAAGAGGTAAGTTAAATAGGCCGAAATACTCGCTAGATATAACTTTCGGATTAACTATATTTAAGGGGCGGAGAATAAAAGAGCGGATATTCTTAGTAAAAGAGCGGATTATATAGGTATAATAAAACCTAAACTAGTAGTATTATTAAAGTAATAAAGGAGTGTTTTAATATATAGAAAAATATAGATAATTACTATAATAATATAGTAGCCCGAGCTTATAGCGTAGTAAAGGAGAGATATTATTATCGCTAGATATAATAATAAGTCCGCGGGCTACTAAGGGATTAATAAAATAATTAAACTAGTTATAAGGGACTATATATAACTATAATTATAAAAAGAAGTTAAAGAATATATTAAGAACTACAATACTTACTATAGAGCTAAGTATATAAAATATAAGTTATATAGATTACTATAGATAACGGAGTTACTAAATTAGGTATAATTAATAATTATATTAGACTTTATTATTAAACTACTAAAGTCTAGAGAACCTCTAATAGGGACCGAATATAATTTAATCTTAGTTATAGAGGATAAACTAACTAAATATATATACTTTTAGCCGTAGAAGGAGATAGTAACTACTGAAGATATAGTATATACACTTATAAGGATAATTATAGTATAATATAGTATATCGGATATAATTAAATTAGATCGAGATAAACTATTTATATTATAGTTCTAGTAGTTACTTATAGACCTTATAGAAATATATTAGAAATTATTAATAGTATACTATCTATAGATAAACAGATAGACTAAAAAGATAAATTAAACACTAGAATAATATTTATAATACTATATAAACTATTAATAAAATAATTAGATAGAATTTTTACTAATTACGTAATTTATATATAATAATTTAATATTAGTAATAGAAATATTACTATTCTATACTAATTACAGGAGATACCTAAACATTAAAAAAGACCTAAGAGGAATAAAGCTAATTATAAAAAGAGTAAAAATTTCGGTCGAAAAATTATAGTTATTATATAAAATACTTAAGTAGGAATTATAGATAATCTAGTAAAAAATAATAAAATAAGTAAATAAGAAAAGATTTAAGAGACTAGATTTTTAGGAGAGGGAGAAAGTTTATATCTTATAAAAAAATATTAAAATAATAAGGCTATTAAATAAACTTAATTATATAAAAATCGAACTATATAAAATTAAAAGAAAGCTAAAATTAATTATATTTAAGATAGAACTACTTATTAATATAAATATTTACTTAGTTTTCTATAAATCGCTATTAGAAAAGGTACCTTAAGACGCTAGACTAGAACTAGTTCTAATCTATAAGAAGACTTAAGAACCTCTATATAATATAGAAGGAGTTATAGACTACTCTAATGAGAAACTTAAGCGCTACTTAATTAAATAGTTAAGGTATAATAACTTTAAGAATATATAGGAACTAGAAGCGAACTTACTAAAAGCGATAATATAAAGGTATCTCTAAAAGATAAAAATAGGAGCCGGTCTTAACTAACTACCCGAAAGTCCTTACCGGAGTTTAGTATAGTATTTTAATCTATAAAGTCGGTTATAGAGGCTTCGTTCTAAATAAAGTTAGGCTCTACTAGAGCTATCTTATTATCGGTAGATAAAGAATCGAATACTCTAAGCGCCTATATCTCTCTTTTTAATATTTAGTTAGATTTCTCTTTTAACCGACTTAATAAATCCTAGAGCTTAATATCCTTTTCCTTAACGCTAACAAAGTTAGCCTTAAAGGAGGCTAGAATTATTTAAGCTTCGGCTAACGCTTAATATATATTTAGTATTACTTTTTAAAGATATATTATCTTACACCTAGACTATAGATTAGATAGTTTCGAGTCGGGTTATAGAGGCTTTTATCCGGTCCGATAATAGTACTCGGACACTTTTACCCTATCCGAGCCCGAGTCCGATTAGTCCTAGATATAGTACTCGGACGGGTCGGGTTTTACTAAAACCGTCTAAAATATTCTTAGTAATTATAATATTAGTATATATATAGTAAGCGGTATTTTAAATATATAAGTATTATAGTAATTACTATAGGCCGAAAGAGCCTATTAAGTTTAAAATATTTAAGTATAGGTATACTACTTTATATTATAGTTATTATATTATACTACTATTAAGCTATTTAAATATTATTATTTCTACTATCGCTTAAGGCTATTATAATTAATTATATAAGATATTAAGATAATTATTTATAATAATACTACTAGTAACTTAAAAGCTATAGTAAATTTATTATTATTACTTGTAAGATATCCTTTACTAGAATTATTAGTTACTACCTTTATAATATCCCTAATTATAATTACTCTTTATTTATCTCTATAAATAGCTTAACTACCTCTTAATACTTAAAGTTCTAGTTAATACTAGTTAGCCCTAAGCGGAGTAATCTATATTTACTAAGGTATATACTAACTAACCACTATATTTATAGTAATATTAAATATAACGTTAATAGTTAGATCGCCTATAAGCGAGACGCTTTATAAGCTATAAGTCCTTAAGCTAGATAGTAATACGCTTAATATAGATAATATATAGGTTAGTATCTACTAAAAGGTTAATATAGTAATAGTAGATATAATAGTCCTTAAGCTAAATACCTTCTAAATAAGTAACTAGAAAAGCTTCGGCCGCCTCTTTTAACGCGCCTAATACTAACTTCTATATATAGAGGTCTTTATAAGTATAACTTTATATAACTTTATAATAAAGTCGAGAGAATAATATAAATTATATATATATCTCCCCCCTATAAAGGTCTTAATAATAATAAATTTTATATAATACGACGGCTATTATTATATTAGTTAATTTAGATAATAATAGTCGCTATAATAAGTATTTACTACTAGATTTATATTATCTTAATCTATTTCTTTTCTTCTTCTAAACCTTTATATTCTACTATTTATAATCTATAAGAGCTAGTACTATAAGCCTATTTACCGACTTTATCTTTCTTTACGGCTTTATTTACTACTTAAGAGTCTTACCTCTAGTCTAACTAGGTAAGTATTTATATATATATCGCGAGACCTTATTCTTAGAGCTAAACTTACTAGGAGAGGGTTCTCCGGAGTTAAACTTCTTAGGGGTAAGCTACTATAGAGGGGGCTCTTTAGGGGTAGGCTACTATAGAGGGGGCTCCTTAAGAGTAAGTTACTAGAGGTAGACTATAGATTTATAAGCTAATTCTATATTAGTATATTTAATAGAAAGAATAAATAATATATACTCTATATTTTACTTCTCTAGTCTTAAAGCTAGATTAATAACCGCTTAAAAGAATTATATAAAGATAATTATATTAAAGATAAAGTTAACTAAACTTTTTAGACGCTTCTAGTTATTAATATATATATCTTTAAATATTTAATAGTTTAAGAGTATCCCTTTTAGCTAGTCGGTATAGGTATTCTAATTACTTTTTATTTAGCTAATAATTTTAGATAGCTTTAAATAGAATATTAGTAGTATTACTATAAATATAATAAAAGTAGAAAGGGTCTATTAGCTTAATTAATATTACCGAGATCTTATTTAACTATTTATACTAATATATTCTAGTTTAGCGCCTAGAAAGCCTTTACTTTCGTCTATATTTACTTTATTAAAAATAATTAGTATAGGGACTATTATAAATATAAAAGAGATATTAACCTTAATATATATACTTAAAGGCTCTAAGATAAAAATACTTATAAAGATTTATAGGAGATAAATTACTAAGCGCTTACCTTAGTTATTTAAACTTATATATATAGTTTAAATCCTTTAAATTATATAGCTTATATATATTATTAATCTTAACTTAATACTATAGGTCTTAAAAGGGATAAAGATTAAAATAATTACCTTTATAAGCTCTTAAAGCCCTTTTATCTTAAGAAGTAGTATTAGCTATTAAGGTAGCTACTTTTATTATAACTATAATATACTTTATAAAGACCTTTAACCTTTTAATAAAGATAAAGAGAGAGACGAAAAAAAATAAAATAAAAAATAAAGAATAGAAGGAAAGATAGAAGGAAAGTAAAATAACTTAAGTAAAGATAAGGGTAAAGTAAGGTAAAGCTAAGGGTAAAGTAACTAAATTTATTTTCTAGAAGATTAGTTATATTAATATAATTTTTTTTAGCCTTTAGATCCCTTAAGTATATAAAGGGCTATTTCTCTTCCTAATATATTTACTTTATTATAATAAATAATATAATAATCTCTATAATTAAATCTTCTTATTTTAACTCTTATTACTTTATCGGCTTAATTTCTTACCTTTACTTAATAGGTAGATCTACTAATAACCTATTTTAGATCTTATTATCTTCTACTTAATAAATCCTTTAGCTTACTTTCTAACGCCCCTTTTAAGTATACCTATAATAATCTTTATAATAAAACTATTACTCTAGAGCTTAATCTTCCTCTATTCGAGCCTAGAAGTAGTTTAGTATCTTAATCGCTTATTACTTATCTTTTTATATCTTTATTTCTAATCTAGCTAATACTTAAACTTAAATTAGCTATAAACTTTACTCTTTATCTTCTATAGTATTTATAATTACTATACTTAATATTAAAGGTAGTATTACTATAGTACTTTTAGGCGCGCTACTTAAGTTATAAGGCCCCTTTATAATAAGGCTATTACCTCTTATTATAACTAGATAATTTAATTTTCGTATTAGTATAAGTAAATAATCTCTCTTCTTTAGTTATTTACTTAATTCTTTATTAAATTTAGCGTATAAATCTTTATTTTACTATAATAATTTTCGCTTCTTTACGGACTTATAAATATAGTTATTTATATCTTATTATAAGACCTATCGCTTTCTCAAAGACCTATAAGTAATTATTATAATACCGCGACTATAACTAACAGTATTACGATACCGGATAAGAGTACTAAGATTGAAGTTACTTTACGAAGTACTATAGCCTTAACTAATAGCTCTATAACCTCGAGTAGAGGTATTAAAATTAGGATTACTTTATAAAATACTATAACTATAACCTTAACTTTTAGCTTTTTTAGCCGGCGGGCTATTTATTAAAGCGCTATAACTATAATCTTAACTTTTAGCTCTTTTAGCCGGCGGACTATTTATCGAAGCGCTATAACTATAATCTTAACTTTTAGCTTTCTTAGTAAGCGGGCTATTTATTATATCCTTCTTTAGAGGAAGTTAAATATTTATTATTAGGTCTATAATAGTCGCTGTAATAGTTATAGTAATCTCTAAGTTATTTATAACTTATATTTCCTAAAGCTACTAATATAAGATATCTCGGCTAGAGACTTTAATTATTAGTTCCCTATCTTAATATATAGATTTAAGTAGACTTACCGAAGCCTTTAATATATATCTTTAGTTAATCTTTTATTAATCCTATCTTAAACTATTACTTAACTTATATAAATATTATAATAGCGATATTAAAAGGAAGCTAATAAGTTTAAGGGCTATATTTTATAAAAAGATCGGTTTTAGCTATTAAGTAGCCTTTTTTTAGAGTTTCGAGTCTAGAAATAAAGCTAAAATATATTAGTATAAAGTTAGTTATTTTATAAAAGTATAGTAAGAACTATTATTAACTTTTATTAAGCTCCAGCTTAGTAAAGAGATAATTCTAGTTATAAAGTATATTTCTTATATTATAAAGATATATTAGGCCGACTTTAGTTAAATTATATAAATCTAGTATATAAGATTAGTATAGTAACTATTATATCTTATACTTAGACTTACCTATCGCCTTATATATATCTCTTATTAGTTTATAATAATTTAGAAGCTAATATACTAAAAGTATATTAAGTATAGTTTATAAGATAAATTCCTCTTTACTAAAGTTTTCTTTCTATTTAGTTTATATTTCGGCTAGCTTTATATATTCCGGTAAAAGTATTATATATTTCGCCGTAGGAGGAAGACTACTAGATACGATACTTACCTTAAGGTCTAGTATAAGGTTATATAAGAAAATATATAGATTTATATTATATTTCTAATCTAAAGTAGAAAATATCTAATATATATCTTTAGTGTCTATATCTTTATTACTAATAAGCTAATCTTTAATTTTTAGATTTTATAAATTTATATTAATATCTATAATAATAAATTAAAAATTAAGTAAAGGAAATTAGTACTCGAGTTAAAATTAAAGGATCTATAGTTAAAGGAAAAATAATTTATTAGGTTAACCTTTACTTCTAGTATATCTTTTAAATCCTTAGTACTCTTAAGTACCTCTATATTAACTATAATATTACTATATTAAGAAGAAAAGAGTAATTTATTAATAAATATTAATTCTAAGAAATTAAGTAATTAAGGCTAACTAATTAGATTAGTTAATAAAGAGGGTAAAGATAAGCTACTATTACTAGTTATAGTAATAATATTAGCTAAAGCTTCTTCTATAATAAACAGTATTATAGTAAACTATAATATAAGATTATTACCTTTTAGGGAGTTAAGATTAGCGGATAAAGAGGGTAAAGGTAGCTTACTATTACTAGTAATAGTAGTAGTATTAGCTAAGGCTTCTTCTATAATAAGTAGTGTTATAGTAGTAGTGCTACTTAAGGTTTTTTTTCCCCTAAGTGCTTTCTTAGTAAACTGTCCGGATAGATAGCTAGCACTTTTCCTATTCTTAAGGGATAGAGAAGGAAGTTTATAATTACTTTAAATATCTTAATAGTAATAATAGAGTTAATTATTAGGATCTTCCTAAAAGAGAAGATAGAAAAGAAAATCTTTATAAAAATTATTTAAGTTAAATCTTTATCTTTTAATTAAGGTATTAGAGAAATAAAAAAGATATTATAATACTAAAAGTTTAAAATATAAAGGAATAAGAGGAAAGTAAAAGATAAGTAAGGAAACTTAAAATACTAATTTTAAATAATATTATTATAGTAAAATATTTACTATATCTATTTTCTTATTTCTTATTTTTCTTAATTTTTCTAATCTAAATTATATATTACGAATCGCTCCACATAAGGTGATGCTACGGTCCGAGGGTTCTCTCGCTGGTAGAGTAGTAACGTGATACTAGCTGAGGTAAAGGTACGCGGTTACTTATAACAGCGTAAGGTAGAATAATACTCCTATATCCTAAAGGTAGGGGTCGGAGTATAATTATTATTAACTACGGACCGTTCCTTGAGGAGGGCCGGTCCGTTCGCTATATAGTTTATCTTTCTAGGGTGGCTCTATTATAGCTCTATAGCTCTACTAACGAAGCCCCTAGAGCCCTATAAAGCTATCCCTAGGTTATATAACCCCGGTCTAGCCTTACTAATAAAGCTGTCTAACCTTTCGCTAGACCTTCCCCTTAGGCTAGCTCCCTAGCTCTATAAAGGTCGGCTCGTAACACTTTCCCCTCCTTTAACCTATCCGCTATCCCAGCGTACTTAAAGTAAGTATTCCCTAAGTCGCCTAGCCTAGTCTCTTACTTCCTTTCTTATAGCTAACTATACTGTAGCTATATCCTATTTCTAAGCGCCCACTCTCTTCTATTACCCGTCGCCTTTAAACCGCTTTTAAGATTAGGTCCTTAAGTCTAAAATACTTCAATATAGGTTATTATACTTCTTACTAGAGTTCTAACTCTATCTGTTTTATGTTAGATAGCTATTCCCGGTGCAATACCTATACTAAGAAAAACCTATAGTACTACAACAGTATCTTTTCCGACGCGGAGTTTAACGCCCTAACTGCCTAGCGTAATCGTATAAACGAAGCCGCTCGGCAGAAAGGTGAGGAGACGAAGGCCCTACTAGCCGAAGTTGCTTGTCTTAGTGCGGCCGCGGCCCGTGCTTAGACCGAGTAGGAGCGGCTGTAAAGGGAAGCCGAAAGTTTATTAGATAAATAAAAGGAAATAGTTATAAAAGAGGCCTGAGCCCTAGATAAGCTGGACTATATCGGTCCTCCCCTTATCACTTCTTCAACTATTTTCGTAGGTTTAGATAACGCTTAGTTAAAGCAAATGTTTAAATTAGAGCCTAGGTTAATAGCGGGTTTTAAGGGCCCCATCCCTATTAACCGGCCCTCGGCCTGATCCCTTACCGCTGGTAGTATTACCGGATTATAGTCTTTAGTAGGTTCTCCGTAGGCTTCTACGTATTTTTAGAGTTATTATACCCTAACTACTTAATTAGATATCGTTTTGGTGTCTTATTAGAGTGGTTAAAGATACATTCTACATTATATAGCGGTTCTTGCGTTTCTATATAGATTAGCACCGGTCTTAGCTTAGCGTTTAGCGGTGCTTTCTCTAGTAGTGACTTATAGAAGACTGGGTAAATATTTATGCCCGCGGGTAATTCTATTTTAAATGTAACCGGTCCTAACTTCTTCTTAATTCTATATAGTCTAATTTTTATATAATCGAGTTTATTTAATGGCCTTATTATTTTAATATTTTTCCGTAAAATATAGACTTTCTCCTTCTCCTAAAAATCTAATCCCTTAAATCTTTTCCTGTTTACTTGTTTTACTGTTTTTTGTTGAATTTTTTATAATTCTTCCTTAAGTATTTTATATAGTAATTATAGTTTTTTAACCGAGATTTTTGCTTTTTATATAATTAGTTTTATACCCCTTAGGTCTTTATTAATATTTAAGTGCCTCTCGTAATTCGCGTAAAATAGTGATATTCTTATTGTTAACGTCGAGTTATTATAAGTAAATTATACGATAAGTAGTAGCTTAACTTAGTTGTTTTATTAATAATTCGTATAATATTATAGATATTATTCTAGTGTTTAGTTTATTCTTTCTATTTATCCGTCTATTTAAGGGTGATATACTATTGAAAGTTTCTAATGTATCCCTATAAGGTTTATAAGCGATTGCTAGAATTGCGATATAAAGAGCTTATTTCTATCTAATTTAATCACATCCGGTGTACTATACTATATAATCACTATTTTTATTAAGGTATACGCTATATCTTCCGCTGTACTAGACTCCTTCTATAGCTGAAAGTAGGTATACTTAGTTAACTCGTCTCCTATAACTAATATTAAGTTATATTCCGTGCCCGTTAAGGGTTCTTTTAACTTCGGTAGTTTAGTGACGAAGTCTAGCGCTACTATCGACTATACTTCGTTAGGTAACCCTATCGTTTAGAGTAGTCCGTATAGTTTATACCTAGCGTATTTAGCTTTATAGTATATATCGTAATTCTTAATATATTCTTTAACCTTTTTTCTAAGTCGCGGCTATATATAGTCCCTCATAACTAGCTCGATTATCTTATTAATTCCCTAGTAGCCTACTGCTTTATCGTCGTACCGGGTAACTATTACGTCCTATCGCTATTACGGTGATAGCTCCGGTTATTTAGTTATTATAGTGATGGCTTATATCTTTCCTCGGTAGACTAGAGCATTCCCTTATTGCTTTAATAGCGTATCTAGTTCGGGTCTGGTTATTTTTATATAGTCCGCTCGCCGGCTAAGGGTATCCGCCCTTCCGTTCTCTGTTCCTCGGATATAGTTAATCCGAAAGTTATATAAGGCTAATATTTCAGCTTATCTAACTTATCTTCTATTGAGTTCCTTTATAGTAATCTAGTATAATAAGTTCTTATAATCCGTGAAGATCTATACTAGATACTTAGTATCTTCGAGATATACTCGCTATTACTTAAGTACTTCTACTATAGCTAAGAGTTCCTTATTATAAATATCGTAGTTCAACTCTAGCCTTATTATTTTTCTAGAGTAATAAGCTACTAGTCTAGCCTTACTATCCTCCCCTCTTTAGGTGAGGTATACTCTAATCGCTTTATCGGATATATCCGTTTCTAGTAGAGCTTCCTTTTCTAGATTAAAGATTATAAGAATAGAGGCGCTAGTTAGGCGGCCCTTTAGCTCCTTAAAGGCTTTCTCTACGCCTAATCCGAATTAGAAGTCGGTTTCCTTCTTAGTTAAGTTAGTTAGTAGTACAGCAATCCGGGAAAACCCTTTAATAAACCGGCGGTAGTAATTCGTTAGTCTAAGGAATACTTACACTTCCTTAACGTTCTTTAGCTGTAGCTATTCCTTAATAGCTTAGACTTTCGCTAAATCTAGTTTTAGCTATCCTTTAAAGACGAGATAGCCTAGGAATGCTATCTCCCTTTTATAAAACTCGTATTTATTAAGTTTTAGCGGTAAATCTTTCTCTTATAACTTCCTTATTACCTTTTTAACATATTCTATATACTCTTTATAAGTTTCGAAATAAATTAAGATATTATCTAGATAAGCTAGGACGAAGTCTTTAAGATACTCCTCGAGTATATCGTTAATAAGAGCTTAAAATATTATAGGGGCGTTAGTTAATCTAAAAGGTATAACTAGGTATTCGTAAACTCCCTAACTAGTTCTAAACGCCGTCTTCTATTCTTCTCTAGCTTTTATATATACTTAGTAGTAAGCGTCCCGTATATCGAGTACTGTAAGCCACTTAGCCCTTCCTAGCTAATTCTAGAGCTCTTAAATTAGTAGTATTAGATAAACGTTCTTCTTAGTAATTACGTTTAGTAGTCTAAAGTCGATATACGACCTTAGTATTCTATCCTTTTTTAGCGTAAAGAGTATCCTATAGGATATCCTTAGTTTATTAAGTTTTCGGATAAAACCCTTAGTTTCTAGATCCCGTATATACTTCTTTAGGAAGTCGGACTCTTCTCTAGATAGCTCCCTCAACTATCCCTTATAAGAAGGATTCTCTTTCCCTTCTTAGAACTCGATCGAGTAATCCTAAGGTTTGTACTTAAGTAGCGCGGCGAGTCCTTCCCGCTCCTAGAATAAGTCCTTAAATTCTTTATATTCCGGAGGTAGCTCGTACATGTCTAGTCCAGCTAGGATATATCCCTTTAGTCGCACCTAAATCGCTCTGATGGGGGCCTTTAGAGATGATCGGTCTTCTATTTCCTTTCTATAACTGTAATCTAGAAACTCGATAGTTCTCCTTTTCTAATATATTCGTGGGTTGTAGTTAAATAACTATACTATATCAAGTACTATATTATACTTTAGTAGCGTCGTTATATTAAGGGATATTCTTTTATTATATTATCTAACTATTATAGGTACGTCCTATACCTAGTCCGTAATTATACCGGTAGTTTATCCGTCTACTATTAATAGGGTGTATAGTAGTTCTTTCTTTATAATGTATTTATTTAGCTCCTTACTTATCTCCCTATTAATATAGTTTTAGTTAGCTCTATAGTCTACTAGAGCCCTAGCTCTAATTCCTACGAGTATAACCTTAAAGGTAATATACTTCGTGCGTTATTCCGATAGGATTATATATAGAGAATAAGGCCTCCCTTTAAGACAGTCCGGCCTCTCTAGTCTATCTCTAAGCCGTTTTTTAGTATTCTCTAGTGTATATACCTTTATATATCCTAACAGCAGTCCGTATTAAAGCATTCGTCGAGAAATCCGAACGCTTCGGGGTAGATTTTAGTATACGGCTGTTCTAGGTCTATATGAAATAGGTGTTTATATCCTGGCTTCTAGTAGTAGTAACTCGCTAGGTGTTAGCACTAGAAGTATTCCGTAATAAACTTACAGTGTACGCGATAGTCTACGATCTCTTTCACTATTAATGGGGTATTTATATTACCTATTATTATTAAGTAATTCTATTTCTTATAGTGAACATATAGGTATTAGTATATACTATATTTCTAGTTCTTATATTTATACCCTTCCTTAATTATTTATTCGAACGCTTTAGGGTATATTCTTTCGTCGTCTACATCGGGGTCTATATTATAGTAATATCGATAGTCGGCGGAATTATTATATAGGTAGTCTTTATTATTGTATAGAAATACCTTAGCGATATAGGTCCTTCGTGCCCTGTTGTTAGTGAGGATTCCTATCTTATAGATCTCCCCGATTATATACTCTTCGCTATATATACGCGCTTTATACATATCCTAGATCCGCCTTTACTTTTCCTTAGTATATTGAATTGCTATTATTATAGGTCCGATGTGTTAGTATATATATATTATCCTATAATCTTCGTATTCGTTATTAAAATAGTAGCGTAATATAATCTATTTAAGGTGTTCCTAAACTAGCGCTTCTTTATTAAAGGCGATATGCGTATATTATCCTTCCGTATATTCTTTTTAGTATAATTCCCCTATTGTCTAGGCGTTCGTAACGATCTTAACCCGCTCTATCGTCTATTCAATAGTCACGAATCGTCGTTCCTTTTAGTTATTATTCGGGCCTAGCGGTAATTTATCTACAGTTCTACTGCTCGAGTCCTTTACTTCACTTATTATTCCTAGGGTTTAGGTTAGCATTTTAGCTATCCCTTCTACGACCTCCCGCGGGAGCTTAATAGCGTAGGTTCTTCCCGTAATATGTATATATAGCTAGGATTCGCTGCAGTTAGTTCTCATATAGAACTTAATGGAAATAGCCGCTAGTAACTAGAACTCCGCCTTTAGGTTAAAGATATAGTGCTGATACATAGTTTATTCCCCTTAAAGGTACTTCGGCTCTCGGTACTTATCTTTTTTTTAGTATAGCGTTATAATTACTATCTTTTCTCTTATAGTCTTAATAGCGATAAACCGGACTAATTCCTCCTCGCTATTTATTATTTAGAAACTATTATTATTTCTCTTTTCTTCGGTATCTCGTAAGTCTCCTTCTTAGGCAAGAGTTTCCTAGATCTCTTTAGTCTTCCTATTGCGTCGGTTCTTTTATTTCTTAAGTAGCTAGGGAAACCAGCCGGACCCTATCTTTTCGGAATAATACGTAAGATAACTATTGTCATAATAGGCGGTCTAAGAGAGAGCTATATATTAATTAGATATAGTTTCTTTATATATTTTTATAAGAGCTGTTATAGCCTCTCCTAGAGTAACTTCCCTTAAGCGGTTCTTCTAGGGTTTACTAAATTCCTTATAAACTTCCTAATATAGATGCCCCGACTATACTGTCGTACCTTAACTATTAGTAGTTATTTAAGTCTTCTCTATAATATCGGCCTTTTTCGCTATAGAACCGGCTATACCGTCACTTATTATTATATATAGTCCTTAAGTTATTTATCGGTAATCTTTTATACGATGTCCGGGTTTTCTATAAGTGTAGTATAGTCTATCCTTTCCTCGTTAAGCCTATCGCTTATTCTTCCGACCCTAGCTATAGTATCCGCCTCGACCTCGAGTTCTATTACCTCTACTCCTTAAAGGACGGCTTTAGCGTATAAGGTTAAGGTCTATTAGATTATTATAGTGTCGCTATCCTTAAAACTAATATCCTTAATAAGCGTACTCGACTAAGTTACGGCGCCTATTCCGTTTTAATTATAGCTCGTATAGTCGATTATTAATTTTAATTACTTCGTCTACTATTTACTTATAGTTGGTAGGTGGATCTATTATCTCTTAGCGGACTTACTCCTTAAGTCTATTATAGAAGATTTAAGCGAACGCGTCTTTATCTTCCTAGTTTAACTTCTTAGCGATTTAGTTAAACTTAAAGTAGTAAGCGACAGCGGATCCCTTTTACTTAATAGTATAGATCACTCGGGCCGCTATATATTTATCGTTAATAGTCCTAAATACTTTACGAATACGGTTCTTAAATTCCGCGAAGTGCTTAAAGTAGGCTAGTGTATTAGCGTCTAGTTTAGCGTCGTCTATATACCCCTTTATAGTAGGTTTAAACTATACAAACGCTAGTCCTTTAAGGTATATTATAGCGTATATAACCTTATTAAGTCTATCCTTAAACTTAGTTAAGTTAAGTTTAAATATAAGTTTAAGTTAGATTAGGAAGGTATTAAGTTAGCTACGTCATCCGTCAAATAGGTCAACCTTTAAGATATCCTTTCTATCATCGACCTTAGCCCTGGCTGCTAAGCTAATAGTAGAAAGGTTTTTAAGGCTTCCTATAACTGATTAATTAATTTCTAGCGACTTTAGTCGGGCACTACTAGATATATCCTTATTATTACTCGTTAAGATAGGTAGTTAATATATTACGAATCGCTCCACATAAGGTGATGCTGCGGTCTGAGGGTTCTTTCGCTAGTGGAGTAGTAACGTGATACTAGCTGAGGTAAAGATACGCGGTCACTTATAACAGCGTAAGGTAGAACAACACTCCTATATCCTAAAGGTAGGGGTCGGAGTATAACTGTTATTGACTACGGACCGTTCCTTGAGGAGGGCCGGTCCGTCCGCTATATAGTTTATCTTCCTAGGGTGGCTCTGTCGTGGCTCTATGGCTCTGCTAATGGAGCCCCTAGAGCCCTATAGAGCTATCCCTAGGTCACGTAACCCCGGTCTAGCCTTGCTAACGAGGCTATCTAACCTTTCGCTAGACCTTCCCCTTAGGCTAGCTCCCTGGCTCTATAAAGGTCGGCTTGTAACATTATACTATTTACTTTTTATATTTCTTTTATACTAATCCTTTTCTCTTAGTCTACTCTTACCTTTATTATAGAGCTTAATATAGATACTATACCTAATATTTCCCGCTTTAGTAGCAAAGATAAGTCTAGTCTCGTTAATACCGATATTAATATAAATAATAATTTCACTATTCGTATTAAGGAAGAACCGCTTTTCCCGGCGCTAAAAAGATATTCTAGATTATTATAATATTATTTTTAGTTTATATTAATCCTAATAACAGTCTTCCTTATTCTTCCCGTAATAATAGCCTTTAGCCTTCTATAGTATATAAAATTAAGGTTAATTAAAGTACTAATTTTATCTTTAGAATTAATCTAGTTAAGTAATATATTTAATACTCTACTAAAGAGATATAATAAGCCTTAGATTTAGTTCTTAATTAGCTTAATATTATCTAACTTCTTAATTATTAATACTCGCTTTATTAAAGAGACCTTAAATTTAAAGAAAGGAGCTAAGTTTAAGTAAAATATTAGTAAGTCTTATAAGGTTTATATCGATTATTCCTTTAATTAAACAATAAAAAAGGCGCGCTAAAAGAAGGTTATTATTAAAGAAGATCCTTATTATCTAAAATCTATAATATTATTAGCTAAAGGTACTAATTAATCTACTATTTTACGCGCTAAGAAAGCAGAAAGAGCCCGTTACCCGCACTACGCTAGTCTAAGTAAGGAGGCGCGGGAGGAATTCGACGCGAAGGTAAAGGAAAGAGTACTAGAAGAGCGGTATATTTATTTTTACCTTTATAATAATTCTTATTATAATTTACTAATAGCTTTACTCTAGATAAATCTAATATATATTCTAAGTATAGAGAAAGTTTAAGCTTTACTTAGCTCTAGAAGTATATAAGGATAATAGAACCCCTTTATCTAAGTTCCTACACTATTCTTAGCTTAATAATATATATAGTCTAAGCGCTATTATTAACTAGCTTATTTATACTACTAAAGTATTACTAGATACTAAGAAGGTTAACTTTAACGCTATTAATAAGGAGTATAAGTAGAAAGGCGATAATTTCTATATATTAGGTTATAACTAGAATATATTTAATATAGAAAAAGATAGAGAAGTTAATAATAACTATATTTTAAGATTTATAGAAGAAGAGATTATATAGAAAGAGTCTTTAGCGATTCTTATTTAAGAGAATAATAAAGACCTTATATAATAATTTAAATAATATACTACCCTCTTCCTAAAGTAAGAGTCTAGAAAACGCTAATTTTTCTTTAGGATATAAGCGAAATATTATAAGATATAGTAGTAAAGCTTATAACGCGTAATCCTAATATAGGTCTTAAAGCTAAATTAAATCCTTAATAATATAGTAAAATATAGACCTTTTATAGTTAATAATATAAATACTTAATTAAGTTAGGCTATTAGTCTAATATAGTAAAAGATCTTTAATAGTAAATTAAACTTTAGCGTTTTATTATAGTAATTATTACTAACCTACTTTACTAGGTAATAAATTTAATTCTATAGCCCTATTTCTAGTTAAGGTTTATTTAGTCTTTTAGCTATAGCTTATATTAAAGCTAAATAATTAAAAGTCTAAAGACTAGTATTACCTCCTAAAGCCGATTAAGTTATAGTAACCCTATTTAGCCTCTTTAGTTTTTAAGGCTTAATAATATAAAAATAGCTTCGCTATTATAGAGGATCTTATTAATATTAATATTTATTATTAAGTATAGGAGGCGCTTAAACAGATAGATAGCGTACCCTATAACGCTTACTATCTTCTTAACCCGATAGGCGAGCTTTAGGTCTATATAGATAAAGATATAACTTATAGCTACAGTTTTAGACCTAACCTTAATCTATAGAAGATCGCTAAAGTAATAAAAGGGGAGAGGTATAAGGGTAAGAAAGTAATTATTACTTTAATTATTACGGTATATTAACTTATTTAGATAATATCTATAAAGATATCTTCTTTCTTATTAATCTTAAATAAAATAGTAGTACTTCTAATAATAAAGATTTACCTCAGAAGAAGAGGAAGATTACTAAAGCTATAGATTTAACTTCGCTAAATAATAATACCTTAATTATATTTAATACTATACTCGAGAGTACTAATATTAATAAATTTACTAAACTTTACTTTAAGCTCTAACCTAGTAAGATTATAAGGCTTTCGGAAGTAAGATAATAGATATATAAGAAGATTTAAGTATATTTAAGTAAGTAGCGGTTAATATTAAAAGCGGTATAAATAGCGTGTCGCGCGAAGCGTTCTAAGAAGCGTAAGGCTTTAGTCGCGCGTAGTACTAATAAAGCGAAAATATAGACTAAAGGAGATAACTTCCTAGCCGCTAACCTTAGCTAAAGAAGGTTTCGGCTATAGACGACTTACTATAGAGTTTATTATAGTACTTATAATAAAATAAGTTACTCTTTTAGCTACCGGAAATTATAGTCTAGTCTAGTTTTATAATTAGATTTATTAGTTAAATTAAGTTAAAGGATATACGGATTATACGACTTATAGTATATATATAGAAGGTAAGTATATATATAAGAGTAATAAGAAGTAAATATTAATAATACTTTAAGTATTTTCTAAAGTTAATCTATAAAAGTATTATTAATTATACTAAAGGGTTCCTTTCTTAAATATAATACTAGAGATTAAGTATATAATAAACTAAAAGCTAATTTTAAGACTAGTGTTATAGCGATAAGCGCCTTTAATAATTACTAGTTTAAGGATTATTATAGTAACTATTATAATATCTCCTTTCTTAGCCCTTTCTTTTATTTCTAGCCTCCCCTTAACCTCTATACTATATATAGAGTTATTAGCCTTAATACTATTAGCGGTTCTATAGTTTTTTTTAACGAGACTTATTTTATAAATCTATATAGTCCTTAAATTAACTTATTTCTGTATAGATATATAAATCCTTTAATATATAAGTAATTTAATAACTAATATATAAGAGTAATCTTAGTTATATTAAGTTAATTAAGAGGGATTATAATAATTAAGTATTTTATCGAGATATATAAATTATTATAAGGTTATAGTAATAATAGCTAATATTTATAATTAAATAAACTTACCTCTTCTTTCTTAACTTAATTAAAATATCTTAGCTATTAAGAATCTATTATCTTCTTAAACCTTTATTATTAGAGCGCAATAAGAGCTCCTCTTTATAAACTTCTCTAAGCCTCTCCTCTTAGGCTTTTCCTTTATCTTCTTATAACTATAACGATATTTACTATAAGCTTAATATACCTATCTAAATACTTTCCTCTCGAGCTAAGAGGGTTATCCTTCTAGACTAGGATAATATTAACTTTAATAAGAATTACCTATTTATTTATAAATATCCGGAAGTCCTCGCGATAACTATTACTATAGCTCTAAATAAGGCTTATATAGAAAAGTTTATTCCCTTTCGGGATATTTATATAAAGCACTTTTTTAATTAATAGTATAATATAAATAATATAAAATATATAGAACCGTTATTATTTAGAATAAATAGAAAACTAAAAAGCGAACGGATACTTAGTTATTCTTTAATTAAATTATACGAAAGTAGGATAAAATACTATTTATTTAGTGCTGCCTTTACCTTAAGATACTAGTGTATCTAACTAATAAGAATACGAGTATAAACCCCCTTAGCCGATATTTCCGTAGTCGAGACTATATCCGATACTATAGCGGGATAGAGCCGCTAAAAAGATTCTTCTTAAAGCGAAAGGTATATTAATAATTATTATAATACTTATTATTATTAAGACTAAATAAGTAAAGAGTTATATCTTAGAAGATATTATAGAATTTAACTAAAAGAAGTTTTTTATATAGACTTTTCGTATTATTATAGTATTATATCTCCTCTTTCGAGCCTTAGATAATATTAAGTTCCGCCGCTTTATTAAGATAGCCGCCCTTACACCTTTTACTACTTACCTTTAGCTCTTAAATTTAACTATTATATATAGTCGCCTTAAGGGGTATATTAAAGAATAAATTAAAAAGGTTCTTAAACTACTTCCTATAAGCGCGAAGATTTCTCTTATAATTAATAGCTAAAGTAACCCTAATAAGTTATACTTTATAGCGGTTCTTAAGTAAGTTAATTAGTACTTTCTTTATTAATTTTATTAATATCTATATAGCTACTTTATTAATAGGGACTAGAACCTTCAAGAGATACTTATTAATTTTAAGAAGATTATTAGCGAATATACTAAAAAGCTTCTTTATAATAAGCTTATTAAATTATTAAATAATAATAAAGTTACTATTAATATAGTTTATTATCTAATAACCGATAATATAAAGGATTAATAAAAGATAGCGAAAGAACTTAATATAGCGGTTAAAATCTTTAATAACGAGATAAGTATTTATTATATTTTATACCTAATATATATTATTTAGCTCTTAGTTAAAGCCTTCCTAAAGTATCTTAGGATCTCCGCTAGAAATAATAAAGTAGCTATATATTAAGATAAAAAGACTAAAAGACGATCTACTTATACTAAGAAGTTAAGAACTCTTAATATAATTATAGATATACTTTATAAGGTATAAACTCTTACTACTTAATAATAACTACTATAATAATCCTTTCTAACCGCCCTCTATCTAAGTATATAATCTCTATATCTATATTAATAGCTTATTATAATATAAACACCGCTTTTAAGGCGTATAAATACACCGGTAACCGCTTAACCTTCTTTAAGATATCGTTAGTCGCTAGAACACTACTTATCGTATACTATATTATATTAAGCTCCTTATAGATAATATTTATATCTAGCTTACGTTTAAAGTTAAGAAAGATAAGTAAATAATACGCTTTATATTTACGGCGATAGAAAAGTAATATTTATAATATTTATAAAAGCTCTTAATACTTTTCGCCTTATTTATTAAGGCTATTAATATATCGGAATTTAGCTTTATAATTTACTTTACTTATAATATATATAATAAGCTATTTTAGTATATTAAAATTAAAAAGTAAAAGCTTAATCGGAAATAAACCCTATAGAAAGTAGAAATAAAAGACGTACTTAATAAAGCTTAAGATATACTCTAGAAGTAGTATAAAACTATAGAAGATAATCTATAATATATCTTTAGTATTACTATAATTCTATTACTAGTATATAAGAATAAGTTTTTTAAAGGAAAGAACTAAATAATAAAGGCTAGCTAAATATTATTCGTAAGTAGTTAAACCTCCTTTATATTAACTATTATAGCGACTAATATATCTAAGCTTAATAATATATTAACTATATAAAGCAGCTCGTTAAGAAATATATTCCTATTATTAATAAATAAGTAAAGTATAAGCGAAGGGCGAAAGAAGCTTCGACTATTATTAATATTAATAACCTATAACTTAATAGTACTCTAAGCTATCCGCTACTCTAGCCGCCTATAGCTAATAACTTAATTATTCTATTTAATAATAACGACTACTTTAGTCTAGATATTAGATATACTAATTAAAGGGCTTCGTATATAGTTACCTATATACTCTTAAAGGCTCGCTAGTCTATAAATACTTAAGGTAGTAGCTTAACACTAAAGGTACTATTCTATAAAACGAAAAACTACTTATTAAAGTTTAAACTTAGTAAATATCTTTACTTATTACTAAATAAGTATTATTATATAGCCTATTATAACTAAGCTAACTTATATTAGCTACTAGCGACAAGGCGAAGGATATCTTATAGTAATAGAAACAATATAAGAAGTAGTTTCCTATTCTTATAGCTATTACTAGAGACTTTCTCGCTGTCCTTACTACTAGGGTCGGTATTAAATAAATATTTAATATTTCTCGCGACTTTATTATTTATTAATATTATAACCTAAAAGGTTTTATAGTATATCTCCTTATATTAGCTATAGCTATTAATAAATTTAACCTTTATAAATTATATAAGGCGATTTAACTTTCTAATAAATAGAAGTTACTAAACCTTAATAAGGATAATAATATAAACGACCTTAGTCTTAAAATAAATTATATTAGTAATAATAAAGAGATAAAGGATAGAGAGATATTAAATAATATAGCGATTAGTAGTAATAACTTTAATAAGAAAGGTTATATTCTTATAGTATTTAATAGACGCTCTAATAACAACTTTAATACTACTTAAGTCTCTATTAATAATAATAATAGTAGCGATAATAAGACCGATACTCTTCGCCTAAAGAAAAGAGAAAAATATAGCTTAACGGTTAACTTAAGTTAATATAGTCTATATACCTTCTTAATAACTATACTAGCGAATATAGATAATATATAATCTAATATCCTATTATTATTTAAGGGTTATTATATAACTCTCTCTCCCCGTCTATCTATACCTTAAGATAATAGTATATATATAAATCTATCTTAATAAACGGAATCGGTTACTAAAACCTCTCTTAATAGAAAAGGAAAGATACTTATATTTTAGTGTCCGCGCTTATAAGGACTTATAAGAGCGATTATAGAAGATAAAGTAGTATTAAGACAACGCCGTACTATTACTATTAGGTCTCCTAGTCCTAAGAGACTCCGAAGTGCCTTTATAATACCGCTTAAACCCTCTTTTACGGAAGTATTAAGCTTTATCGGTATACTATTTAAGTTAGTTATTATCTCTTCGGCGGTAAAAGGTAAAGAGTCGGTAAAAGATATATAAACTAGTTAGTAATTATTATATTTATTATTATAATTTATACTAACTATAATATAGTAAGAACTAGAAGTATCTTCTTACTCTTTACTATACTTAATACTTTATATAGTAATATTTTTATCTCTATTCTCCTTATTTTTTTATTAAGGAGGTTTCTATCTTAGGATATTAAATAGTAGGTTATAGTAATAGTTAGTATAGCGTTAAAGCTATTAGTAAAGACGTATAGTTAAACGAATAGACGAGTTCTACTTAGCTAAAGATGTTTAGTGTCCTATATTTAGCTATATAAGGGGATATAAGCCTCTATTAGCGTCTATAGAATAATAAATATTATTACTAGTATAATACTATATCTATATATAAAATTACTAAGCTAAATCTAAACTAGCCTAAATAGTAAAGCCTTATTAGACAGTACTAGTCTAAATAGAATCTTATTGTCCGGTCTAGTAGGGCTCTTAGCATTAGATTAGCTGTCCAATAGGGCTAAAAACCCTATAGGGTTATACTATCCTATTAGACTACCCGGTGTCTAATCTATAGTCTACTTATATCTCTTAACTCGAGATTTAGTTATTAATTACTTCTTTTATTCCTTTATTTTCCGGAATTCCTTTATAGTAAAAGTATCGTTATAAGACTACTAATAGTGTAGATAAGTAGTATATTTAATAAATTACTCTTTATTATAATAATAGATCTCGCCGTTAATTATATAAAAGGAATAAGCGACTATAGCGATATTATTAAGATCGGATTTAAGAGAGAGAGCGATCTTATTACGATATTTACTTTAGAACTTTTAAGGTTTAGAAGATCTACGGGACTTAATTAAAAGGCGGAAGAACTATATAGTTAACTATAAAGAAAGAGAAAAGATAAGGAAAGACTTAAGGATAAACTCTTACCTTAAGTACGCTAAGATAGCGAATAAGCTAGAGGGGGGAAAGTATTATAGGTTAACCTTTATATAACTATAGGCTAGACTAAGGAGGAAGGGTAGTTAAGGGACTAGCTTTATTAGTAAGGCTAAAGAAAGTTATGTAACTTCCGGAAAGGGTAGTTACTAGTATAGCGATATATTAATATAGTAATATAGCTAGTATACTAATATACTAATATATCGACGAAATAATAAGTAACCGGACTACTATATAGCGGACGGACCGGCCCTTTAGGGAATGGTCTATAGTTAATAATAGTTATACTCCGACCTCTATCTTTAGGATATAGGAGTATTACTTTACTTTACGCCGTTATAAGTAATCGCGTACTTTTACCTTAGGCTAGTATTATATTACTACTCTACTAGTAAAAGAAACCTTTTAAACTATAGTATTACCTTATATAGAGCGATTTATAATATCTCTTTCTTAATAGAATAGAAGGTTTATTAAAGCACTTAAGATAGCTATTTAATTAAATATAGATAATTAATTATAATAATAAAATATTTAAGAGGATATTAGATATTATCCTTTAATAAACTATAGAAGGCTAGTATACTAGACTAGCGAAGCCGAAATAAAGATAAATATAAAGGCCTTATAGCGTTATTTAGTATAATAATAATAAATAAATATTAATAATATAATTAGTTAATATTTATAATTAAATATAGTAATATAGATATAAACCTCTTAATACTATAGTATATTTAATTAAGGTACCTTAATATAAGCCCTCTCTTTTATTTATCTTAAGTAGCTAAAGACGTCTTAATATTCGTAATTAATAAGACTATTTATAAAGCTTACTAGCTCTTAAAGGCTACCTAGTAAATATCTTAATCGAATAAATAAGAGATATAAAAGAAATATATCTTTTATTAGATATCTTATAACCTTCTCTAGATAGAAGAGAGGTTTAATAGAGATAAATATATTATTTATTTCTAGTGCTGCTTAACGAATTTTAGTATCCTCTTCTATAAACTAAGATATAAAGGTATAGCTCGAGTATTCTAACTCTTACTAGCCTATATTAAGTTATAATACTAATAGCGTATAAGGATTATCCGTATTAATAATAAGACGGCTATAGAAGAGGAGGTAAAGGAATATCTTTAAGAATAAAGTATTATAATTAAACTAAATACTCTATATACTTTAGTATAAAATAAATATATAGAGAGATATAGTAGAATATTTACTATAAAGGTTTATATTCTTAGATAGGCCTTATAGTTACCTTATAATCTTTAGTCTAAAATTATTAAAATAGCTATATATTTAATAAATAGGACCCTAATACGTAAACTTAACTAGAAGATACCCTTTAAGGCCGTTATAGATAATAAACCGAGCCTTAGGCACCTTTATATTATCGGTTCGAAGGTATACTAGCTACTATATAATATACCGAAGAAGAAGAAGTTAAATATAAAGGCCTTAATTAGTTATTTAGTTAAATATAACTCGACTAATATATAGCGTATCTAGAACCTTCGAAATAAATATAAAATTATACGGATATATAATATATATTTTAATAAGGGCTAGAAGTTCAACCTATAAGATATACCGTATCTCTTATAACTCGATAGCTTTAAATTAAATATTAATATTATTAATCTTAATATCTTTAGTAGTGTCTCTAAAGGTATATAATTATATAAAGATAAAGATAATAAAGATAAAGTTATAAATACTATAGTAGAATAAAGCTAAAGAGTATAATTAAGAAGAGGTAACTTACTTAAGATATAAATAATTACTAAAATAGGTAACTCCTTTAATATAATATAATAGGGCGGTAATACTTATAGCGCTAATTAGCTATACGTGCCTATATAATATATAGATAAGTAACCGTACTATCTAATTAGTTAAATCCTTAACGTGAGGCTATATACCTCCGCTATATATTATAGGTAGAGTAGTTATATATATTTAATATATATATATACTATAGATAATAAAATATATAACATTATTACTTATAAAGCTATTTATTACTATATAGTATACCCGGGACGAAGAGGTAGTACCTACCGCCGTACGACCCTCTACCTAAAGGCTATAAAGCCTTACCCTAGTTTATTAGTGCCTCTAATAAGAACGTTCGCCTAAGAATGTTGGGACTATAGTAACGCGGGTAAATCTATACGCGGTAGGACGATCAAATAGACGACTAAACGACGAAATAATAATATAACGCTATAAACGACTGAGGATCGACTAAACTAACTATTTATCTACCTACCGACTAATTAATTAAAACTAGAGAAGCTAACTATATATATAGGACCGCTATATAGGGGAATCGTCTAAATTACTAGCTAAGTAAGTCCGTCCCGCTATACGGGCGTAGGTTATAAACTATACTAGCTATTTAAGGAGACCGCTACTTAAGGTATTCTTTTAGGGTTCTAGCTATATATATTAGCTATTATTATATAGAGCGGAAACTAATAACTAAATAACTATTTAGAAGACTTAAGACTAATAATTAGCACTTAAAGAGAGGAATACGGTTAACCTTAATACCCTTTAAGCTCTTAAAGAGAATAGATTACTTAGGACTAAAGACTTATTTAGCGAGGAGCTAATATTAAAGTATTAGCTATATTTAATAAAGAGAGATTTAATAGTTAAATATAAAGAAATAACTATAGATAATAATAAAAATTATTAAAATTAAACTAAAAGAGAAGATCCTCTAAAACTTTAAGACTATTTATAAATACTTAAGAAAGCGGTAATTATTAATTACTAAAAGAAGTAATCTTTTATATATATAAAAATAATAAAATATATAAATATCTAAAGTTTAGATTACTTTACTTAAAAAGATAAGACTTATATTTATTATATTTTATTAAATTAATAAAGGGGCTAAAGATAGCTTTATTTAAGGCCTTAAATAGAAAAGGAAAGGTAATATTATTTATTATAGTAAGCGATATTATATAGAGATTATTAACGCCGGAAATTTTAACGCCGCCGATATATACTCCTCTTATAGTAATATCTATAAGAGAGATGCCTTAGAGCTTAAATAGGAGCGATAATTTACCCTACTTTAATAGAAGGAATGCGACTATCTTCTTTAAAGAGTTTAAAGAGCTATATAAATATAATTAAGTAATAAATAGTAAAGAGCGTATCTAAAGATCTATATATTTTATATTAAAGATAGAGAAAGAGAGATATAAAGAGCTTATAAAATATAATAAGATAAATTAAATAAAGTTTAAAGAAAGAGTTTTAAATAAATATAAGAATTAAGATAAGATATAGTAAATAATAAATATATATTATCTTTATATACTTTTAAGATATTATTATAATAAGTCTTAAAACCTTAATTTATACCTTTATTAGTTTTATAAGGCTATAAAGTACTTAATTAATAATAAAGTAGAGATTAATTATATTTACTATTATCTTTTCCTCTCTAGACTACTAAAGATATATATAAATAAGATTTAAAAGAAGTAGAACCTACTAAATAAAAAGCTAGAGAACTTAAACTTCTAGAAATACTAAGAATAAGTAAGAGACTTATAGAAAGTTAATAATAAGATTAATAAGTTTATATAGAGTATACTAGATAAGGGATATTAGGACTTAATATATAAGAAAGAGACTCGACCTTCTATATTCCGGAAGGAGGAAGCTTAAGAAGATAAATATCGAAAAGATTAACTAGATAGTATAGCTATAAAGATTAAAGAGAATATATAAGTATAGTTAATAAAGTCTATAACTTTAGAAACTATTATATCCTTAATAGATAAACTAACCCGACTAATAAAAGCGCTTACTCTACTAATCTAAACGCGTAATACGATTACTCTTAACTTTATAAATAGATTAATTAAAGCCTTAAGAGGAGTTCCTCCGAAAGTAATTTAGTCTTCTTAAAAACTTTCTTTCTAAGAATAGTTAATAAGGTTTAGTAATAATCTATAGTATTATATTAAAGGGTAATTTAGTTAATATAAGTTAAATATAAATATTACTAAAGAGAGCTACTTCCTTTATAACTAATAAAGCTATATATTATATAAAGATTTATAATAAGTATATTAGAAAGCCGCCGATATATTATATCTTAACTTAAATTATAAGATTATACTAAGGAGGTTCTATAGTTAAGACCGGCCCTTACTAGTACTACTAATTCTGTAGAAAGAGACGAAGCTTAAATATTTAGAATAGATTACGCGTAAGATCGATAAGTATACTAGTGTCTCTTCCGAATAGCCTTACAAGATAAAGAAAGAAGATCTAAAGCCTCTCTTAATAAGGATAAACTTTATTTAAGCGGTTAGATTAAAGCTAAATTATAGTGTACTAAAAGACTCGAAAGATAATTTATATATACCGAAGCTAGCTAAGCTAAAAGGAATTTATATTAACTAGCTAAAGACTAATATTTATATTAACGCTTTTAGGAAGCGACCGGCACTATAGTAAAAAGGATATATATAAGCGAAGCACCCCTAGATTAATATATATAAGCCTATTATAGATAGTTAGCGATATTATATAACGCGATAAGTAAAACTAAATAGAGAAATTATCTTTAATAATACTATAGACGATATCTTCGCGCTAAAATAGTCGATTAATTAAAGGCCGCTAATAACTCTATATAATATATAAGATAACCGAATATATAACCCGTAATTAAAAGATACCGAGATAAGCGATAATAATAAATATATACACTTAAGGTAAGTTTTATAGCGCCTATATATTATAAAGGAGATATAATACGGACTATCTAGTCTTAAGCCTCTCCGGAAGGTATTCTTGTAAGATTTAAATAGTACCGGGAGAATTATTAACTAGCTACTAAATTAAGAGATAACTATTTAATTATAGAACCTACTACTAACGAAAGAAGTACGTAATAAGTAGTTTTCTCGTAAGTATTAGTATTATAATAAAGGTAAATAAGAGCTAATTTATTAGATATATCCTCTATAAGTTAGAATAATATAGACTTAAGAAGGACCTATTATAAGAGTTAATATAGTATAGATAAGCTTTAATAAGGACTATTTAATATATCCGCGATTATATTATAGTAGTTACCTTTATTTATTAATAAAGATATATAAGTAGTATAAAGATTTATTATTAAATACTAAAGCGGAGATTAATTTAATATTCTTAAATCTAATTAAAGATCGGGAATTATCTTAATTTATATAAAAGATAAAGTTTATCTATAATACTATAGAATTTAACGGAGACCGAGAAGACTTTATAAGTATAATTGAAAATATAATAGTTAATATTATCGAGATTAAAGTCTTAATTAATATTTATATAATAAATATTATAGATTTAATATATCGCTTTATTTTAAGTAAGCTATTTTAAAAGGCTACTTAAGGCTTAATCTAAGAAAAGAACGATAATATATATATTATAAGTCTAATAGACAGCTTTAATAGGAAGCGGCTCTAGCTTCTTATATAGTCGGCTTCGGATCTTAGTAATAATATAATAATAAGGTCGATAATTAAGCTTATATATATATCTACTTTAAAAGGCTAGGCGAGTATAAAGAGATAAAAAGGTTTATGCTCGCTTTAGTTAAGGCTTAGCGAAATTAAGGGAGAGCGTAAGTAATTAACTTTAAGATAAATAAGAATAATACTTTAAGATAAATAAGAATAATACTTTAATCTCCGCTTTAGATACTTATAATTTAAGCGATAATAAATTTAACAAAATATACTTTTAGGCTTAACCTTTTAACGTTAAAGATAACTAATAACTAGTAAAGTCTTTAAAATTATTTAATAAAGAAGCTATAATATAAGACTTAAAGAATAAATAATATTATAAATAATATTAATTTAAGAAGCCTTTAGAAGTTCGTATAAACACTTTATATAAATAGAAGGCTAATAAAGTAAAACTTATTAATTTAGATTTCTAGAATAGTTTAATGTTTAGTAAGCTCTTAGATTAGCGTATAAAAGTACGGGAGTAGGTAATAGCTACCTATAACAGCCGGCTATATATATTCTTGAATTAAATAAGTCTACGCTTTACTAGATTTCCTTAAGGGTAACGCTTAACGCCCGAATATTTAGAGGAACTAGTTATCGGATCTAATCTAATACCTAATAAGAAGAAGATCCTTATAGAGATTCTATATAACCGCGAAGGAGCTTTAGCTTAAGACCTTAAAGAGATCGGGCGGATTTATTATAAAGTAATACCTCTATAGATAATAAGGACTATTCTATATACCCTATAATAGATAAAGAGCTTCCCTATCCTAAAGGTACTTAAGCTAATAGTAATTATACTAGTAAAGAAGAAGATTAACTTAGATCTCTTTAAATTAAAATATAGATTATACCGAAACCTATTCTTTCTAATTAAGAAAAAGAAGCCTAAAGAGTATTAATTAATAATTATAATATAAAATATTAATTAAATAACGATTCGAGATATAAATCTACTTCCTTTAGCTAACGACTTCGCGAAAAAGTTCGGCGGAATATAAATAATCTCCTTATTAAATTAGCTCTTAAGCTATAACTAAATTAAACTTATAAGAGAGAGCTAAGATCTAATAGAGATTTATACTTTAATTAAACTTATTTATTATATAACGCTCTTATAGAGTATAATAAATTTTATAGCGTAATTTATATAGATTATAAACTAGATTTTAAAAAAATAAATATCAAAAGCTATTCGGCTATTTCTAGATAATATTAATATAAAAGGACTAAAGAATAACTATTAGTAACTAGAGGTAGTTCCCTAAATACGCTTATATATACTAGAATATCTAATAAATCTAAATACGGTACTATTTAATCTTAAGCTTACTAGTACTACTATAACCGGATAAAAACTATAGCTCTATATATAAAGGATTAAAATAGTTAGGTATATCTATAATCGGGACGGACAATATCTATAATAGTTTAAGATTTATAAGATCCTAATATAGCTAACTCTAATAAATTAGTTAAAACTTTATAAATTCCTTAAGATCTATATATATTATCGCGTATAGATTTCGTATTTCGCGATAATAATAAAGCCTTTATATAATTTACTTTAAAAGAATATTATTTAAGTCTAAGTAAAGATATACGCTAAGAGTATATAAGGACTAAAGAAGGCGTTATCCTCTACTCTTATATTAATTAGTTTAAATTATTAAGAAGGCGCCGGCCTAATTATACTTACTATTAATATTAGCGAAAGAGGCTAGGGCGCTATAATTATATAGGTAAACTTAATAATAAGTAAATAATAAACTATAAGATATAAGAGCGGTATTTAATTTAAGGTTAAGAGAGAGTATAATATACTTAAGCGGGAAGCTCACGGATTACTAAAAGCCCTTAAGAAGTTTAAATATTAGCTATATACTATCTACTTTATTATAGAAACTAATATAATAACTCTTATAACTTAGCTTAATTAGTAGTTTACTAACTTACCCGAGGCCGTTATTAATTAATAGCTAATATAGATCTATAGATTTAATTTTAAAGTACAGTATATTTTAGGTAAGTAGAATATAATTACCGATACCTTATCTTAACGCCCTCCGACCTAGGAAAATATTAAAGAAGCTAAATAGGAAGAAGATATTAAGAATTAGATTAAAGCTTAGATACTCTTTATATAGGGAAGCCTTTAACTAATTAAATAAAATACTACTTATTAAGACTTTACTCTAGTAAGGCCTATAGTTACTTATATCTAAGATTAATCTATAAGCTTTAGTAAACCGCGTATAATCTAGTTATTTAAGGGAGAATACTTAAAGAAATTAAAAAGGCTCGCTAAATATTTATAAGATTAATAGTATTCTTCGGGGATAAATAATAATAAGTTTCGGAAACTCTAAAAAGATTTAGTTAACTACTTTATAAAAGGAGAATATTTATTTCGGAAGCTAATAGAGAATAAGTCGAGTAAAAAAATAATTAATAATAATATAGAGAAGCGAAAGATACTTAAAATAATATATAATAATACTAAATATTTTAATTAAGAAATAATATATTAAAGGGTATTTAACTATTATTATTAAGAGAATTAGTATAGAAATATAGAAGTATTTATAAAGATTTATCTAAAATACTAATTTTATATAAGCTAAAGGCTATATAATATAATATTCTTAACTTTAGTTAATAAGCGCTAAAAATAAATTAGTATTAATTATACCTTAATACCGATATCTTAAGGAAAGAGATATCTTATTAAAGCTTAAAGTAATATAAGCGGCTAAGTAAAAGCGTAAGATATTATAGCTGCTAATAGTACTACTATAGTAAAGTTCCTTTAGGAGAAGATTATTTATTACTATAGACTATTTAAACGACTAGTATATAATAGCAGACTAAAGAATAAAGGTTAAATAAAAGTATTTATAGATAGATATAAGATTAAATATATAGTTACCTCTATATATTATCCGTAAGCGAACAGCTAAATAGAAGTTAAGTATAAAGGCGTTATAAACGCTCTCTTAAAGATAACTTATACCGATAGCGGCGGTATTTAAATAAATTACCTTTGCATATTCTTTAGGCTGATCGGATAATAGTTAAAGCTAAAACCGATATAACACTATATAAAGTTAAGTTCCTTAAATAACTAATTCTTCCTATTAAACTTAAGATTATAATATAAAATATTATAAATTAGAATAAGGTTATTAATACTACTAATTTAATTACTATATATATATAAGCCCTTAAAAGGTATAACTAAGATTTAAAAGAGGCGGCGATATATCTAAACTAAATATAAAGGTTAAGAAAGAAGTACTTTAACGAACGCTATAACCTATACTTATAACTACTTAAGAAGAATATATTAGTATTAAGCTATAATATAGCCGAGTTAATAAATATATCTATAAAGAAGAAGTTAATATTCCGCTAGTTTAGACTATTTAAAATTATAAAGGCGAATTAAGAGAAGAAGATATATATTTTAACAGAACTTAATAATTCTTAACTATAAAGAACTTATATAGCTAATCATCTTAAGCGATTTTACTAATACTTTAATAATTTTTTCGTAAATACTAAACCTACACTTAAAGATAATCTCTAAAAAGAAAAAGCTCGCGAAGTTCTAACTTTTAATCTTCTTTATCTCGCGAATATTAAAGAATCTTTAAATAATAATAATATACCTTCTTTATAAAAGATATCTTTATACTTACGCCGAAGCCGGCAGCTTAAATAAAGAGCGAAAATACTACCGTCGATAAATAAAGAATTAGTATTTATAGTAAAGATACCTCTAGTTAACGATAAAATTTAGGAATAGTATACCGGCTTAAATATATTTAAAGAGTTTATAGAGGAATAAGATAAGTGCTCTATTTTATACTATACTCTACTATTATAAAGTAGTAAGGGAGGTACAGTATCGCTATCGTTAGTATAGGAAAGTTTAAAGTTAAATTTCTTTAGTTTATTTATAGTTTTCTTTTAGTTAGGTTATAATAATCTAATATTTAAAATATTATAATAGAGATTTTCTTAAAATTAAGTTACTTTAGTTCGCGGATCTTATTATTCTATTAGTTTAGGATCTTAAAGAAGAGAGAAGCGATACTAAAGCGAGATATTACTACCTTAGATATAGTAAATATTAAAATAAATAAATAAAGCTAAAAAAGTTAAGCTAAGAATAGTATAATATATCTAGAGCGAAGAAAAATTAAGGTTAGCGCTAAGACCTTTAATACTATCTTTAATTAGCTATATATATCTATATATTATATAGAGTTTTTAGGAGCGTTATAATTAGTTAAAGGTCGATATAGTTAAAGGAGGTATAATATTAAATATTATTAATAATAAATTAAATATTAGTTATTAATAAGAGAAATAAAGCGTTTAATAATATTAAATAATAAGTATTTTAAGTATATATAATTATAATTAAAAGAGGTTAATAAACTAATATTTATATAACTATCTAATCTCTTAAATCTCTATTCTTAAGCTATTATATAATAAATATATATTATTTAGTCTAGAGGTCTTAATAAGCTTAAGAAATAAAGAGGGTAATAAAAATATTCTATTATCTATAAATAATAATATTTTATTTTATTATATTATTACCTAATATTAAAAGATATTAATTTATAATATATACTTATCCTTACCCTCTCTCTTTCAACTATTTATAAATATCTTTCTTCTTAACCTTATACCTTCCTTTCTTAGTATAAACTTTAACTATTAAATAGTCCTTCTTTATTATTAGTTTAATCTTCTAAATTATTCTAAAATCTTTAAATTAATCTTTAATATCTTTATAACTACTAGCGTTTTTATTAAGTTTACCTTTTCTCTCTCTCTTTAATATTTTAATTATACTATAAGCTTTATTTAATTATACGCTTTATTCCTATTATCTTTTAGATTTATCTTTATAGCTTCTTACTAAAAGCCTAGACTAATCTTACTATTAAGATATTTAGAGCTTAGCGTTAATTATAACTAAAGCCGCCGGTTATTTAACTAAATCCTAATTCTATAGTTCCTGCTGACCGACAACAAAAATACTAAGCTCCTAATACTTATATAGTTAATAACTAGCCTATTTTATTAGTACGCTACCTTACCCGAACTAAAGAAGTATCCCTTAAAGTTATCGTTAAAGCTATTAATTAGGATAATCCGGATTATATTAATAACTTCTTTAGCTATATTAAAATTAAGTATAAAGAAATAAGTAACTAGTGTAATATAATAACTTAAAAGGTTTATAACTTAATAAAGTATTATAAACTTACTAAGATCGAATTTAAGAAGTACCGTATATTAGTTTCCGGAAAAGAAGAGTTTAGTAAGAAATATAACCGTTAAGGGGAACTTTAATTAAAACTCCTTTCGGATTACGCGCGTATAAGCGATATTAAAATATTTATTAATAAGTATAAAGAAAAGAATATTAAGCTACCCTTAAAGGAAATTATAAAGCTATCTCTTTAGACTTCTATAGAGTTCTTTAACTAACTTATTATTTTATATAGCGAAGATACTACTACTTTATTAAATTAGTATTAATATATTTAAAAGTATTTATTATATTTCGATAAGACACCTCTAATAATACTATAAATAGCCTTATATAAAATAATCTATCGACTTACGAAAATTAAGAGGTAGCCGAAACTAAGGCGTTACTTCTCTACTATATTATATTTAACCGCTAGCGATTTATAGATTATTATAAATAAAGGCGCGGCTACTAATAAGGCTACCTAAGACCGAAATTAAAGTAATCTTAAATAGGCTCTTATAATTAAAAGATATAAATTAACTAAAATAAATAAACTATATTAAGTTAACGCTTAACCTCTTAACTATATAAACTTAATCGCCTCGGAAGGACGTCTAGACGCGAAGATAGCTCTATTTACGCCGCCGAAGTAAATTATTAAGCCTATACTAGAGACTATTAGTTATCGGCCTATTATATATAAGGAGACCGGTAAGCTTTCTACTCCTATAATCGCGAATCTTTTAGGATTAAGTAGGCCTACTACTACTTTAATTAAGCGACTAAATATTTAGCGGAAATAAATCGAGTAAGCTAGTTTAGAATCGCCTTAAACTTTAAGTCCTATAACGTTAATTTCTATAAAGCTATAATAAAGTATAATAATAATTAAATTAAATTTAGTTAAGGTATATTAAAAAGAATTAGTTTAACTTATAAAGCTTAATAAACCCTATCCTATTCTTAAAAGTAAAGAATAAGTAAAGCTAATAAAGAATAACCCTATTAATATCTCGAGAATATTAAAAAGACCCCGTCTATAAATAATAACTTTTAGCCTTAATACTTTAATATCTATATATAAATTATCTATAAAGAAGCTGAAAATCTCCGGTATATTCTATAGTATTAAAATTAGTTAATAGACTATAAACTAAGAAATATATATTATAAGTCCCTTTAGTACTATTCCTCCGCTCGAGTTAATTATAGTTAATACTTCTTTAACGTTACCGAATCTAATCCTAAATACTTAGCTAACTATTCGGTTTATTTAGTTAATAATCTAGCGGTATATTTATTAGTAGAACTTTAAGTTATAAAAGTTACTAGTAATAAAGGAAGATATAATATATTATTATAAATTTAGAGCCGACAAGATAATTAGCGCGCTATCGCTACTTATAAAATATATACCTAAATCTTATATAGCCGTATACCTTTATATAGCCGAGAAGGGTATTAGATTATACCTTAAAGGTCTAAAATAAATCGCGATATATTATAAAGATCCGATAAAAGGTCTTAATTAATTAATTAAAAGATAAGAAAAGGAATAGAGTTAGCGGCGCTATTAAGTTCTTCTTAGTTACTTTTTTATTATACGATTAATATTTTATCTTATAGCCTAAAGATAGCTCGCCTTAATCCTACTAATTCCGAATAGGTTAGTGACTCCTTTATTAAAGCTGGAATTACTTCCCGCTATAAAGAGACTTATATATAGTATAAATATATTATAAGCTTAATATTCTAAAGCTAAGTTAATTTTTACCTTAAAGCTAAATAAATAGTTAAGTTTAAAGGTTAAAGAGATATAAACGACTATATAAGACGCCTTATTATATTTAATAATAACTTAAAAGGAGAAGGAAACTATTAGCTATTCCTTATCGCTAACGCTACAACTTAATCTTACTTAATTATTAATTCCTTATTAACCTAAATTTAAGGAGCTATAACTGTAATAAACTTCTTTATTAAATAGCTAAGTACTAAAGTCTTTAGTATTACTTCGCGCGAGGTAAAGCTTATTTCAAATTAATAAGGTGATACTTACAGCTACGGACTCTAGATTATTAAGAATACTGTAGCTAATATTAATATAAAGATATATAAATCTCGACGCCTTTAATAGATACTTTTAGCTGTTACTATAGATATTAGGGATCGATATAAGGTTATATAAGATATTTATAGGATAGTTAGATATAAGGTGAAGGCTATAGGGTTATCTCCTAAACTAAGAGTAAAAAGTCCGAAGGGATTAAAAGATAGGTAGATTAATAACTTTAGGGAGATAATAAAGAAGCTTATAAAAGGTAATAAGATTAGTTTTAAGAGTACTTAAGCGAGGTCGTTAAGAAGCGAGCGATAAGGGAGGGATATAATAAGGCGGTAATGCTTATAGCGCTAATTAACTATACGTATCTATATAATATATAAATAAGTAACTATACTATTTAATTAATTAAATCCTTAGCGTAAGGCTATATACCTCCGCTATATATTATAGGTAGAGTAGTTATATATATTTAATATATATATATACTATAGGTAATAAAATATATAACACTATTACTTATAAAGCTATTTATTACTATATAGTGTACTCGAGATAAAGAGGTAGTGCTTATCGCTATACGACCCTCTACCTAAAGGCTATAAAGCCTTACCTTAATTTAATAATATTAGAAATTACTCTATACCGAAGGTCTTCTTAGTCTTTAAAAATATCTTAACTAGAGGTAAATACGCTAAATACCGTATATACACCTAATATAATAGATAATAACTTTATTATACCTCCTTTATCCTTATTTAAAAGGGTAGAAGATATATATAAACTAATATAGGCTATATAAGAAAGACTAATAAGATAGAGACTAAACTTAGCACTACGCGCGTATAAAATTTCTATAGCACTAAGCGACGATAATATCCTCCCCGAAGGCTTAAAGCGTAAGAGAAAGAAGAGATAGCTAATATAATTTATTCTAGATACTAAAGGACCTTTAGAATACTATTATAGCTTCTCTATAGCCCTCTTAAAAGGTTCTTAGGCGATAAATAAAATATTAGTATTAGTAGTAATATCTTAAGACTTAAATAAGCTAAAGATTTATAGAGATATATTACCTCTAGAACTAAAAGGTTAAAGAGACCTTAGTAAGTATTTATTTAGTAAATATTTTATTATAGTAGCTTATATAAAGTTTAAGGTATTAAAGGCGAAAGGAATATTTCGAGAGGTTTCTAGATAACCTTAATATAAGCTACTACCGCTTCTTTAGATATTTAAGTATAAGTTTAATATAGATAGTTATTTAAATAAGTTTAAGGCGCGAATTTATATTTAAGAAGATCTTTAGACCTCTTAAAAGGATAACTATACTATAACGCTTATAATTTAATATTTTAGAGTATTAATAGTACTTTTAATAGTGTTTAACCTTAAAATTATATAGCTCGACGCTATTAATACCTTCCTTAATAGTAATATTAATAAAGATGTTATAATTAAGTAGCTACTAGGGTTTTAATAAAATAATAAAGTCCTTTAGCTTTTAAAGGCTCTATATAACCTTAAATAGTCACTATACCTTTAGTATAACTATTTAGTAAATATCGTTACTAAACTAGACCTTAAGAGAGTCTCCGGTATAAACTATATACTAGTAAATAGCTAAGTTATCTTCTTCTTCTATATTAACGATATTATCTTCCTCTTCTTAAAGAAAGACGCTCTAAAGGTATAAGAGTTAGTTAATAAGCTATAGAGAGACCTTAAGCTAAGAAAGATTATAAAGGCTAACTAGTTCTTCGGTATATATATTATTTATAATAAATTAAGACGCCTTCTTTAGTTATATTAAGATTCTTATATTAATAAAATAATTATATATTTTAATATTAAGTACTTTATATAAACCCCTCTACTAGTAGATATATTAAATTAATATAAAGGCGAAGTATTTACCTTAAATAAATATAAGTTTTAGTTATATATTAGCTTAATTAATTTTATAGTTATTATTACTAAACTAAATATTATAAAGGTAGTCTTAATCCTCTCTTAGTATCTATAGAACCCTTTACTAAAATATATATATCTCGCTAATAGAGTATTAGCTTATTTTAGCTATTTAAAATATCTTATAATTAAATATAGAGGCGTCCTTAAGCCTTTAGAGGTTAAAATACGGCTATTTATTTAGTTACTTTTCTTTTTATTTAAGTATTACTTAAACACCGTATTTATTAATAATATAGATAAAAAGAGCTTTAATAGATACCTCTTTAGCTTATATAACGGCTTAATTAACTAGAAGGCCTTAAAGTAGGTAACTATTATAACGTCGACTATAGAAGTAGAGTTATTTATATTATCTCGATCCGTAAAAGAACTGCTATACTAATAGAGGTTCTTTAACTATATTAACTTTAGCTTTAACGGAGGCTTAATAATACAGTTAAATAATAAATAAATAATACGCCTTCTAAAGGCCGAAGAACCTCTCCTTATAACCCGCCTACACTACATTAATATATATTAGCATTAGTTATGTCAAGAGGTTTAAGAAGGCACTATCGATGTTAAATAGGTCTCTACCAGCGCTATAAAGGCAGACGGCCTTATAAAACCTCTCCTAAGACAGGTATTCGAGCGTTTTATACGACAGCTGAATCTAGTTAATATTCAGGCCGAGATTAAGAGATAATCACGCCCTAGGAGGGTGTGTTAAACCGAGCACACTCCGAGGCACCTCGTTGGCGCCGTTTAAGACAACGGCGCGTCTTAAGAGTGTCTCGAGAGTGCCTTAAGAGTGCCCCGAGTGCCTTAGAGTGCCCCCGAGTGCCTTAGAGGTGCCTCGGCGGTGGTGTTGAGGCAGAGAGGCACAGGCGTCTTTCAGATATATAAGAAGGCGCAAAGACCTCTGTAAATAAGACAGACAGCTGTACAATGGCATATGCATATATGACTGCAAATAACGCCTCAGCTCAACAGATGGTAATAGGCCCCTTACACGACCATCTGCTCGGCAAGCCATCTCCCATCCACCAGATCTGATAGCTATGGAGCGCCGCAAACTTGCCCTCCGCATCCTGGCACGCGTAGAATAAATTCCTGCCATGGTTCTGCAGCCCGCTCCGGTTGCGTCTGAAGCTGAATTCATCGACACGGACACTGTGCGGAGATGATGCGTGAGGCGTAGTAAAGCCCACGGGCTTCGATTGCCGCGGCGTGACATACATCTGTTGCCAGCCCGTCGGGGACGAGTGGATAGACTGGAAAGTCAGGGTGCCGATGCCGTTCTGGGCGCCCGAAACGATCAATGGTTCCGAGTACGTTTGGTACTTGATCTGTCCGATGTAGGCGCTGCTGTTGGCGTAGAACAGGCTGAAAGACTGGAGCTCCGACATGTCGAAGCGGCCGCCGCCAATGGCGAGATCGTAGCTGGGGAGGGCCCCATTCTGGAGGTCCTGAGGATGCGCAGCGTCAGGTCCGTTGCGAACTTCAATGGGCAAGGCCGTGGCTAGGCCGGAAAGAGCCACTGCTGCGGCGAGAAGGGTGAATTGTCTCATTGTGGGTGATAGAGTATGCTCAGAGGTTAGTGATAGATCGCAGATGATCACAGATTTGGTCAGTCAGAGGATTGTTCACTGTGTCGAGCGTGTTTAGTATGATAGGTAGGAGCCTGCTCAAACCTTGTGGGATCTTAAGCTTCGGAAGCACAGAGCCTGTGCAGAGCAGAGTAGGATAGAATGTCATGTAGACATCTGCATGAATTGTTTACCTGATAGTCACGCCAGATTGGATTCCAATCAATTTATCATCAGCTTGATCAAAGATCTCTCTTTTCGAAGCATGATGAATCGGATGGGAGCAGTCGACAGTATGTCCACCGAACAAGGGACTTTGAGGATGTTGTTCCTGTTCTATCGAACCGGTGCTTGTCATCTTCCATGCTGTGGCACTGTGGAGGAAGCTGGCAAATACTTCGGGTCGGCGATTATGGGATAGAGACAGCCAAGGCATGCAATTCTGTGACATCTGAGAAATCGAATCTGACAGAATGTCGTCGGGTAACTCCACCGATGTCGCCCTGTGGAGGTATAGATGATCATGAGAGGTTTAAAAACAAAGGCGGATGTTAGAGAAGAGCAAATTAAGAATCAGGATGCCCAATCAGAGAGACGCCATTTTCGGGCGTTATAATTAATCGAACCACAATCTCGTTATTCTTCCTTCTCGACAAATGGTATCTTTCGACAACCAGTCTGGGCACGAATAAGAGCATGTCACACCACTTTCACACTGTTCACATGTCCTCCCACTCTCTTACTCTCCCACTCTTGGCTGGTCAATCTCAGATGCCTTGTCTTGTGCTGTTTACGTACCCGCGTGTCTAGGCATTCCATTCCGTGATGGCCGAGCCTTGCACAGCGATCGATCATGCGAGCACTTTCCCCGTCATTATCCTGAGCATGCCGGGTCCATGCCAGGAGCACCCTTCTTCGCCAAGTACTAAGCTGATGACTGCTTGGGATGGTGTGGCGTTGCTCGATGCATGCGTCCCAGTTTATATTCAGGTGTGCGAATGACCACGCCTCAACCACGACGTATTGGCCATTACTGTATGCGTACAGTCTCGGAACACCGATCAATATCGCCTGATAATCGAGATTATACTTATTTACACACACTCAGTTAATCCTCATTCGTCATAGAGAATGGATACCACAATTGATGCAAAACTAGTAGGGAGGATGATTCACTCGGATTGCTCACAGCATCATTGCCGCAGTAGCAACAAAACACCACATACAGTGTCCGAAGGGCAGCAGACTCCGGCATCTCTCGTCGCGGAGAGATGGCCTCCTGAGTTCTTGCACTGCGGAGTCTGGCCACCTTCACGACAGCCGGCCCAGTGCAGTGGTGATGCAACCGACAAGGCAGCACCGAAGGGACGCAAAGTGAAGTCACCAGGACAGCCGACTCAGGTCTATCCCAGCGGGATGCCCAGGACCGATAAAGATGCCACTGACTCCGAGAGCTCCGACTCTAGCGTCGATGGATCTAAAAATGGAGACGACGACGACGACGACAACGGCGGCGGCGGCAATGACATGGCCATCAGCCCCGAAGAACCAGTGATAATGACGTGGGACGAACTTTCCGACGCTGTGGACGTCCTGAGAATGGTCCCGAACCAGTCATCCGGAGGCGACATCCAACCCCAGACCGCAAGATGTATGTACGCCCTTGGCAGTCGTATCCCTGCGCTATTCTCCATCTATGTCTATGCCCATATTCATGATCCTTGCCGACAGCTGACAATATCCGCCATTCGCTTAGTCAAAACACCATACTCGGTTCTCAAACTCGTCGCCCGTCACGGCAGCCGCTCCACCAAGCAACCTCCTCAATCATCTTCAGCAGAGAAGCCTGCGTCGCCACGCCAAACTCTCTTGGACCAAGAGTTTCAGGCAGAATGCCAGGCTCGGCTCGAAATCAACGACTATCTCGACACCCTGGCAGATGGCGGCGAGTTCGACGAAGGCTATGGGTGTGTATGGCCTCTGGAGGACTATCGCCGCAAGGGATGGGCGAAGGAGATGATACTGGCCTATCCTGTTGAATGTACGGAGTTTGTGAAGAAGGTGAGGGAGCAGCTGGAACGCAAGCAACGCAGGTATATGAGAGACGGGGACGTGTTCTGATATTAATCGCTTTGGATCCAAGCCGGCCGAAGTACTTTAGGCAATCGCACGATGCGCTGTAATCTGGTAGAGGAATGCCGTTTGGACGCCGCGCAGCTTACATGGCTGCGTACTTCCGAAGTCTGACACTGCCTTTACAAGTTGAATCCAGAGACGACAGATGGATTCGAAGAATTCACTCGCAGCCTGTTGCACACTTGGATTCGGCTGATGTCAAGCTTCTCGATTAATACACTGAAATCATGCCAGGCTGCGGCAGAGATTTAAGCAATAAGGTAAACATCATCCTCTGTCTGGTAGTATGCAGGCCAATCTTCTCCACACCCTCTGATCCCCTGTCCAAGTCACTCCAAGTGTTAGGGCATATGTGTCGGTGATTATTCCAATATCGTTGAGGTTCGAAGCATCGGGATAAGGACAGCAGGCCTATGTGGCTGATCAATATATACCCTTGATAGGAGTTTTGCCCCGCGACTGTCCTCGTAAATGGTGTTGTTCACAAACGAAAATGAAAGAACTACCAGTTACTCGGTATGTTCGTAACGACAGGGACAGTGGCGTCTCTGCGAATGGCGGATTAAGGTCTATGGCCTGCCTCCAAATCATGTCCTCTGTCGAATGCCCGGTGTGAGAATAGGATAAATCTTGGCCATAAAGTCCTGGGAATAGCAACTACTGTGTACTGTAAGGAGGAGGAGCTTATCCGCTCATAGTTGTCGACGGCGCCCCACGGGGATGATGATCCAATGCCGAGCTTTGGCCCATTCGACATTGCAGCCAAACTGACCTTGGTGCGGCCAGACAATAGCATTCATCCTGTTCATCGTCGAAACATGGCGTCGAGCATTTACCCCAGGCGAGGGCTAGAGGGGGGATTAGGGAGAAGGAATTGTCGGCTCGCCCTTTTGAGTTTGAATGAGCGAGAGCCCTACTACTAATCGAGCCATCTGCTCTACCCTAGTTATCACGTGCCGCTTCGACATTCTTGGCAATGTGGATCCCACATTCTGAAATCCGCGCCGAGAACTTCCAACTTCACCGTCGCAGGCACGATTTCAACGTGAGAAATCTACCACTTGACGTACAACCCTTCTTTGCGCAGTCCCAAATGTGAGTCTACCCACCAGGAGTTCCCCCTGAAAGGCACGGCCCAGCACCAAATCCAATGCACGCACAATCCCCTCGGGCTCAAAGGAATAATCTAACATCAACCACAGCGGCAGACGAAAAATCAGAGAACCGTCCTCTCTCCGCGCGCAACCTCAATCATGTCTCACGAGAGCGTCTGGTACTCGCGGCCCCGAACCTACGGCAAGGGTTCGCGATCATGGTGCGTTTCCATCCCCCGCCACCTGTCCGAGTTCGAAGATGTCCTGTCGCCGGGATAAGGTCCTCTGTTCCAGAAGAGATGAAACCGCCCTTGAGAGGGAATTGAGCGAACGAGTGAAAAAGTCGAGTTGGGTGCAGAGGCAAGAGCAGAGGGTGGTACATCGGCGTAAAACGGGTTATGATCATACAGGACATCGGAGGACAACCATTTTTCACATGCAAGCTAGACGAACAAGGTCTGTACTGACACTGTGGTCGTCCATAGCCGAGTCTGCACCCACACGGCCGGTCTGATCCGCAAGTATGGCCTGAACATCTGCCGTCAGTGCTTCCGGGAGAAGAGCCAGGATATCGGATTCATCAAGGTACGAACTACAGCACGGTTTCGAGTAGAGAAACTATGGAATACGGATACCCCGAGACGGACGCTTGCTGACATGGTTTCTCTTGAAGCACCGATAAATATGTCCGACAATGCACAAGATCCGCGGCTGAATCGAACATCGACGTCTTGATCTTGGTGATAAGGGGAGGCTTAGAGTCCTGCAAGGGGGGAGAAATCAAGGGAGCCGCAAGACGGTGTTCGGATTCCATGCTGAGAGCGTCCTGTTCTCATCGCGCTGATCGATCGGCGTGGCGGGGCGGAAAGGCTTGCAAGCACGGTGGGGAGGGCAGTCAACTTTCAACCAGGGTCGTGAACGGTGCTGTTCTGCAGTATTTGCGAACGGCATCGTATGCTAGAGCTGGATTCACGCAAACTGAGTCTGGGAAACGAGAAATTTCTTCAAAAGCCTTGCTCCTCTCGTCTTGTCTCGTCTCGTGAGATCCTTGCCCCATTACGTGCCTGACCCGCTACCGAACCCACGGTGATTGATAGGGTCTCAAGAACATTCGAGTTGAAGTAAAAGTACAAGTCTTCCAGGCATTCTGCACGCCGGCTATCAAAAAGTACAGCCACCCGATATTGAATTAAAGAGGCCCGGGGATGAACGCCGCCATCAGATCAAGCCAGAGCCTGATCATCTCCGTGCACTCCATTGACCACAGGCACCGCCCGTGGCGGCAGACTGCCCAGCTCACAAACCACCAGATCTAGGAACTCGGCGGGAGTGACGTCGTACATGAGATTCAGGAGGAAGAGGTTCGGCTGATCTTTCCATCCCTCCAGCCCCGTTGACGAGTTCTTGTCATCCGCATCCTCGTCGTCTTTGTCTTTCTGGCTGCCCTGCTGCTTCTTGCCGCCTTTCCCAGCCTCAACTGGATATGCCGCGGGTTTCGTGGAAGAGAGGACGTCGAGCTCCTCGACCTCCACCAACGCATCCGCGTCACCCACCTCGTTCAGAATGATACTATCCAACGCGGCCTTTGCGGTGAACTTGACCGTCTCACACAGCACAACAACAGGCGCCACGCGCGCTTTATTCTTGCCGCCGCATTCCTTCGCCATCATGGCCACCATCGCTGACCCCGCTCGGGAGAGTAAATTTCCGTTGCCGAGCATGGCGGAGGCGCCTAGAAAGCATTTCGTTACCGCGTCGCCCTCGGCGTGATATGACAGCACGTCGGATAAGCCCGAAAGCAGTGTATATTGCACTTTTAGTCCCGCGCGTACCAGGCTGCGCGCGAGATTCCGTCCCTCGAACATCGGTCGTGAATCAACCACAATGACCTTGAACCGCTTTCTCTGAGAGTGGGCGGTAAGAAGTGTTTTCTCGACGATGCTGCTCTTCGCGTACGTGAGGATGACGTCTCCGTCTTCAATCCGCCCACTCGCTTCCCGAGCGATGACCTCGTCGGCTAGGGTGATTCGTTCGCGGATGAAGAGGTCGATGGCCTGGCAAAGGGATGACTTTGCTTCACTGTCCGTGGCGTCTACGGGCTGCGTGGAGATCAGATTCTTTAGCCAGCGGATGCTGTTCCCTTGGGACATGCTCAGAGGGCGTGCGTTGCGGAGGTACGCGATTTGGTGGTTCAGGTGGGTCAGTAGGTGGCGAGACAACGCGACGCCAGGCGGTGTCGTGTACGTTTGAATGACCTTCTTGAAGGCGAGGAGCGTCGCGACACAGCGAGCGTTGCCTCCACAGATGACGTGGTCGCGGAGTTGAAGGCCCAGTGACACCACGGCCGGATGAATTTCTCGACCCGCCCCAGAGAGTGTGGCTTTCTTTTCTTTTGGGTAGAGGTGCGCGAAGATGGGGACGCGCTTGACTTCCGCTCGTTTCTCCTTCTCCATGGCTGCAACCTGGGGTGTTTGCTGTTGCTGCTGCTGTGATCCTCCTCGAATTGGCAGACTTTTCCCTGACGGTGTCCTCTTGTGATGCGAACCCGTCTCACTCTCCCTCTTGGATGTCGACGGCCGTCTCTGGCTCTCCGCCCTTGAGCCAGACGTCCCTGACTGAGCCTGTGCCTGCGCCTGCGCTTGGGCTTGGTTCTCTTCTACCGCTTGCTCTCCTTTGGCAGCGACTTTCTCCGCCCTCCTCGCTGCTTTCTCTGCAGCCTTCTGCCTCTTCAGTGCAGCACCCGTGAGTTTCACCCCGGCTCCCGCTTCCGCTATGTTTTGGTCTGTAGTAGTCCGAGGCGCAGCATCTGGCCGAGGCTTGGATTTCTTCGATTCTTTCGCTTCTTCGTTCTCGTTGGACGCTGGGTTTTCCCCGGCTTGGCCGTTTCCATTCGAGAGAACAGTCTCACTAGGCGCTGGCATGGTGAAGGCTGTGGCTTTGGGATTGAGCGCAGTCCCTCCGCTGGCCGAGTTCGAGTTCGAGTCGGCCATCGCCCGTAGACTGTCTGGCGGTAGATCGTGCACAGGGTCGGGAGGAGGTCCTTTCGGTATCTGGTGAGGCCGGATTCTGGGCGATAGAGTGGGTTGTGAGTCGTAGTGAACCTTGACTCATTTTGCAGAAAGGCCCTTCTCCACTTACCTCTGCCAAGCCTTATCTCGAACTCCATTTCGGATTCGATGCCAGAGACTCTTCTCCTTCTTCGACTTCATGGTGCACATTCGGCTGAAACAGGCGGAGGTAAAGCGACGATCGCATGGAGCCATTCATGGTTCTCTCTTGTATTCTCATTCCTGGAGCAGGTCGCCGGGGCTGTGCGCTGGCCGTTCGGTCCTACATACATCCTGCCCAATCTAATGCGTCAATACAAGCCTTCGGCACTCAGGATGTTTCTGTGGTCTTAACATGTCTCTCACTACCAGACCTTTCTCAACACTATGTACGGGGTTTGATCATCTAGGGGAACAACACCAGAACTCCTCGCTTTGCGCCTGGTCATTCTCATCATTCAAAGTGTAGGGCTTCGAATTCATGCCGCAACGCTGATCCCGAACATCTCGTGGTCGGCCGCGATCTTCTTTTTGAACATACCCAGATCAGAAATCAACGCTTCCATCTCGGCTTGCATCTCGGCGGCCTCATCATCAGCTTCAGAATCAGTCTCGATCTCGTCACTCGATGCTGTCTCGTCTTCATAGATCATGTCAGGCGTAGGGACTCTAGACCTCTCGCCGACAGACTCGGTCTCGTCCTTGCTGATGACGATCGGATTCTTGAGCTCCTCCAGCACAAGCTTCAAGTGGATGCTCAGTGCTTCCTTCTCTTCTTCCAGCTGTCGAACCTTGGACTCGGAAATAGCCAGCTTCTCCTCCATGATCTGCAGCATATTCTCGTACTTTGTGGTGAATTCTCGGATCTTCTCAGACTGGGCGTCGGCAGATTCTTGCACAGCCTTCATTACAGAGGCACTACCATTCTGTTGCTGTTGGCTGAGCGTCCACCTCAACGTCCGGATGGTCTCTGCCATTTCATTAATCTGAGCATCTTTCTCTCCAGATGAGACATGGTCTTGGTTGACAATAGCTTTGGTGCGAATATGCTTGGCTTGATCTGCATATCGAAGTGTCGACAGCGTTTCGTCGTAGTCCGATGGGGCAATGCAAGCAATCATGGCAGTCTTTGAGTTCCCACCGAGCGAGTCCTTCAACAGCCACGTCAAGATCGAGTCGCGATAGGGTACGATATCGCGGTTCGATCGCTGCTTGTTGTGCAATCGAGAGTGCTTGGGATCGGCAAGAGCAGCAATGACCCTCCCAAGCGTGGTCAGTGATTTGTTGATGTTCCCGCCTTCTCTCAATCTCTGACCAGTGGCCTCTGTTGCCTTTGCTCGCTCAGATCCTGCCAGATCGACGAGCCGTATCCGTGCCAGTCTCTCGGTCGTTTCGTCTGTGTGGTAATCGTGGTGGATCTGCTTCAGCATAATCGTAAAGACGGCGTGGGAACGAGAAGAGGTGTCATTCATCTTGGTGGAAGCCACGGTTCTTGAACGGTCGCCCATTCGCATATATTTCAGGATTTCGGCGTAGTTCTTCACCTGAATTTCTGTCAAGTCTTTGACGTAAGGTCCTTCGCTGGGAGACTCCCGGATTTTGAGGTACTGAGGAGGGTCGGTTCGGGGTTGAAATAGGTCTCTGACGTGCTCGTTGTAGACTTCAAAGTAGGATACCCTCACGCTGTAACTGATGTTGGCGCTCTCATTGGCTTCGATCCGCTGGAATAAGTCTTCACATGTCCTCGGTATCAAACCCGACTGTTCCGGCGTTCCCATCATGGTGTAACTCTTTCCTGAGCCAGTTTGCCCATACGCGAAGATGCACGTATGGTAACCCTCGAAGTTGTGATCCAGGAATTCTTCTCCCAAACAGTTGTATACATCCTCTTGGGTGGCATAGTGAGTGTCTCTCGGGTTGTGGGACCAGAACGAATTGTCAAACGTGAACAACTTTTCGTCGACTACTTTTCTTGTCTGTGTTCTTGTGTTTGCAGGGTCGCTCGAAGGTGGCGCTAATAGCTTCGTTGATTGTGTATGCGGGTTCATCTGAATTAGGCATTGTGCGCCTCTCTCTATTTCTGCAATGAAAGGTTAACCGTGTTCAAGTTAGAGGCCACAAGTGCTCACCTCGAGGGAGAAACGCTCTGACTCTAACCACGACCTTGACGTTCCCGCCGGGACTCAAGCCGTTGTTTGGCGCCATTGGGACGTTTACAGGCGTCTTTGACCTCAGCGAGGGACTTGATGCGGTTGAGGGTGTCTTTGGGCGCGCGTCATGGGAGATGGTGCGTGCCGGCGGCACCATGGTGGACTCTCTATCCAAAAGCTCAATGCACACTTCGACGACAGTGAGATATCTAGTTCGCAGAGAAACATACATGAAAAGAAGGTGAAGCGACGATGCTCATCAGGCCGGCCGCTAGTGTCGCTCCGTCTGGGTTGTTCGTGGAGTCGCAGAACCCAAAGTGAGTGAATTTCGGGTTAGATCCAAACAATGACGCAGATTGCGGTTCTCCAGCGTCGCCTCGGTTGCCCCCGCAGCCCCGTCAAAACTCAACTCTTCTACCAGGTACTCGGTACAATACTTCGTATCTCACCCTAGCTCCTCGATTTTTCGCTTTATACTCGATGAGTGTCCTTGCAGTCGGTCGAGACTGACCTTAATGCCCTTCACGTCGCTTATTTCGTCGCCCTTCCTTTGCGCTCGCGGTACCTTTATCTCCTCAGTCTCGCCTTCTTGCTCGGCCAGAACTCCCAGACCCAGGTCCATTTCGATGTAGTGGTCTGCATCGTCCGATATCTCATCAATTTTCCTGTCATGCGATGTCCCTAACGTCTCAAGTTCAGCATTTGCCTGCTGTAGCTGTGGCAGAAAGGCCTGCAAACGCGACTTGAGATCTGGTTCTGGAGCTAGATCCCGCGATAACTGATGAGCCCTTGTTTCCTTGACTCGCACACCCTCCTTCTCATCAGACGACTCTACTTCGGATAGCCCATTATCTTCTGTGTCGTCTGACCCCGAGGATGTGGTTGTTTCCTCTTCCCCTTCTGCGCTACCATTCTCGTTATCGGTAGAGCTTTCATCTTCGCCGGGTGGCGCGATGACCCTGCGCAAAAGTTGTGCATGTCGAACAGGCAATGAGATCTCCGATGAAGATGAGGAGGTTGTCGATGATACGTCGTCATCTTCCCAGGCATTGATCTCCTCCAACAGTGGTTGCGCGCGAGTTTTGCGTCGCTTCACCCCCCTTTCATTTGCATGTTCAGACATCTTCAGATTGTCAAAGAATCGACGAGCGTCTTCCACCACGCTAACACGAAGATATATATTGCACGTAATATTGCCGAAGAAAATATTAGCCAGTGATAATGTCTGTTGTAATTGAGGTGCTGAATACAAAGTCAAGTGCCACGGTTTCGGTGATAAAAATCACGTTTCTTGGCAGCAAAGCTGTTGGTAAAGCTGCCCCGAAATCCACGTGCGGCTCAACTAGGCCGCGCACACCGCGCGGCTGATGTCTGCAACTGCTCGCCTCTGCCACTCATCCTCATTCTCACTTCTTTCCGCATTCCATCGACCCGCGGGCTCGAGCTCAAGAACTAAGGGAATGCTAAAGGGGCGTGCAGCCGGAAGTTAATGGAGTCTGCGGCAGGATTGCCGATGCGAGGCGCCTTCCTCGATCGGGGCACAACATGGAGGCCTTAGCTTTGCATACACTGTTTCCTTTCCCCCGCTAGTAACGACGCAGAACAATGATTTACCGCGGGGTCTGGCGAATGTGTGTCTGCCATCGCCTTGCCTCTCGCATGCCTCCATCTGAGTGCTGAATCCAAGGAACCTGAACATCCCTTGTCACTGATAAGCGGAAGCCCTCGTAATCACAGGAGGATACTTTCACTCAAACCGTGTCTAGCACCAGGTAGCTTTGATAACTGCATATCTCCTGCTCGCATGACGGATAATGTCTGCGCCAACCCAAGATGCCGCCTCATCCATGCCTTATCAGGGCAGAGAGTCTAGGGGATTTCCTTGCAGTCTATATAAATCCCCTTGGGGCTGTAGTGTCTCACGGTTGAGAGAGTCCCAGGTTCGCCTCTCAGAGCCCATACCATGGCTACGACAGTGCCCAATGACGATGGCCATGCCGTCGACCATGTCCTGTCGGCCTTGGACATTAAGGAGAAAGACGTCGCAGAGATCTCGGCCGAGGCTGTGTCTATCGGGCTGGGAGAGGCCATTGCCTCAGACGAGCCGGCGACAACCCGACTGGAGCTGTGGTCCTGGTATGCGTATTATTTCGGGAACAACTCTGCCGGACCTCTCTCCTATACCCCTCTGAGTGGGTGCCCTCTGGCTCGATTGTCTCTGTGGACAAGGCTAATGTAGACATAGTCTTCCAATACCTGCTCTACGATGCCGGCTTCAACGGAAACGATCCAAGTCAAGACTGTAGCGATGCTGATGCTCCCTGCCTCGTCAAGTTCGGCACCAGCAACGTGAACGCCAGCACCGTGGTCTTGATCTGCAACGGCATGGTCTTCGCTTTCCAGGGTGTCCTGCTGCTGTTTCTCGGATCCATGGGCGACTATGGCCCATGGAAGAAATGGATCTTGATCACGTCGTCGGTCGTCTGCTGGGCCACGCAGTTCGGCTTTCTTGGTTTGAAACACGCATCCCAGTACAATATTGCAATTGCGCTCTACATCTTGACGAGTAAGCACTTGCCTATGTCCTTTCCCCTTGAGGGACGGTTTTGCTCATGGATTCAGGCATTGGGTACAACCTAAGTTACGCTTTCTGGACGCCCTCATTCCCCCAGCTCGCGCGCAACACATCTCAGGCTCTTGAAGCCAAGCGAGCGTACTTGGCCGGCGAGATGAACGAAGAAGAATACAACAAGAAAAAGATGCTCCAGCGTAACAGACTCAGCAACATTGCCTTCTGCTGTACGAGCGTCGGTTACACCTTCACTCTCCTGATTGCCCTGGGCGCGGCGTACGGTCTGCACGCAAACTCGTCCGACGCCGGAAACCTGCACGCCGCTGTCATCATCGTCGGTATCTCCACCGGTGTCTGGATCCTGGCAGGCACACCTTGGTTTTTCCTGGAAAAGTCACGCTCGGCTCCGCTGCCCGAGGGGGAGAGCTATCTATCCGTCGGTGCGAAGAATTACTGGTTCGTGTTTGGCAACATCAAAACCCTCAGCCACACCTGGCTGTACCTGGTCGGGTTCTTCCTCATCTCGGATGGATACGCGACCACGAATCAAATCGTCGGCATCTGCCAGTATCTGATCATCGATTATAGCGTGACCATCTCGACCGAGATCGCCATCGTCCAAGGAGTCTGCAGTGCCGTGGGGATCTACAGCTTGCACTTCATCCAGAAACGATTCCAGATCAAGACGAAGCCCATGCTCATGACCATCAGCTGCTTCCTGATCATGGTCCCCGTCTGGGGTAAGTCCCTCTCCCCACAATCCATGGAACGGTATTATGGAGCGAAACGCTCACATTGAGAAACAGGCTGTATCGGCATCGGCACCACCAATTTCGGCTTCCACAAGGTCTGGGAGATATGGGGCTATTCGGTCTTCGACTGCCTGCTCGTCTCCCCCTTCTACGCCTTCTCCGCCACCATGCTGAGCGACATCTGCCCCAAGGGCCGCGAAGTCACCTTCTTCGCGCTATACTCGCTCGTGAGCAACTCCACCGCCTGGATCGGCCCCATCATCTCGGGCGTCATCATCGATCGCACCGGTAACACTTGGGCCGGCTTCCCATTCTCGCTCGGCCTGAGTGTCGCTGGATTTATACTAATCTGCTGTGTCAACGTGAAGAAGGCGCAGGAGCAGTGCGCGGAATACGCGCGGAATGACCCGACACTGCAGAGGTCGCGGATCCGAGCGAATTAGAGGGAGATTCCTTTCCCTTCTGGGATCGAAGAAAGCGACGTGAGACGTGAGACCTGAAAGACATAGGTATATATCGAGGATCATTCTAAGGGTACAATATAGTACCGGGTCCTACGGTCGTCTATACGCTGGAGCGAGGCTTGATGGCCATGCATTTTGTATCGTATTGAAATCAACCTCATGATGCCTGTTCATCGTAGATTTCGGTACAGAGGATAATGAGGTATGTATCTGACATGAAACCGAAATGCACTTCAGTGGAGAATTAATTAACCCAGCTTTTGGAGACGTTCCGCCACACGCCCATAGATGTATAAATACTAAGCGCTGTAGCTCTACTCTACTTGTCCTATACATCTTTCTCTCGCGGACTCGAAACCCCATCACACATGATCCCGCGGGACTGTAGACGAATAATCCCGCCCAAAGACGCTGACCCCATTCTCAAACGCGTCAAACCTCGCGGTCAGATGAAACTCGGTGCTCGACGAACTGATCTTGGTCCATCCCTCAATCACCAAATCCAGCCCCTCGCGCCCATATTCCTGCTTGAACAGCATTTCGCCCCTCGCGGACAGCGGATCGTCCGGACAAACGGAATATATGCACGTGCTGGTATCCCCGTAATGCCACCCAATGGCCTCGAACTCGATCAGCCCGGTGTCTAGGATCCGGGTGAGGGTCTTTGTGCCCGTTTCCGTATCTTCGGCGATGATGGCGCTCATTTTCTTGCCGGGGCGGAGGATGCGAGTTTTCAGGGCTGGTCCGTTCGCGGCGGGCTCGAAGGGCCTGAGCTCCGGATCGCGTTGATGGCCTTGCGGGCGGGTGGGGATTTCCAGCTTACTTTGAGAGGTGGCGATCGTGAGGGTTGCCAGTTCGGGCGAGGGCCAGCAGATGGGGAAGTAGCATGTCGAGAGGGCGAGGCGGAGGTGGCTTCCAACGCCGAGGCATTGGCCGCAGTCGTTCAATTGGATTGTCACGTCGTAGAAATGGCCTGGTTCGAGGGGCTGGGGATCCGTGTGGCTGTTTCGATGCGTCAGGTTGAGCAGTCCGAAAGATATCCTTGTCGCGGACCCGTCGGGGAGGACCTCGGAAAGGACAGCGGCGATCAGGGCGTTTGGTTTGTCGCTCGTGACGCGGAGGTGGAGGACCGGCGCACCCAGCAGATCCAGCGGCTGAGTCAAGGTTGGTCCGTCGAAAAGGAGCGAACCGCCTGCTTCGGCGTGCTGGTCGCCGGGGAGATCGAGATCGAGACCAGCGCACCAGAGGCCCGCGGCGAAGCCCACGGTCATGGGAGAGCAGATTGAGAGTTCTTCGTCGGCGGTCGTCGAGGGCTCGTCATCACTTAGTCGCCCTCTTGACAGACTCAGGGTGCGAGGCTTGATGCCGTGAGCAGGCCAGCTGCTCTCTGCTACCCAACGGCCAGGTCGGAAATCATACTGCGTGCGCGGAGGAACGGCATCCTGCAGATAGCAGCGCAGCATGGGCTCATCCATGATGCCGGTTTCTTTGCCTTTGAGCCACTTATCCCACCAGCGGATCGTCTCCTGCAAAAACCCAATCTGAGGACCCGGCGTCGCAAAGTTGGGATACGCATGGGCCCAAGGACCGATCAAGCCCTTACGAGGACATTCGAGATGTTGCAGCATCCGGAAGACTGCGTTCGTGTAGCCGTCCGACCAAGCACCCACCACGTAGACGGGGCATTGGATGGCGCTGTAATCTTCACAGATTGAAGCATGTTTCCAAAACTCGTCGCGTCGTTGATGTTCATGCCATTCCACCATCCAGTTCCCACCAGCTTCCAGCCGGTCCATCCAGAGGTCGCGCCACTTATCGCCCACCAGGGCTGGGTCCGGAGGGGTGGGAGTGATGCTGAACATGGTGGCGCCCCATGTGAAATTATCCACGAGCAGACAGCCACCCATATAATGGACATCATCTGCATATCGGTCGTCGGTCGAGCAGAGCGAGATGACGGCCTTCAACTCAGGAGGGCGCCGCGCCGCCACTTGCAGCCCATTGAACCCACCCCACGAGATTCCGATCATTCCAACCGACCCCGAACACCATTCCTGCGCGGCTATAAACTGGAGGACTTCTAGAGCATCGTCCTGCTCCTGCTTGAGGTATTCGCCCAGCAGAACGCCCTCGGAATCGCCGCTCCCCCGCATGTCGACGCGAACACAGGCATATCCATAGGAGGCGACGTAGGAATGATTGAGAGCATCCCGTTCAGCCGTTCCATCCCGTTTTCTGTAGGGCAGATACTCGAGGATGGCTGGGACTGGGTTTGTGGTCGCGTCCTCGGGCAGCCAGATCATGGCGGACAGGATAGTGTTGTCCGAAAGTCGGATTTCATCGTGCTCACGAATGCTGATGGACACCGGGAAAGGAGACATGCTTCCCATGCTTTGATGTTGGTTTGTAGGCCAATATGAGCGGATGGATCATCAGACTGTCGAGACTGTCCTTTGAATTGCAGAGGCAGTGGCTCGGGGAAAAGACTTGGGCTGAGATCCTGTAGCCTGGACAATGTCAAATCTCTTGACACTTCACGCTATTGCCTGTCTAGGGCGTTGGTGTTTAGCTTCGCTTTGAGATAGAGTCCTCGGCCGTCGTCAACTTCACGATCCGATGCGGGAAGTCTCTTCGCTAGTCGGCGGCAACAACAGGATTTTGTGGCTGTTGGCGAAGCCTGGGCGTGTCTCCCAACTCTTACCCATTTCGGACTGTATCTATGGTGCTCCATGACTCGCTTTTATCGGGTATCAAAAGGGAGATCTGGTCTGCAACGGGGGATACGAGGAAGTGGGTGAGTGTTGGCTTTGCGGGGGCGGATCCCTTGCCAATTAGCGCGGCAAGTTGCCTGACAATACCATCGTCCGTATTGATACCGTCACGCGCTAGCTGACCTGGAGCCAATGAATTGGCCAGGAACTGACCAATGGTATCCTCGGCCGAGCGACTCGCGTCACTAACCGCAATCAGCGACAGAGCTTCCTCCGACTCAGCTCTCACCTGAAAGATAACAAAAGCACACCCATTCCTTATCAGTTTCCGCCGCCTCAAACCTCTGAACTAAGCGAGTGTCCAGCCTACAAGAAAAGGCCGTATATGTTTACCTCAACGTGAAGAGCGTGAGATAAGTACCGCGTACCGAGACCGAGGCTATGGATCAAGGTGATGTCCTAAGTGGCGTACCAGCCTGGTTCTCCTTCAATATACCGCAAAGAGATACTGAGCCTAGCTGCCGCTTGGTGCAGTCCCTGAAAACACCAAGTCTTGATTCTAAGAGATTAATAACCTCTCCAAAGTAAAAGGCTCGTGGACAGTCGAAAGTCCCCGACGGAGTGTCGACGCCTTATAAGAAGTGGGGGGCCCCGACTACTAACAGCAGTTGCCTAACGCCTACGGAGCAAGGAAGACGAGCATCAGTTGTCCACAATTGAAGACCATACAACATGGCAGCAGAAGTTGCTATGCCCTTGGCGTCCGAGCCAGCTACATTGCTCGACCACCTTGAGTTGCCAGAGTTCGACCCTGCCATCCACCTAGCGTTCCAACCACCTGCCCAACGCCACACCTTCAGCGAGGTTGGCCTGCAGCAGCCGCAGAATGTCCCAGACCTATGCTATACCGACCCATTTCCTCTGTTCTCGGAAGAAGGAGTACGTATCCTCAGACGCGAGATGCTCAGCAGGCAAATGTTGGACAACTATCTCAAGTCATGGGACCGGGCTCCTGCTTATGTTGCTGGACATGAAAGGGTCAGCCTTTGCCCCCTCTCTTAGAGCTAAACGGTGAAGCAACAGATGGACTGACTCAACTCGGGTGAGATTAAAGACCGCGAAGTTCACGCTCCAAGCCTGGAAACATCCCGCCACCCAAGCTGCCATTGACAGAGCAGCCGGATTCGCCCTGCGGCCTCTGAACAAAGTAGGCGACCTAGCCATGCTGAACATTCAACTAGGTCCTGAAGGACTGCCCGGGGTGTACAAGCTCACGGAGACTCCCTTGCCGGCACAGTCGCCCCCTGACATCAAGAAGTCCAAGTACGACAGCGTTCCAATCGATTCATGGCACAGAGATCAAGTCCCCGTCGTGTGCGTGGTCATGCTCAGCGACACAAGCACCATGGAAGGAGGTGAGACGGCCATCAAGACCGGCGATGGCTCCATCGTCAAGGTCAGAAGCGCGACCATGGGCGGCGCGGTGATCATGCAGGGCGGAGTTGCAGAGCATGCCGCTTTACGGGCGACCAATGTGCCCGAACGTATCAGTATGGTGACCAGCTATACATACGCTGATCCCAATCTGGGAGACCAGTACACGACTCTTCGGAGCGTAGATCCCGCGACCGATGATATCCCTTTGACGTGCAACCAATATTTGCAGGAGAAGCTCATCCGTCTGCGAGGGCGCGTGGATTCGGTCCTGACGACTCTGATGGACAAGGAGAAGAGCGGGGAGATGATCGAGCGGGAGGAGGTGGAACGGTGGATCAAAGAGCAGACGGAGTTCCTGCGCCACAGTGCGTGGGAGATGTACGAACGGATCCCGAATTTCTTGCACAAGGATGCCCCGGAGGATCTTATTCGGGAGTACCTCAAGTAGAACGATAACTAGAATCATATTCGTTTAAGCCCAACACCGAAATGATACCTTCTCAGACTGCTATCACTGGCGTGCCTTTCTGCTCCCATTGGCGGGCAAGCAAGGTCCAGTCGGAATTCCCACTCTGCCAGAGCTCTTGCAGAAAGGTCAGAATTGCGGCGTAGTGCTCGAACCGAGTGTTTGCAGACAGATTCTGACAATAGCCGCTGATGGTGCCCATGCGTTGTTCATCTCCGCAGCAAGAAACTCCGGCGATGAAGAGGGGCCATGCAAGATTGTGCAATGAGGCGTTTATGTCGTCAAACTGGTTAAACACTCTGAAGAGTCTGTGGGTGTACGCCTCCGCAATCGGTCCGCCGCCCGGAGATACGCAGAGGCGCTTGCATGCGAAAATCATACCGGCATACTGATATGCCAGGACGAGTCTTATGAAGTCTCGTTTGGCTGACCTGGTCAACGTCTGAGCGAGCGGTCCCAAAGCCACTAATGTCGAACCGCTTGAGAGCTCGAACTCTTCTTCGAGATTTTCAGGCGGCTTGGCTGGCTTGGTCTTGTCCAGGGACGTAAGGGTGATTCGGTGCAAGATGTGGAGGAACTCGCCAAACGGAACATCTTGTTGCTCGATATTTGGAAGGATGGCGTGCTGAATATGGTCGTAATCGAACAATGTCGTACATGCCAGGACGTCGTAAATGGCCAGTTGATTTTTCAGAAAGAAGGTGAGCTCGTCGCCGGGAGACTGTTTCAATTCTAGTGAGTTGATGAGGATCCGAGCCGCCTGTCGATGGGATTGAGCGTGAGCTGCTGCTGATTGCAACAGGCAATGATTCGAGAGAATGAGCATGGCCGCCAGGATCTCGGCGGCAATTCCACCCCCGATATCGGTTTCTGGATCCTCCAGGCTACGTTGAGTCACCTGGCGTACTCTCTGGGTGATCATGAGAACGGCAGCCTCACCCGTGGACTGAGAAAACCCCGGTGCAAGGCGGTCCTCGTCTGGCATATGGGCTGCAGAGATCGCAAGGACTGCAAGACGGAGGACAGTATCTTTCTCCGCCAGAGGAATGACCAAGCGCTTATACCCATTCTGCTCCGAGTCCAGCCATACCATCAATGGGGCAATGTTGTCCGCATAATATTGTAAGAGATATTTTGCCGTGGAAGGAGGCAGGTTCTGGGCCAAAGCAAGGCCCGGCTGATAACTTGGACTCGGGGTGTCTTCTTCACTAGGGCTCTGCAGGGAGCTGGGCTCCCTCTCCTGAACCTGGACATGCTGTGACTCAACAGGCGCACCGCGGCCTTTGAAACGACCACGGATGGCAATAGCATTGGTCCATCGAAATTTGGGTCCGAATCCAGGACATTCAACACCTTTACGGGCACATTTCTGACAAAACGGCAGGGTACGGTCGCACCGGATGCGCCTCCGGTTGCAAACTCGACAGTCTAAAGGATACTTTTAAGCGCGAGATTCGAGGGTTCTCGATCTGAAGCCTACCTTTGGTTGCAAGTGAAGTTGACGAGGGATTCGATTCTTCGGACACCATTATCTTGATTGAAGATCCATCTTGTCAGAACCACCAAGGTATCCTCTGAGATCCCTGAACAGGTTCTGGAAGATTATGGATCTGATCGGTGGGATTCCGGTGTTCACTGAACCAGGAATATCTTTCGTGGTAAGAGGAGGAAAAGATAATGTTGCCCGTGACTGATAAGGAAGAACGAAGTCGAAGTCGCAGTGCCAAATCAATGCCAAGCGCCAAGCCATCAACCCGTTTTCGTTCACTTCGTTCACTTCATGTATGAATTTCCCGGCTTTGAACATGATTTTCGCTGTACCATGCTGTCGCCTTCCCGAAGATGATATTCGAGATGAAAATGCGACGATATGGCAAAACCAGCAATGGCTGCGCCATTGGATGCCTTGATCAAGCGAATGAAGACCATGGTAGGCGACAGCACAAGACGACTGCTCACAAGGCTACAGCGAGTGAACGAAACGTCAGTTATCCAAGCCAAACATTGCAATAGAGCAACGAATCCTGTTATATTTCTCCCAAGCACACGAGTTTATCTCTTCTTCGGACTACGAGACAGGCAAATCGAGATATGTACAAGCGTGTCGCGAACCGAATCCTCCTGGCCTAATGCACCACACCAGGTAACATCGGTGCTCGCGTATGTCATCGATACTTGACGTGTAGTTGAGATCTTGCAGGGAAATGTGCAAAAGTCCAAGCGGCTGGAAGCATGCAGGTCGGTTCCACTGTCGAAACTGACATGTTTGTGAATACGACGAAGGCGGTTTTCTCCGCTTTGGAAGCGCGTGCTCCACAGAATCCAGCAACGCCTTCCATGCTTCCGAGTGACAAGACGGGCTTTCACCCACCATGGTAGCAAGAAGGAGATCTGAGGGTCACAAAAGAGTATCTACCGATCGCCCATCTGCCTCACACCAGGAACCATCCCTGCAACGTTTGTAGGGCTTATGCAAATCCATCCCGGCCCGTCGAGTCACCGGCCTCCTTTTCTTGCCTGCATCAGGACTAGCTCAGTCAAAGCGACCCTTTGGACGTGGGGTTTCCATTTGCACATCCAAGCCAGATGTCCAGGCTCAATAGACGCAAGGGAGTCAGTCGCGCCCTTTGACGTGAGCGTTTTGTCACTCAATAAAAACAGATCGGAGCCAACAAGGCTGGATTGTACCTTCTCGCAAAAGGGCCAGCCGGCATCTCAACACAGGATTACGCTCAGTCTCAGGTTCGTCTAGTCAGGATCTTTAGAAAAGCACTATGCATTCTACAGACGAAGCATCAAGCGAAAGTCACACCTACAGCGTGTCTGCAGCTAATGGGCTTGGACATGGCAACATTCCAAACCACAAGAGACATTCAGGTCTCAATGACCTTGGTACGCTGAAGAGAACGCTTGCTCCAGTCACAACGGCGGATCTCTTCAAGCCTGATTGCTATTCGGAAAGGCCGAAGTCAAAGCTTGATATCAGTCGATTTCTCAGTCGCGAGGGCAGTGTGAGACAGCCATCGTCTTTGAAAGCCAGTGCCTCTGGATTCGACGAGGGCATGATCAGCCTTGGCACAGGCCGGCCATCACCAGACACATATCCCTTTGAGAAAATGGAATTTGCCTACTCTTCGCCTACCTCGATCACGCGACTTGGTCTGGCGAAAAATGGAAACGTCTTCCATGAGACGCACAGTACAACAGGCGTGAACAAACTAGATCCATCAGCTTCGATCGATCTAGCAATCGCCTTGTCGTACGGTTACTCTCTGGGCTCTGAACAACTCATACAATACCTTACTACCCATGTCTCTCATGTTCATTCTCCACCCTACTCGGACTGGGAGATATGTCTCACAGGCGGGAGCACAATGGGGCTGGAGACGACGTTTCGCAACTTTGCGGATCCCGGCGACTTTGTCTTGGTGGAAGAGTACACATACTCGGGTACGATAGAAGCGGCGGGGCCGCTGGGCCTCACTCTGGTTCCTGTCGCCATGGATGCAGATGGGATTAATCCTGACTCGCTTGACAAAATCTTGTCAACATGGGATGAACTTCATCCTGGGAAGCGGATACCGAAGCTCCTCTACATCATACCAACCGGACACAATCCTACTGGCATAACGCAGCCTCGGCACCGGCGGCAAGAGGTACTAAAAGTCGCCGAGAAACATAATATTTTGATTGTTGAGGACGATCCTTACCATTACCTTCAGTTTCCACAACCCGGTGCAGTGTCGGACCATCTCTCCATCCCGTCATATCTCTCGCTGTCCCGCACAGGACGTGTGATTCGGCTTGACAGCGCGTCCAAAATCCTTGCGCCGGGGTTGAGGTTGGGTTGGCTTACAGCTCCGAAGGCCGTTGTTGAGACTTTTCAAGCGGCGCATGATCTGGGCTTCGTCCAATCAAGCGGAGTCAGTCAGCTGGCCATGTATAAGCTTGTGTCGGAGACGTGGGGTCATGACGGATTTCTGCAATGGCTGAATGCCCTGGCGGGCTATTACCACGCAAAGGCTACGGTAATGCTTCGAGCTATGAAGAGAGAGCTTGGGACTGGAATATTGGCAGACGTGTGCTCCTGGAACGATATCAGCGCGGGAATGTTCATTTGGCTCAAGGTTGATTGTACCGGATTGCTCGAGATGTCGCAAACAGCGATGAACGCTGAAGCAAGGCAGGAAGCCCTGTTGGAGATTGAGGACCGCATTCATACAGAAGCGATAAAAGAAGGCGTGCTGCCTTGCAAAGGTAGCTTTTTCCGAGCCTCGACGCCGCCTTGCGATGGTGCTTTAAGCCATGGGGGACAAGCGTCAGATTCGGTCTTCCTCCGCCTGACTTTTGCGTCTTCTGAAGAGGACGAACTTGTCAAAGCAGTCCAGCGTCTTGGGACCGCACTCCTCAAGATATTCACCCCGAAATCCGGGGACATGCAGGCGTAAATCGTGTGACGATGTTACACGCGTACGAGCATCGAAAATTCATCTGGTCAGACACCCGCCATTTCTGGCGATACCAAGATCCCGAAAGCTTGGAGAGCTTCAAGTTTACTTGCTTCGTATCCTGGTTCTGGAAGCTTTGCGTCCTGGGATTGTTTCCCGCAATAAGCAAAGGCCAGATGGTTGATTCGGCATCTGACGCCGAGCTGATGACTTAAACGCCATGCTGCAGGCTTTCAACAAAAGAACCACACGATGCGGGAGTAGATTTGACCATGTGGACTGACTGATAAGCGGACCTCCCATTATCACCCAGTTTCGGTCCCCAGACAATAGAGCTACTCTTCCGAAGATCAAATGGATTGGCACATTGATCTGTTCATACTGTGGTGGCGTGCACGCTGGGGTTGCAAATCCTACGACGGATTTAGCCACTTCGTCTACCGCATCGGTACGGCTTATCAGCATGGAGCGATTCAGCCCGGCCACTTCATTGGACAAACCAGAAGCCCTGGGTACAGATTGCCATTCGAGACCTGGCCTGGATACGACTCCTTAGACTCCGTGGTTAAATGATGTGACCTCCCGTCAAGCCGTCAAATCTGTTCGTCTCACTGACGACCAGAATCCACCATGAATTTCATCAAGCCGGAACCCACAAAGGTGTCGCAGGAGGTGTCCGAGAAGGGGGCGTATGAAGTCCAAAGTGATGAGATCGTGGTCGTCGAGAATGTCGATGCCCTCAAGCGACGTTTGACGAACCGGCAAATGCAATTAATCGCAATAGGTGGCAGCATAGGCACCGCGCTCTTCGTCAGCATTGGCTATGGACTCATCGAAGGCGGCCCGGGCAGTCTGCTCATTGGGTTCACCCTCTACGCCTGCATTCTGGGTCTCGTCAACAACTGCATGGCAGAAATGGCTGTTTTCATGCCCGTCTCCGGGTCCTTCATTCGAATGGGATCCAAGTGGGTGGACGAGGCTTTCGGATTTATGGTTGGCTGGAACTTCTTTCTCTACGAGGCTGTCTTGATCCCTTGGGAGATTTCGGCGCTCAACCTCGTTTTGACATATTGGTCCGACAACATCCCCACGATCGCTATTTGCATCGGATGCATCGTTCTTTACGGGTAAACGAGTCCTATCCCCGGGGTTGCATTCTCGAGATAATGCTGATAGGTCAAGATTGATCAATCTCTTCGCCGTCAAGTGGTACGGAGAATCCGAGTTCTGGCTTTCGGGCGGCAAAGTCATTCTAGTCGGGATCGTCTTTGCCTTTACGTTTGTCACGATGGTATGTCTCCACTTGAAAGGCCTCTACAGTGTCATCCTTTAATAACCTCATCCAGGTTGGAGGTAACCCCAAGCACGATGCGTACGGATTCCGCTACTGGAAAGATCCCGGGGTAAGAGTCCCACAATCCCTACGGCTTTGTCGAATTTGTTGACATCGCATAGGCCTTTGCGCCGTACGTCACGACTGGCGCTCTCGGCCGGTTCGAGGGATTCCTAGGCGCATATTTCATGGCCGCTTTCACCATCGTAGGACCGGAATACGTGGCCATGGTCAGCGGCGAGGCCATGTATCCGAGGAAGTTTCTGAAACAGGCTTTCAAGACAGTGTACTGGCGATTTGGTGTCTTCTTTATTATTGGAGCCCTCTGTGTGGGCATCGTCGTTCCTTACAATGACCCATCCCTGAACGCCGTGCTGAATGACGGGGCGACCGGCACGGCTGGCGCATCTCCATATGTCATCGCCATGCAGAACCTCGGCATCAGTGTGCTCCCGGACCTGACAAACGCCTTGCTAGTCACGAGCATCTTTTCTGCCGGGAATACCTACGTGTAAGTTGTGAAGACCGCCAGACGTGCCCCCGAGGCCCGGGGAACTGACAGACCTCGTGAAAAAAACAGATACTGCGCATCCAGAACGCTCTACGGCCTCTCGTTGGACGGCCATGCCCCACGGTTCCTGCAACGATGCACCAAAGCGGGCGTGCCTATCTACTGCTTCTGCATCACCATGTTCTTTCCACTCTTATCCTTGCTCGCCCTGAGCGAAGGCAGTACTCAAGTCATCACCTGGTAAGGGGGTCTTCCTCACCAACCCAATCGTACACGCGAAAGCAGTCGGATACTAACAGTCGATTCTAGGCTCGCGAACCTCACCGAGGCGTCCCAAATCATCAACTTCATCATCATGGTGAGCAAACCGCTCCCCATCTTCCCCTTTTGTTACCATCCATTCTCCTCTTTCTCGCCCTACACACATGTATACTTACAGTCCGCCCCACAGTGCATAATCTACATCTACTTCCACCGCGCGCTCAAAGCGCAGGGCTTCGACCGCACCACGCTCCCCTACCGCGGCTACTTCCAACCATACTGCGCGTGGATCGCCATGGTGTTTCTCATCCTCACGGTCGGCACGTACGGCTATACGACCTTCCTGCCCGGCTGGTGGGACGTAGGGACCTTCTTCTCCTACTACACCATGTGCTTTGTATGCCCGGTCCTGTTTGTGTTTTGGAAGGTCTTGAAGAAGACGAAGTTTGTGAAGCCCGAAGAGGCCGACTTGGTGTGGGAACGGCCCGTGATTGATGCTTACGAGGCCAGTTTTGCGGAGGAGCCGTTGGGCTTTTGGGCCGAGCTGAGGAGGCATTTACCCCGGGTGGGAAGAAAGGGGTGAGAGGGAGAGGATGTCGTGGAGCGGAGCGAGAGCGAGAGCGAGATCGAGGAGCACGAGCCACGTACTAGCCCATTCCGAGGGTATCTGATGCAAGACTCTTTTGCCAAGCGGCATTTTGATGGGGTAGGTGGAAGGGAAGGAGTAGTTTGCGAGCTGTATACCATATCGGTACTCCGCACAATACAAGAGATTCCGTTGGTGCCGATAAAACGAGCTAAGAATGGTCATTTTGCACGGATGCTCTGGTGGATGGATTGACTCTAACGGATTCATTCTAATCTGATGGTCAGGGGCCCATGGCCCACGCACACATACTGTATCAACTACGTAGCGCTCCGGACACTTCGAACCCTAAGGCTTCAACGCAGTCCCGTTGACTTGAGCGGCAACGGCCTTCTTCTCCTCTAGGAGCAGATCCAGCAACGGGCCCTCCAAGACATCCTCACGGTCCAGCATGATCTCGACCATCCGCAGGCCCTTGCCGCTCGTGAGTTCCTTTGCCGCAAACACGCCCTGCAAATCCCCCCATGCCTTGACGCGGGCGGTGAAAACGCCGCCATTGGCGCCCAAGAACTGCGGCGCCTCGAGATACCGCCACGGAGCCACGTCATTGTACTTTTGGTGCAGGCCGTGAATGGCGCGTTCGATCGTGTAGCCGTCGTTGTTGAGCAGGAAGACAATCACGTCGAGATCTTCGCGGATGATGGTGCCCAGCTCTTGCACCGTCATTTGGAAGCTCCCGTCGCCGATGAAGAGGATCGTGCGCCCATGGGGGGCCAGGCCGTTGGACGCAGACCCGGACGCGGCCGAGGCCGAGGCGCTGAGTTCGCGTTGCGCGAGCGCTGCGCCTTGGGCCGCCGGGAGCATGTATCCGATCGAGAGCCAGGTGACGGCGGCGAAGGCGCGCGAGTTGCTCGCGAGGCGGAGTTCTTGGATGCCGTAGCTCGCGGTGCCGGTCTCGCCCATGACGATGTCGCCTGGGCGGAGGAAGTCGGAGAAGACGCGCCACAGTTTGTTTTGGGTGATGGTCTGGTCACTGGACAGCGATGCCAAGGAAACTGTGGTGTTGTCTTCAGAGCGGAACTCAGAGACAGGCTTTAGGTCCAAGACACTCAGCTCCTTCCGTAACTGAAACACAGCAGAGTTGACGGAGACGTCGCGATATATTTGCGCGCCTACATGTATCTCGTTGTCTGTGAAGTTGATGGTGGCGGCTTTGGGAGGAATGCCGGATGACTGGACTGAGTTGGTGGTGGTAAAATGAGGGCCGAAGCAGAGAACAAGATCGCAGCTGTCCACGAATGCCTTTGCCTTCGGATCATAGCTGCCTCGATAGACTCCATGGACGTTGGGAGCCGTCTCGTCCACGAGACCTTTGGAGAAATTGGTGACGAAGGTGGGCCATTTGGTGGTCTGGACGATGCTCTGGACGTCGTCGGTGATTCGAAGGGCTCTGGTCTCGCCGTCGACCAGAATCATGGGTTGTCTGGCGGATTTGATCTTCTCCAGAACTACCGAGAGTGCCAGGTCCTGAGAAGGTGTGGCTGCTGTTGAAACTGTGCCGAGAGACAGAGGCTCCGACGTCAACCTCCCAGCATCGACAGGCGCGTCGACCAAGTCCACCGGCACTTGAATATAGACGGGCCGGCTGTGGAGGACGCACTGCTTGAGAACCGCGTCAATCTGCTCAGGCGCAGATTGAGCGTCCCACAGACTCGCCTGCGCCACGGTAACGTGGGCGTGCATCAGGGCAAAGCGGCCGTACTCGCCATCGCCAAAGGTGTGGTGAACCCTCAGCCGGGCCTCCTGGGTTGGTCTCCCGGGAGTGCCGACCACATGCACGACTGGTGCTCGCTCGCAGTATGCACCGGCGATGGCGTTGATGGCTGAAAGCTCGCCGACTCCAAACGTCGTGATGAGTGCTCCGATGCCTTTGATCCGTGCGTAGCCATCAGCCGCATACCCCGCGCCCAGCTCGTTGGAGTTGCCGACCCAATGTATCCCCACGGGCTCGACATGGTCCAACAGAGTCAGGTTGTAATCGCCAGGGACTCCGTGGATTGAGCGCACGCCGAGTTGATGAAGTCGGGTGAGCAAGTAATCTGCAAGCTTGATCGTGCCAGCCATCACGTCGTCGTGGGTAGTGCGTTGCAAGGTCAGGATCTCATCAGAAGAGGGAGTGCTGATTCTGGGATATTCTTGTATTCCAGAATGGGTCAGGGATGTTGTCGACGGCGAATGTGATCTTGTTCTCCCATGCGCTTTCAATGTGTCATGCCGAAGGGCGTGAGTGGCCGTGTTCAGTTGCAATTGATGCCCGCGTAGCAGGGATTATCGCCAAGGCGCTAAGAAGGCGGATAAGTGTCTTGATACAGTTAGAGCTGTCACGGCCGGGTGTCATTTGACATTCCAGTCATTTGAAAGTCTCCCAGTTTCGCCTCGATTGGGTTTAGCGCATTCCATCCGCTATCTGCTCCTCTTCTGTCTACTCCGTATCTGTGCATTTGCCACATGGATCTTACCAGCGACTAGATCTTCTGCATTTGTCCGCAGACCCAACAGCGCGACGCGAAGCGGCCTACTGAATCACCAACTGAACGGCGCGGTCGAAGTTCCTATCCCTCCTCCGCCTCCACAGTTTGGCGTATTGGAGTCAAGCTCTTGACACACTGGACAGCAGGTAGATTAGTCACTTGCGAGTCCATCGACGGCCACTGTGTCGACTTACAACTTTCCGCAATGTTATATCTGCTGCTGCTCGTTTTGCTGCCCATCGAAGTCGGCCAGGCTTTCCGCCCCATAGACTGCTCGAGACGACGATGTGCCTTGAGCTTGTCGAGAAAAACCACATCCTGAGCCGTTGGAGTACTTCTCGTCGTGTGCGCACAATGTTAGACCTAATGAAATGGAGGAGCAGCAAAATTGGGCGAACTCACATTGCATCAGAATTTTTAACTCTTGCATACAGTTTCTCCAGTGATGACACACTCCGAGCGATGTCGGATTTGGCGGAGCTGATGACGACTGATGAGTCTGAGGTAGGTGAATGCACGTAAAGTGTACAGTGCACTGTGCATGTCTCCGCCGTCGATGGATGAATGGTCAGCAGAAGATGAGCATTGTGACCGGGCAGAGTAACGAGGTTGGCCAAGATCGAAGGTTTTGCGTGCTTCGACTTTCCCACAAATCCCAGTCGCGGCTGAATATCACCGTCATTGCGAGTAAGAGTTGGAAATCCAAAGGCATCCGCACATTCTGTTGATTCCGGATCAGCCTGATCGACAATTCACGCACATGGAGACTAAGTCTTGCATACCTGCCACTTTCCAGTTAAAAGCTCCAACAACTTCCCAGCTCTCCGTCTGACTATTGCTGAATTTATTGATGTCGAGGACAGAATTTTGGCCGGGCTTGGAGGATAAATCCACCTTCACGATACCGTCATCATCGATTTCGGTCTTGACCTCAAACAACGAGTTTTGGTCCTTTCGAAACCCCTCGGCGTCCTCAAATTTCGGGGCTTTAATGAGATCACCGCGGAGGTTGTAGGTCCAGCCGTGATACTTGCAGGCCAAGTTAGGTCTGCAACCGACTTTGTTTGACGAAATGACGGGATAAGCACGATGCCTGCAAACATTGTGGAAACAGCGCAGGACGTGATCCTTCCCCAGAACGAGAATAAGCGGGAAACCCGCTGCGTGCTCGACAACACGGTAGGAGCCTGCTGTTTGGAACATGCTGGCGTGTGCAATGGCTAGAGGCATCTAGAACCACCATTAGTCTCTGCCACAGAATCGGCACCACGTCGTCTGTACCGTGGCAAATATGGCCCGTTTCTCCTCTTCCAATACTTCAGGCGATTTCCATCGGCCGTCTGGAAGATCTGAAAGCTTTCCAACTTGCCCATCTTCCTTCTTCTCAAGATCACATAGTCTGCCCCGAGGAATGTGGCTCTGGAGGGGTACTGGTCTTCTGCAAACCCATGCTCTGAAAGCAGCAATGCTGATCACAAGTGCGCTGGCGGCCAAAATAGTCGGTATGGTTGAGTTTAGCAGCTGGGCGGCCGCTGGATTGGACATGCTTCCTCCGGAGATAATAAGGGATAGCTCTAGAACAATATCGGCAGAAATACCAAGGAGCGGTTCAAGAAAGTCCTGGCTAGTCTCGTCAACACGCAGTTTGCCCTGGTGCTCATTTATCTGGCAACAAACGGCCGCGGGGGCAGCATTCGGCGTCTGAAAGCGATCACACCAAGCTATATCATTGGGACAGGCCACGTGGGGTTGCGCCTTGTGTGTAACAACGATGATAATGGCCTGCTTACACTAGGACCAACCCTGGCAAACCTTGGAGGCCGGACGTCAACGCATCTTCTTCCTGTCAGAGGTAGTTCGAGCCTAGACAAAAGTCTCTGGTATTCCCTGGCACGGCATTGGTGGGTCGTAGTTGCGGTTCGCCAACACCACTCGGGCGGTATGGTGTGGATCACCAGGTGTTCATTCCGGATGTAGAAAAAGTATCCATCCTGAGGCAGATACCCATCACTTCCGCTATAAGCACCTCCTTACGCCCCTGGCAGGATTTCAGAGGACACGCGGGTCTATATCCTGCCGAAACAATGGCTATCCCAACGACGCTGCCGGCCAGTTGGTATCGTAGTCCAGGTTTGCACCAGTTGGAACGGCGGGCCGTGTTCCTGCGCTCCTGGTTCTTCCTGGGCACGGTCAACAAATTCCAGATTGGCGAGAGCGCTCGCTTCGAGATCGCCCAGATTGAGCTAACCGCTGTGGCCACGGCGGCCGGTTCGGCGAAGGCCGTCAAGGTGTTCGATGGATCAAGCGTATGTCGGAACTCTCAAAACGCCCGCCACTCCCAGCACTGATAAAGGTGGATGAATGGCAGGGCGAAGCAGTGCGAAGCCACCAAACTCGCACTGGTCTAGTGTTTACCACGATTTCGTCAGAAGCACCGTCGTTTGACGAATTCTTCCCGGGTCTCCAGGAGCTGCTCGACACGTACGACTTTACACGTCTCCCGCACCGGCGGCCCCTGACATATGACGGCAACTTCAATTGGAAAACAATGATGGACGGATTCCAGGAATGTCTTCACTGCCAATTCGCGCACCCGGGTCTGTCGAAGCTTTATCCGCCGACGTTCTATCGTGTTGTAAACCATCATAATTGGTCTCGTCATTTCTCCAACCCGGATCGTGATGATGACGGCCTATTCTTATACTTCTTCCCGATCAGTACCTTGAATTTATACAACGGCGGTATGTCCACATTCCGGGCCTGCCCGACGGCGAAGCCGGGCATTTCGCGAATGGAGTTCGATTATTATAACCTACAGTCTGGGAAGGAATTTGAGGAGTATTATAAATTCGTGCGCCAGGTTGCAAACGAGGATTTCGACCTGTGTGAACGCGCGCAGGCGAATCTCGAGAAAGGAGTCTACACAGAAGGATGCCTCAACCCCGAAAAGGAGACGGGGGTTGTTTGTAAGCTCGATCGATATGCTCATGATGAAAAGGACTAACGTACCCTCAGCTTACCAAGATCGAGTCTTCGAGATGGTTATGGCGCAGCATGTGAGAGAGAAGGAACAGAGGAGAGAATGAATTTAGGAAAGACCTTTCAACCTACATGTCGGGTATCAACCTGTACTAGCCGATCTGGACTATCGTTCGCGCTGTGGTTGTTAGAGTCCTTTGAGATGAAGGACGAGAAGAAGGCTGAGAGGGAGGATGCACTCCCAAGTGGCAGTGGTCTGCCCCCTGGCTTGATCGACAAAATCTATGACGACCGTGTCGAATGAACTGCTCCTAAGTGTTCTATTATGTTCTAGAAACAACAGCTAATGCAGTGGTATGACAGCTCTACACACTCAATCTATACTACCAGCAATGTTCTTACCACTCCTGCAATCGGAAGAGTACTATGTCTATGCACTGAATGTTCTTCCTCAGTGCCATTGGCTACTTTACCTATGATGATCCTCGAGATCAGCCAACACGCCAGAGCTCTGTGCAGTCGCGTTGATTACCAAGGAAAGTACAGTACCAAAATCGAACTGCTGTCTTGTCAATGCAAACTTCTAGACAGTGCTTAAGGCTGACACGCTCTCTTTCACAGGGATGATTGTGGCTTGTACACTGGAAGAAAACCAGACTAGGACAAATTCTCGACGAAGCAGGTTGAGATAACGTACATCCCTGCGTGACGGAAATCCTTGCGTGCCGCAACATCTACGCCGGTATAATCGAGATTCTTCACCGACGCGATCATTTGCCAATCTTGACACGTATTCATGTGCTGAGGACGTCCTCCTGTCGCCCTCGTAGGGACCGATGAGAAAAGTCCTGGGCGCGAGTGGGCTGATGCCAGGTTGCTGCCCTTGGCCGAAAAACAGTTGGAACGTTAGTGCTGATATGGTGGCTAGATATCGCATCGGCCATGAGAATTATGTTAAATAATCGACGAGCCATATCGCACCTTTACCCAACTCATCGTTTAGCGCACTCCGAACTGGTGTGGCTGAGATTTCGGCACGGAAGTGCCATGTCTTTGCTCCTCGACGCCGCTTGCCTGCTGGTCGACTTCAATCCAACACTCCAATAGCCAGACACAGCCGCCTGAGTCGCCGATAGCATTCGGGTTGCACACGATGTGTGGCTATGCGACAATTTCTGTCCCTACTGGCGAGGTTTTGATCCTTGCCGGCACCGTCCATGCCAGAAGCCTGGCACCTGCCTAGACACTGACTGGTTCGAGGCCTCTCAAAATATAGCTGTTTATGCGGCTCCCTGCCACAATCATTCGTATCAATGAATTATTGGCAGAGCCATAACGGCGGCAGTCGCCTGAATGCCCTTTCGTTTTGGATGGTGAAAGTCACCGACAGAATGACCTACCAACTAGCTTTCTCTGCCACCCAGCTGCTGGAACCCAGCTCAGATTTGCGACTCCCCAAAAGGCCGCCGAATTCCGTCGTGAAGTTGATAAGACAGATTCAAAAAGTGGCGGGCCAACGTCCCTTCAGAGTCCAGAGCGCGGAAACTGGCGTCCGTCTTCGCCTATGTGCTTCATTTCGCCAGTCCTGAAGCGCTGGGCTCTGTGATGCCACTCCTAGGCATCTCTAGGCGCGAGCCAGCGTTACCCGCATCATCAGCACTTCTCGATATCTCCTTCACCATATCCACCAACGTGTAAGCTCGATCGCGATGCCACTCTCCCACGGGGATCACGTAGCTCGCCCCGCACTGCACAAAGCCCTTGCGCGCCCAGTACGCTGCGTAGAGCTCTTCCACCACCTTGACCCACAGCCGAACCGGCCCGTCCGTGACCTGCGCGACCAACCGTGCCGATAGACCCTGCAAGCACCGCTCGACGAGCCCGCGGCCGCGATATTCAGGCAAGCTGCGCGACGCGGCGGGGCCGATCTCCCAATCTCGCGTTCCGGCGTCAGGGGCAGTGGCGCGGTCGTCATCGTCGTCGTACTTCCGTCGTCCTTTCCACCGCTTCGCCACCGCCACGGCAACGGGCAGGTTCTCGTGCCGGCTGTCCTGGATCACCGCACACAGGCCGTCTGCATCGAGGTCGCGCGCAAAGTCTTCCGCGCTGGGATACCGGTCCAGAAGACCCTCAGATTCGCGCCCCCTGTAGGATTCGTTGATCAACGTGCAGGTTGGGACGAGGACGGCATCGCTCCACAGCTCTGGCGCCGTGAGGACGCGGAGAGTGAGATGCGATGAGGCCATTTACGTGCGACGGGCGACTTTCACGGGCGATTTGCTGCGCTCTAAATTCGAAGGGCTTGGGATGGAACTTTGTGGTTCTCAAAGTCGAAGCTCTCGATGTTTTATTCTTGACATTCCTTCAATTAGCTTTGCGACTAATTAACCAGTCCGTTGCTAAGCTTGTCATAAGGCGCAAGAACATCCTTGATGTGGTCGGGGTAGAATATTGTTTCGAGGCTAGGATCCTCCGTACCAAAGCACCATCACGAACCGGCCCTGACGACTATCGAGAAACCCTAGGCGACTTGAATCCTGAATCTTCGAAGTTACAGACGTCTCCCGTCTGCGCGATTAGTAATACGGACATAAACGCCTGTCGGAAAGCGAATACGCCATGCATGGCGGTTTAAGTGGCCTTCGGATCATCCAAGGTAAACTAGACCACCACAAAGTCAGAATGGATAAATACCATCCGGACCCGGCGTGTCCATAAGAGAAGGAGTGGGGGAACTGAACCTGAACCAAAAAAAGGCGGACGACAAGCTCCCACTTCCACAAGGTCATCCCCGGAGACAGTTTTGGCCTTGACGGACGGAATTCTCGCCGATAAGACACCCGTAGATGAACGCAAACTCTACTCCAGTCCAACCTCTGCAGGCGCCTTTTTAAAGCGGATATTCCCTCTTAACTTCGATATCAACGCTACAGTATCTGTGGGTGCGCTCCCAAAGCCTCCCTCCTTGTGTGTACGCGATGTTCAAGATGCTACCCGCAGCTTTGCTGCTTATCTTCGGCTTCGTTGCCTCTGCGGAAAGTGCCAGTGATGCTGGTAGCTTCCTGGACCAGGCCGTCAAGTTGATGGAAGAAAGTCCTCTGCTCGACACGCACATTGATCTGCCGCAAATTATCAGAAGTCTGAGTAATTAACAGCGTTAATGCCACTTTCTACTATGAGACACGTTTGACTGTCAATACAGACCGACGACCACTGGATGCCCTCCCTCAGCTCAACGGCTCCTTCCCTGGCCATGTTGACATTCCGAGAATGAGGCAAGGCCGTTTGGGCGGAGCGTTCTGGACCGTCTGGGCTCCCTGTTATGATGTGGTGGACGAAGATCCCGGACCGGATTTCAACACGCCGACGAACCACCTTCGCGACGCGATGGAGATGCTCGATATCATCCAGAACATGATTGCACAGCATCCCGGGGATCTACAGTACGCCAGGTCATCGGCCGAGGTTTGGGATGCTTTCCGAGCGGGCAAGATCGCGTCACTCATCGGCATGGAAGGCACCCATGTCCTGGGTAACTCCCTGGGCGTGCTTCGTGTATTCGCTCAACTTGGAGTCCGCTATTTGACATTGACACATACCTGTCATAGTTCGTTCGCTTCGTCTGCCGGGCCCGGGACTCCTATAGCCCAGGCGCACGAGGGCAATGGGTTGACAGAACTGGGAAAAGAGCTTGTCGGAGAACTGAACCGTGTTGGTATCATGGTGGATCTTTCCCATACGACTGTCCCGACTATGAGACAGGCCATTGCCCTTTCCGAGGCACCGGTGGTCTGGACGCACGCCGGCGCTCGGGCACTCTGGGACCATCCGCGCAATGTTCCGGATGAAATTCTCAGATTGATCGGTGATGGGCCAGGACAGAAAGACGGTGTCATTCAGTCCATCTTCTTCCCGCCATTCATTGGCCCCAATCCCGGCGCGAACGTCTCTCGTGTTGCCGATCACATTGAGCATATCGCCAGCATTGTCGGGAGGAGTCGTGTGGGTATAGCCTCTGACTTTGACGGGATGTGGATCACGGTCGATGGGCTGGAAGATGCCACCAAGTATCCGAACATAGTAAGTCTCTCTGCATCATACGCTCCCTCTGCTGACATAGGTAGGTCGCGGAACTTCTGTCCCGAGGCTGGACACCAGAAGAGATGCGCGGTGTCCTGGGTGGTAATTTGATGAGAATCATGGACGAGGTGGATGCGGTCAGTGAAAAGTTAAAGGGACAGTTGCCTTCATCTGCAATTTGGGAAAAGAGAAAAGACCTCCCTTCAACAAAGTGGGGAGGTGGAGGTGAACAAGTGTACTGGCCCCGAGACGTGAAGGAGAAGGTGGAAAAGATGCAACTGCGCCACGATGAGTTGTGATGAAGAGTTGCCAAAGCGTCAAGGACATGCTTGTGATTGCATATCCTGGGTGTTCTTATGAGGGACCACGGGGTCCCCAGCCAGTTCACAATGCAACGAGGCGTCCGTATCTCAGCTCGGCATCCGATGGTCATTTTGACCTCGAGTGCATGGATCTCAACTTACTGCATCTTGCAAGAACGGCAGACAGTCGCCCGCCCTCGTTTGTCATGTGCGCTGATTGCTGGTATCTTGAAGCGGCAAGTTCGTATTACACTCGCGACCTCTCAAGACCGCGACTATTTAATTACTTGTAACAATTGCTGAACCTGGCATTCCCTGCGCCCATCAGAACCTTGCCGACAAACGCAATTCGCTTTCTCCCATTCAGGCGAGGTGCAGTCAAAGTTGCAGAGCTGCCTCCGCCTGAACAAGCCTACCAGCCGCGTTCACGGACATGCCCGAGGCCTTGAGGTGCAAACGGGCAAGCATCCTGTAGGATGGATGAATTACCACGGAGCTGCCAATACAGGAACAGCATCCGCAATCAGATCCTCCGTCGCAGCAAAGCTTGTTATGACTCCTCCGGCCTTACGATTGCACCATCTGCGTAGCCGACACCGCCCCTCCATTGAGAGGCCTCTCTTGATGGCACCATCTGCATAGCGATGTTGTCTATCATCCCGGTGCGACGTCCACAAGGTTACAGATAATTAGTCGTAGTCCTGGGGATCGTCACCTTCATCATGTCGGCCGATGAATCTGTCCCTCTTCTTTGGCCTCCAAGTCCAAGTCCTTCAACTCCTCAACCAGCCATGGCTCTGTCCAAAATCAAGACCGCAATCTGGGGTCCTCCGGGTGTGGAAAGATCCCTGCTGATCAAACTCGACTTCACCGTCCTGATCTACTTCTCCCTGATATGGTTTCTTTTCGGCATCAACCGTGCGAGCTACAGCACGGCCTACATCAGCGGGATGGGCGAAGCGCTCCATTTCCACGGCAAGGACTACAACTACATGAACACCATCTATATCGTCACATATGCCGTGTTTCAAATGCCATCTACGTCGCTATTGACCATTGCGCCTCCACGATATGTCTTTGTCGCAGCAAATACGCTCTGGTCAATCTTGACGCTGGTGACTTTCCGGGTTGAGCATGTTTACCAGGTGTTTATCCTCAATGCGTTTGAGGGGGCGCTCTCAGCAATTTGCTAGTCCGTGCAGTCTCCAGACTCGGTATGTGTCGAGCGTGTCACTGATGCTCTCGCAGTGTTGGCGCCCATTTTATCTACGCCTCCTGGTACCGACAATCGGAATTGGGCGAGCGGGCAGCCGTTTTCTGCGGCTTCGGCAATATTGGTAACATGGCGGGAGGATGGATCCAAGCCGGTTTGCTCAGTTCTCTGGAAGGGAAACACTCTGGGCTACCGGCGTGGCGATTGATCTTTATCGTCGTGGCATGCACCACCATCCCTGTTGCTTTGTTTGGTAAGACCTTGTCGTCGACGTCTCTAGGACATGTAATTGGCTGACATGTGCAAGGTTGGTTCGCCATTCCCGACCTGCCTTCCCACCGACGAGCTTGGTTCCTGTCCAAGGAAGAGAAGGAGCACGCAGCGACGAGACTGGGCTTCAGCAGGAAGCATGCCTGGGACCTGACCGTCTTCCGGCGAGTTCTTCTCAGCTGGCAATTCTGGCTCCTTCCCACCATCTTCATGCGTACGCATTCGCTTGTCTCTCCCCTCATTCCGCGCGAGCATCCCACTGACACTCAGGCCAGTCTACTCCCTCTCTGTGCAGATGCTCCAAAACAACGTCATGGCCTTCTGGTTGGCCTCCCGAGGCTACACACTCGTCCAGCAGAACAACTATCCCACCGCATGCTACGCAACCGGCATCGTCGCCACGTTCATCTACGCCGCCGTCTCGGACAAGATCGGCTCCCGGTGGCAAGCGTCTCTTTGTATAGGCTTCACGTTCGTCATCGGCAGCGCCATCCTTGTCTCCGACCCTTCCACGGCCGGGTATTTCTTCGCCTTCTATCTCATGGGCACGACCTACGCGCCCCAAGCGCTCTGGTACTCATGGATGGCGGACCTGACGTCGCACGACGTGCAACTGCGAGCCATCACCACTGGGTTCATGAATTCGTTCGACTTTGCCTTTGTGAGCTGGTGGCCGTTGATCTTCTATCCCGCCACTGATGCCCCGAATTACCACAAAGGATATGTAGCCAGTTTGATCACGGGGGCGTGCACGATACCGCTGATCGGGCTTATTGCGTGGTTAGAGAAGAGGGGAAGGAAAAGAGGGACAATTGGCCGTACGGTGGAGGAGACGGCCGAGGTCGAGAGTCAAGCGTCGACACCCACGGAAGTGGTCGTCAAGGGAGACGAGGCTATAGCGAAAGGTGCAACGGCTATCAACCCGGTGGTAGTCCTAGGGGCGTAGAAAGTAGTTATGGTTGATGCTAAGGCCGCTGAATGATATCTGATACCCGATTCGTCCCTGTGGAAGATGGGAGAACCATTAGGAGAAGAGACTGGTCGTCTATTCCAGCCACGGCTCAAGCACAACGAATATACTCTTTCATGCTTTCCCTCGCAAGTCGAATGTACGGACGGTCTGGTTCTGGTTCTGGTTCTAGTTCTGTCTCCCACTGTCCCTCTTGATGCGAGGATCACAGAAGCTACCCTACGGGCCTCCTCCCCTTTTGAAGGACATCACATCATACATACGTTATAGATGTGTATAGACATTTTCGGTCCAGAATGCGTGCGTACCAGGAACGGTATTACGTCCCCATCCGATCTTCTGGCCAGCCAAATTCAAAAAGTGAATGGAAAGCGGAAGCCCGTCTTTCACAAGCAGGAGGGTGCGAATACGGAGTACGGGACGCATTAATGACTGTACACACTGGATCCTCGCTATCACAACCAGCCCATCTACACTACGCACAGGTCGACAAAAACATGCTAATAACAGCCGTGTCACCGACCGGAAAACCGCCTGCAATTGTTGTCCCTACAGAGTGTTAGTGTTTCGCTTGCGCTTGTCCTTCCATAGTCACTAATTTACTATATCTGTTCGAAATACCAGCGAACCGACCGGCTGGCCGGCCACCTGCAGTACCGAACAGGCCTAGGCAACATGAGCGAACGAACGAACAAACAGCCTACCCACCGCCTCAACGGCCCGCCGCCGCAACCACGAATCTGAACTCTGAATCCGAATCCGAAACCAAAGTCCCAAACTCAAGTCGAAAACCAAATCGAAATTGGAACGAAAAGCCAGGAAACGCATGCCCTACGAACGAAAATGACGGGAGCAGGCCGATGGGTCGTTTCCAGCCTGCAAGATCCCTCTCAAGTTGTCCGAGTTGCCAGTGGTGCTGCAGTATGTCAGTCCAGTCCCGAGGGGCCCCTAACCGCCGCAGCCTCGCGCGCCCGGGACCGCCTCCATCCCCAACCAATGACCCTCAATATCTCGACAATGTCAACCGCCCGGCCGGCGCGTAGAACACTCGCACCAATGCACGACACGCCGTGCACGACAACAAGACTCCACAGTCACGCGGGCGGTCGTGTTTCATGTGGTTCGAAACAGAGAGGGTCGTCCTTAGCGATCCTAGCTTCTGCAGGACGTATGTAGGACGTAGTGCTTAGGAAGTACGTGTACCCGGTAGTGGCGTATCGCTTGGACGACACACGCTCATGCAAGGATGGGTTGATGACGAATGTGACCTGGTCGGCCGGTCGGTCAGGCACGTTTGGAAGAGATGGTGAAGGATGACGGACGATGAAAGATTAAAGTTGACGGTGTATTTGAGACTCACATCGCCGGTGAATTACTGCAGAACTGTAGTTTCACATGGCTAGTTTGTTATCCTATAGTTGTTAACTAACTGATTGATCATTCATTTTGGTCGTCGTTTCTCGACCTCGAGCTTGAGACGACGTATTCAATCGTCTTTGGGGATTATTCAATGTCTTCGACACTAACCAGAGCGACGACAACGCCAACAACATCAAGGAGCACAATGGTCCACGCTCCCGTCACCACTTCCTCACTGCCCGTGTCGGCCACGACCACCACCAACAGCAAGCCTCCCAAATCAGAGTCTTCCTCCCGGCCTGGGCTCCCCCGGCGCTCCTCGTCACTACACAAACTCCTAATCACAAAACTGAGGCCCCTTCCCTTCCAATACCTCTGGTGGGTATGGCATTCCAAGTCGAGCCACCCTCAACCACCACCAGCAGCGCGCCCGTTTTCCCAGCCCCTCCCCCTCATCGACGCATATCAGTTGAGTCTGCTGGTCGAAAACGTCGCGGACATCGCGGCCTTTTACCGCGTCTTCAACAACTTGCCGTGGACGTCCATCCGGCGGGGCGATAGTATTCACATTTTCCGCGCGGGAGTGAGGCCCCTGTGGGAGGATGAGGAGAATAGGCGGGGAGGGAGGTGGTTGATCCGCGTGAGAGCCGAATCAGCTACGGATGCAGATGCGCGAGAGGACGGCCAAGGACAGGATGGGAGGAGGAACGATGTGAGGACTTGGGAAGAGGTGTGTCTGCTGTGTTTGGGGGGTGAGTTGCAGAGTGTGATAGCTCAGGGTAGGTCTAGTCTGGTCTGGTTTTGACAATTTTCTTTTTGCTTCTCATTTCCGCTGCGCCTCTCACAGAATGAAAACGGCGTCTATTGACTCTATCTACCAGAAAGGGATCATATCCTCGGCGTGTCCTTCTCGCCTAGGGCGAACTTTACGCATATTTCGATCTGGACCAAGCAAGGGGACAACCCTCGGAGTATTCTCTTGTTGGAACGAGCCATCCTCGGTGGCCTGTCGTCGGATCTGAGACCGAAATCGAGCGCCGATTTCAACTATCGAAGACATGCCGATAAGATTGGGTCTGCCGGTGGCATGGGCGTGCAGATGATGCCAAGTCGACAGCAGTTGCAGGTGCAGATGCAGATGATGGGCCCATTGCAGTCTTCTTCGTCGGCGGTAGGCGCGACAGTGATGGGTCGACCGGGACCGATACGGGCAGTGACCGTGGGATGAGATGCCTGCGTCTTCGATGTTGGTCCTGATTATTCCCAACAACAGCGCCCTGGCGAATGTTAGGAGGGAAGAGCGACTCTTCATCGACCGGGGACATATCGATCAATCTTGATAGAATCACGGTCTCGAGCAGTATCGCCACCTCGGTCTCGGTCGCGTCTGCGGTCGTCGCGGCGATCGTCACGGCGGTCATCTTTCCTGTCATCTCTTCGGTCATCATGGCGATCATCTTTCCTATCGGCTCTTCGATCATCACGACGTTCGTCCTTCCGGTCATCCCTTCGATCGTCTCGTCTGTCGTCTCTTCGATCATCGCGGCGGCGGCTTCGATCTCTCCTGTCCCGTTCCCGTTCCCGGTCACGGTCACGGTCACGGTCGCGGTCACGATCTCGATCTCGATCCCGAGAGGGAGACCTTTTTCTTTCACGCTCACGGTCGCGGTCGCGGTCGCCCCGATCACGTTCACGGTCGCCCCGATCTCGCTCTCGATATCTGTCCCTGTCGCGATCTCGAGACCTATCCCGTTCGCGGCTTCGGTCTCTACGACTGTCCCGTTCACGAGTGCCTCGATCGCGGTCTCGATCGCGGTCTGTCTCGACTCGATCCTTGTCACGGTCCTTATCTTTATCACGTTCATCTCGGTCACCCCGATGACTGTCGTATTTTCGCCGGGAGTCCTTATCCGCGTCTCTGAGGTGACGCCTCTGCCGATCCCGCTCGCGCTCTTCCGCAGTCCGATGGACCCCGCCACCCGGGACGTACCGGTCGATGCCCAATGGGGAGGCGGAGCGAGGTCTCCTGTCCCGAGTTTCCCGGGCTGTTCGTTTTTCTTGGGTTGGTGATGGAGAATCCTGGCGACTGCGTGCCTCGCCCTCCTCACGATCTCTGCTTGGGCTTCTAGCCCGAGGGGTATCGGGCTTCGCCTTCTCCTTTTCTTGAACGACAGATGACCTCCTATCGCGGGGTGGAAGAGACCTGTCTTTCTCCCTTTCTTGAATGGAGGATCGGGGTTCCCGAGATCTGCTTCGGCGTCTGTGGCTGTCTCGCGACTTGTCTCTCGTCCTTCTGACATATCGATCCGAGGTAGAAGCATATTTGCGAGAACTGTCGTGCAGTTCAGACTTGTCGAAATCAAACGCAGGTCGTTCTTTAGCCTTTTCCGCCATTTTCTTGCCTTCGCTGAGGAGGAGCTCAAGCGCCGTGGCTTCCAGATCCTTTTCGTCTGCTGGGGCCACATCTTTAGTGGTAGTCGCGGTGGTTAATTCCGCGATCGAACCGCGGCGATCAGTGCTTCGTTTGCGATCCTTCTCACGGTCTCGATCCCGACTGCGCTCCCGGTCACGATCACGGTCACGATCCCGGTCACGGCCACGGTCGCGATCTCGGTCTCTTTCGCGGTCCCGCTCCCTGTCTCGCTCCTTTTCGTATCGGACGTGTCTCTCGCGTCTCTCCTCTTCGCGTTTCCTATGTCGTTCGTCTCGAGCCTTGATGCGTTCGGCCTCTTTTTCGGCCTCTTCCTTCCTTCTCTTCTCTCTAGCAAGTCTCCGCTCTTCGGCCTCCGCCTCGCGTTTTTTCCTCTCTTCCTCCTCACGCTTGGCTTCTTCCTCCTTGCGCTTCTTCTCCTCCTGCGCCTTAATCTTGGCCTTCAGCTCCGCCGTCTCGCGTAGCAACTGCTCCATCCGAGACCTATTCTTCTCTCTTTCCGCGGCCCGGCTCTGCGTTTCTTGCGAGTATTGTGCATCGCTCTTGCCGCCCCTCTGTTCCTCCTCCGCCGCAACCTCGGGCCCTACATCGCCCCGTCGAATGTCCCGCACCGCATCCAACACCGTGCTCAAATGCTTCGCGATTTCGACATCGATGCGGCTCTCCACCTCTGTGTAGATTCCACTCCTCTCCACTGCACCTTGAATGAGCGTAGCGGCCTTGCCCCTCTCCCTGCTCAAAAGCTTGGGGTCCTTCTCAATCTCCTGCTCCGCAATGGTGTGGATCTGATCCGTCAACGCCGTCTTCGCGTCCGACGTATTGTAGCTTGCCCAGACTTGCTTCCGCAGTGAGTCATAGCCGCCTTGTTTCTTGAATTTCAGGAGGAGCGCATCGATGGTGGAGCGCTGCTCTTTGACCAAGGGCAGATCGGAGATTTTGAACCGAGGGCGAAGTGAGAAGGGCGCGTCGGAATCAATCGCAGGCGCGTCAGTCATCATGGTGTCGGCCATGGTTGCTGTAGCAGGGGCGCCGCAACCTGCGATGCCGGAGACACTGGCGATAGAGACGTGGACGAGATTGAAGTCGCTGGTCGAACATTTCGGGGACGGACGCGAAATGCGCGTTTGAGGTCAGGTGACTACGGCGGAGTATTCGCGCACTTGGTGATCGACAGCCTTGCGCGGCGTTCAGCCTCACGGAGTGTCAAAGTTCGACAAGTATGCCAGGACGTCTACGGAGTCCGGAGAAGTTATATCCAGTAGACACGGTATGTAACTGCAACCGAGGCGAGGGTTGTAGACCCACATTACGAGCAGCATTGACCTGTACTTCTTTGATCCCGTTGATTTTGGTCGCCTCCTAGACGACATGCATACACTGATTTTTCATGCCACAGGTTGGCCCCATCCCAAGGCGAATCTCGAAGTCCTATACTCCAATGTGCCCTCGCTATGCATGTTGTATTATGTACACACTCGAACACAGCACAAGATGCGTAGTTTTGCGTGGCGTACTCCAGCCCCTCAACTCCCGGCTTCTCCGTTGCCCTTGGCTGCCTCCCCAGCTGCCTCCCCTGCCACCGCAGACTTGTACTCCTCCAGCACTTTCCTCAGTGCTGTTCTTTTGATGGGCTTGGCTAGGAAACCGTTCATGCCAGCATCCTCACATGCTGCCCGGTTGCTCTCATGGTCAAAAGCTGTGAGGGCTAGAATGGGAGCGTCAAAGCCTAGCTCTCGAATCTTCTTGGTCGCTTCAATCCCATCCATCTTGGGCATCTGAATGTCCATCAAGACCAGTGAGAAAGGCTTTGGCTTTACATTCTCGTCCTCCGTCGCGGCAAGAGACTTCTGAACGATGCTCACGGCTTCTTCTCCGTCTTCAGCCAAAGTCAGGTCGACCACCTTTTCCAGCTTCAGCAATTTCAGAATGACTTGTTGATTGACTGGGTTGTCCTCGGCAACAAGGACTTTGAGAGCAGACGCGGTACTTGATGAGGCCAGTGACGACTTCCGCTCCATAGGTTTCTGCGCCTTCTCGTTCTCTCGCGGCTTCAATTCCAATCGATCACCCTTTTCTTCGGGTGTGGCTACCGACAGAATAGGAGCCAGCCGAGAGCTCTGTGACGGGAAGCTTTGGCTTCGCTCTTGTTTCGTCTGTGGTGTGTGTGGCGCCGCTCCCTCGACGTTTTCTGAGCTCATATTTGCATCTATCAGATAAGGCTGAGAAAACCCGACCAGCCGTGGTACGTCTAATTGGGAGTCTTTGTCCTGGCTGGTTGAATAGAGGGAATTCTGTCTCGATTGCAAGGATCGGACATCCCGCCCCATGCCCGATCTGGTGGTGAATGTCTCGAACTGTACGCTGCTGGTGATACTACCAGCTCTCGGTCGGGCGAGCGAGTCGGTGACAGAGGGTACCACCTCTTTGGTGTACCGCAAGGGTATGGAGAATGTGAACGTGCTACCAATGTCAACAGTGCTCTTCAATTGGAGGGTTCCCCCCATCATGCCCGCAAGTTGTGAACAAATGGCTAAGCCGAGACCAACACCGCCATGTTTCTTGCTGAGAGCCAAGTCGCCCTGGACGAAGGGTTTGAAAATGTCTTGCTGTAAATGCTCGGGGATGCCCGGGCCTGTGTCTTCGACCTCAAAGTCGAACATAAGTCCCTTCAGAGATGATTTCGGCTGAAACTTATCGGGACTAACGCGCTCGAACGCCTTCGAAAGTGTCGCTTGTTGCGGGGCCTTAGTATTCGAGTACTTGACCTCAGGCATATCTTCAGGTTCAACAAATCCTCTATACCGTATGCGCATTTCGACAGTGCCCTTCGGGGGTGTGAATTTTAACGCGTTGCTCAATAGATCTGTATCAGGTCAGTCCGTGCACAACCGTGCGTGTAATCTCGAGGCGAAGGGCGAACCTCCGTCCTAAGTAAAATGCCTCTGCGCCAACAAAGAGTGCGTTTGGATTGGACTTACTCATCAGAACCTGAAGGATCCGGTTTTTGTCGCCCCTCAAACATACTTCCCGAAGCGGTCCAATATCGGCGGGCCCTTTGGCCAGGACGTTGGTCTTCTGTCTCTGCATTGCACCAGTCATATCGTGGCGCGCAACGATGGCATCTTCTTGAGCTTCGTGGTCGAAATCTCCAGGTAGTGGTGGCTCTGTACCAATGAAGACTACCCGCAAACTTATGTCCGATTCGGATGCCTGCTTCTCGAAGATGGAAATTAATTGCGATCCTATGTCGACTAGTCGAAAGGTGTCCTCCTCGATCGCGAAGTTTTGGCCGATCGAGCTTCGGCTGAAGGTCAACAGATCGTTAAGAAGATGCAAGAGCAAATCCGAAGATTTATAGATGATCTTCAGAGACTGCCGGACGCTATGCATATCCTCTTCTTGCATCGCAATAGCACACATGCCGATAATTCCGTTCAGTGGCGTCCGTAGCTCGTGAGACACATTGGCAATGAACAAAGTCTTACTCTCATTGGCAGCTTCGGCGGCGTTCCGTGATTGCTCGAGTTCCGCAGTTCTCATTTTCACCCGGTCTTCCAGTTTTCGGTATTGGATTGAAAGCTCGTCGGCCATCTCGTTAAACGTGCCGGTGAGTTCAGACAGCTCATCCCAGACGAGATGCTTCCTCTCCGGCACCCGTTCGGGAATCTTGAACACTCGCACCGGGCGAACGAGATTTTTCTTTTTGGCGGACCGTTTGCAAACGCTCTGAACAGGACCTTTCTCGTGAAGAAGTTCCGTCTTTTCCAGGGTATTCTCGCTCGCCGTATCAGATTTTGCAGACGGATCGTATGCTTCGTATGTGGTGACTGAGTTCTTGGCTGCAGTTCTCAAAGCGATTATCGGTTTCACGGCATAGTGGGCGACCGGGCTACGGCTCAGTTAGCATGGCAACGAACCCGATAGTTGCTCCTAGCTACACTCACAAGCACACGAGCATGATGGCGCCAACGACGCTGAAAATAGACGCTATGACGGTCCTTCGTAGCTGATTGATGGGTGCGACAACCTCGCTGTGCGACTGGCCGAAGATCAAAACCCAGTCGACAACGTTGGAAGATACCCTGGCATAGCCAAGTGATATTTTCCTACCCTCTTCGTTGTGGGTGGACATCATTCCTCCAGCATTATTCAGCTGGGTGGTATTGTCCGACCAGGCGCGGAGAACTGCCGGATAATCCTTCATAGGAAAGGGCAGATATGGATCGTTGGCTCGCGTAGGATGTCGATTACTGTAGGGTGGTAGAACAAATTGGAGCGCGACGTCCGCGTTTTGAGCTTCAGTACGACCGCTGACGTCTTCCGCGAACAAGTTGTCGGGACGGCCACCAGGACCAATGATAACCACCTCTCCAGATTTTCCGAGTCCGACCCGGGATTGAACTACTTCGTAGAGGGCTTTGGCGTCCAAAACGACAGTCAACCATCCCAGAATATCGATCCTGCTGGTGTTGTTGTTGATGGGAACCGTCAAAGAGAGAAGGGAAGAGTTGCTCCGCAGAAAAAGCGGCCCTAGGAGTAAGGTTGAGTTGTAGTCCAAGAGCTTGTCTGCGTAGAAGGCATTATGGGCGTCTGATGTCTGATCGTACGTGAGATTAGGATAAAGCTGAGGTGGGTACCCGGGCCCGTTGTCGCCGAGCATGACGGGCGTACCATTCTCGTATGTGGTTGGGAGCACGATATTGCCACGGATTCCTGTCCCCGTCAAGTACGCAAGAGCGCGGTTTCCTTGGTCAGGCGTATCGGCGCGCGGAAAGACAGCTGCCTGAAGAAGAATGGCATTCTCATAGCCATCTGACAGAGTAAATTCAAGATTGCTCTGCATTGAAATCAGCGTCCTCGATCAGCGAGTCAATCACCTCAGCTCCGTACCTTAATGCTTTCGTAAAGCTCTTCCGAGTGGTTGCCGTTATTGAAGTCTCGCATGTAACCCTGAAGCACTTGTCGTGTCGAAATCTGCTGTACCGACGATCTGAATAGAGAGATTTGTTGGGCCACCTGGTCGGCTTTGAGATTGGCCGTCACCACGAGCGTTTGCGCCTTAGCCTGTCGCAGATGGTGGACGCTCTGGTACCAAGTGGAGACGGCAAGGACCATCAACGCCAGGAGGTTGGTGATAAGAATTAGAAGACATAGCTGATCGCGAATGTGCATGCGCAGCCTCATCTTGTTCCGCGGGCGCTTTGGGCGATACGTTTCATTCTTCAACGAAATTCCGGAGGACTCGGAACCCAAAGTTTGTTGCAGTTCAGGATTGCTTGTCCATGAGAGACGCGGCGGATTCGGCATGGACTCTGCCAGACCTCAGTGACGACAGCCTTGGTCTTTCGCTCTATCGTCTATAATGAGCATGGCGGAAGATGCGTTAATAGGAATGATTGAGCCTCACTTCGAGTCAGTGATACGCGAAGTGTTGTGTGGTTGCGGCGAACTTGCCCTCTAGTCAACAGCGACGCCTCGGCTGGGCACTCGTGGTTGCGGCCCCTACAGGCTGAATTATGCTGAGTAACAACCAAAGGAGCAGGAACAGGTAAAGCTCAGGCTTGGCCAGATAAGCTGCCCCAAAAGGGGGTTGCTTAACCCTCCAGGCCTCTCCGTACTCCGGCTGAACCCCGACTGTTCGCGCTGATGATGATGGAATAACACGGCACATTAGCACGAGGATGGCAGATTCGGTAACTTATTTCTGCTCCAGCCGTCACGGCCGTCCCACAATATCACGTGTTTTATTTAACGGTCAGGGGGTTGGACTGTGGCATCAGGTTACCACGTGCGAAAATGTGCTTGGTGTTCCCGAAGCGGGAAGCAAAACAACTGTCATCACAATCCCTATGAACAATCAGAGGCGGTGGCGGACTATACAATGGGACTAATTGCAACAGGAGCAGCTTTGTAGTTCATATTCTCTGCTGACGAGTCGTTTGTCCTTCTCGGACACGCGCAGCGATTGTAACCTGAGTGGGACCCTTCATTCCTACGGCAGATCATGTCTCGCACTTAGGCGCACTTGTACGGCGTAGAATTTAACGTCCAGTGGAAAATTGCGTGAAGTGTCGATTCACGCCATGCTCCTCGAGCATTGATAGACATTACATCCGAGCTCGTCAATACAGCCACAAGAAGATCTCAACTGCAAGAGTCACTGCCCCAGTCTTGGCCCATCCTAGCTCCAGCTTCAACCTGCTCCGACAACAGATTGTGCCCCTAGTTTGACCGCGCACGGCGCGCGAAACATTTTCAATCATGGTCCACAAGATCCTCTTCTGGGCCGGTTTCGGTGAGCCAGCACCAGCATGCACGATGAATGAGGGGCCAAGCGCCAGTGGATGCTAATAATTGTGCCAGGAATCGCCACACGCTTCGCTCAACTCGGCATCGAGATGAGACCGTTCTTTCAACGCGGCACGTTATGGGTCTACCCCCTCTTCGCGAGCATTGGAGGATCGTTTGGATATTGGTTGAAGGGCGTGGAGGACAGACAAGTGAAGCTGCTACAACAGAGAAAAGAAATCCTCATTGAGAAGAGACGGCGAAGAGCAGAGAGAGAAGCTCAATTTACAGGCGCGGAAGGCTCCCCAGCTGGTGAGCCAGCGGGAAACCTGGCTATCGCGAGCTAAGGGGCTCATTCGGAAGAGTACGAGGGCGTCCGAAGAGCTTCGGGGACGAAAAGACTGCGATTGCAGGTCACGGCCGGCACGAGCACGCTCAACGTGAGGACTGTCGCATAAACACCCCCATCAATACTTACCTCTGTACAAAGGGACCACGACATCTGCATGGCAATGCATCTCGAAGGTACAGCATTGTGCAGAAATGGCACGAAAAGACCAATGATACAACAACAACAACACTGAGCGTTCTCATGTCTTAGACTCGGAATCATCTCCAATACTGTGCTGCTTTCCTGGTGCATTATTATCAGATAGCCAAACCTATTCCCTGTCCCTTCAATCTTCACCCTTCCTATGATTCTCCAAAATAGGAGAACTCTGCCCAAGTACAGGATTGCAAACCACGAAGCCACCATCACCATTCAGCTCATACTGCTCAAATCGCTGTTTGCTATCCCTGCGGTGGGTTACATTCGATTGCATAAGATGAGGTATATGCAAGCAAGCACAACCCTCCCAGCTCACCGGCGAGCCAAATGACCCCTCGATCGGTATGCCGTCTCTATCTCATCTCCATTTCCCTCTCTCGCCTTCCAAGTGCAGATTCAAATTCAGATTCCCACCGGCCTCTACTGTCTCGGCGGCGGATCCCCCTCCCACTGCTCGACCCCCTCGGGAATACCCACCAGCGCGCTCTTCGTCCAAATATGCGTCGCGCTAGTCCACACGTCGCCGCGAATCCCCTCCAACAAGCCCCCCTTGACCGCAACCCACCCGGCCCTGTCATCCCCCGGCACGACGTTGAGATTCATGATCCGCGTACCGCACTTCTTGCAGAAGTAGCACCGTTTCTGCCGCCCCGAGTTCGTATTAGAGTGCGTGTACGTCCCTATCAGGTCGTTCTCGTGACGATTAGTTGTAGAGTCGGGTCCTGTCTCTGTCCCTGTCCCTGTCTCGACGCCGGCACTGGTGCCCGGGTTCTGCGCCAGGAGGTCGAAATTGGGGAAGACGGCGGAAATGCCAAACGCCGAGGCGGATTGGCGACGGCATTCGAGGCAGTGGCAGATGAACCATTTCACAGGTTGGTCGCTGGGGGTGCGGAACTTGACTGCGCCGCATTGGCATCGGCCTTCCATGTTGGAGGTGGATAGTCGTGGATGTGTACACTACACAATACACGGGACTGATGTGAGGCAAAGAACTTGTCGAACAGGGCGTCCCTATAGCTCGTAGCTGGTATACATGCCAGGAAATTTGCCCGCCTTGCTTAGATCATCTGTGCCCGGATTTCAAGTGCCGGAACGGTGGTCAGTAAGAGGATCGTGGAGGATAAGCTCCCACATCTCTCCACAGGACCGAGACAGTGGAGCGGTGGTTCAACATGACTTCGACGCTGATCGCACGAAGCCAAGATATGGGGTGTGAGGGGGAAACAGGAGAGAGCGAGTTGGGGTTTGCTACTCGTACAGCAGAGTATCGATTGGGGTAAAAAGAATTAGGGAAACAAGCGGCTGTCTTCCTGATTGCGCATGTTGAGACACTTTTGCATTGAAGTAGAGAGGTTGATTGGTATATGCAGGCCCTTTCTTCCCATTGACTCCCCGTTGTCGCAATGCCCCAATGGTCATTATCTCTTTGCAATTCCCGAACCCTACCAGAATGTACAAGAACCTCTTGGATATGACCAGGCGAAGATATGACACTGTTGATACATAGCTCCAAGGCGTCGGTAGCAGGCTCCGCACTCCTCTCTTCCGTTCTGTCATGGTCGTCATGATGCGAGCTTCAGCTTATTTGAGGATCCTGGTGATGAGGCCAGTTGCCACGGTCCGTCCGCCCTCTCTCATGTTGAATCGTTCGCCAGCTTCCATGACCACAGGGTGGTGTGTTTTTAGAACCATCTCGAGGTTGTCTCCGGGCATGACCATTCTGGTGGGGTCCTCAGTGCCTTCGGGGAACTTCAGTTGGGCAGCTTCATCGGCTGTTCGGATGTAGACCTGTGGCTTATAATTCTCGGTAAAGCCAGACTTTCTGCCACCCTCCTCTTCCGTCAAGATATAGAGCGACACAAGAGCTTCCTGATGGGCCTTCACGCTGTTGGGCACGGCAATAACCATGCCACGTCGGATGTCCTCACGCTTGACGCCTCGCAGTAGCAGTCCAGAGTTATCACCGGCTCTTGACTCCTCGCAGGACTTCTTGAAGGTCTCGATATCAGTAACCTTGGTCTTGATAACTTCGTCACGGCCTCCAACAATCTCCACATCACTATCCTTTTTCAGAACGCCTCGCACGACACGTCCAGAGGCGACTGTGCCACGGCCGGCGATGGAAAAGACTTCTTCGACGGACATGAGGAAAGGCTTCTCGGTATCTCGGGCCGGGGTGGGGATCCATTCGTCAACCGCCTTCAGCAACTCATCAATCTTCTCTATACCAATTTCGGGTCGCTTGCCTTCAAGCGCGCAAAGAGCCGAACCGAAGATGATAGGGGTGTTGTCTCCGTCGAAGTCGTATGATCCAAGGAGCTCGCGCATTTCCATCTCGACGAGTTCCAACATCTCCGGGTCTTCCACAGTGTCAACTTTGTTGACGAAGACAACCAACTTTTGGACGCCGACTTGACGGGCAAGCAGTAAATGTTCTCGTGTTTGAGGCCTGTGACGTGTCAGTCTCCGATCCACCCACATTCATGTTGTTCTCTTACATCTGTCCATCGCCTGCAGCAACCACAACAACAGCACCATCCATCAGGGCGGCTCCAGTAATCATGTTCTTGATGTAATCGGCGTGGCCGGGACAGTCGACGTGGGAGTAGTGACGGTTGTCGGTTTCGTACTCGATATGCGCAGTCGCGATTGTGATACCACGTTTCCGTTCTTCAGGGGCCTTGTCAATTTTGCCATAGTCGAGGAACTGTGCCATTCCTTTCTCCGCTTGTCTTTTCGTGATGGCTGCTGTGAGGGTTGTCTGGAGGACGCAGTCAGGAAATAGATCTCGACAGCACTGGAAAGCGGCCTACCTTGCCATGATCGACGTGACCGATTGTGCCTGCAGAGCGTCAGTTCCAACCTCAGCAGCGAGCACGGAATTGATACTAACCGACGTTGACATGAGGCTTCGTCCGCTCGAAGACAGCAGCGTATGTTCTTGCGCCGAATCTGTCATGACCAAAGACTCTGTTGACAGGGTTCAGGCCCCGAGCAGGCGACACGATGTGCCGGGAAGTGCGGAAAAGCGAAGTGACCGAACGAGAGAAAGCCATGGCGCCGCCGGAAGAAGAATAAAAGAATGGAAGAAGAACCGCCGAAGGCTAGGACAAGCAGGATAGGAAGTTGAGCTCTGTCAATCGCAGACACGAGCCCAAAAAATAAATCTGTACCGAAGCTCCAGTCGTGGTCTAATCGGGTAAGGCTCGCTACGGTGGAACACTCATGCCAGTGTTTTCACATCTTTCACGGATCTCTTTACGTTGGCTTCCCTCTTGCCACACAGTAACGCTTTGGATCAAGACTTTCATGAATATACAGCACGCTCCTGTCACCAAGGTGAGTACACAGTTGGAACTAGTACCTGACTTCAGGTTGCTTGCCATCCACCGAGGTACTTCCGAGCTTCGTACCGAATCACTTTGAGCGCCTTTCAAACAAGCCAGTGTCCAAGCAGGCATTCATGCTAGAAGCGAACGCGCTCGAACAGACATGAGATCTTCTGGCTGATGATTGGAGCCTAACAACCCAGACATATTGCCAGCTGCCATTGCCCGTCTGTACCTGACAGTTTCTTATTGTCCTACAGTCACCATAGAGACCTCGATTAAGCATCGCTTTGTCTTGTTGGAAGCTGCATACGCGATGGAGGGCGGGCCTACCGAAGACCATAAGCTGGATGTGAGATCCATAGAGGAGTTTTCCCTGCCGGCAGACCTGGAAAAACTTTGCCTTGTCAGATTCGACCAGCTCGTGGCTCGGAAGCAGCTGATTTACGAGCCTTCGACTGCTGAAACTCTTGAAGACCAAGGATTCAAGGTAAGTGCCTTCTTGGCGCCCTGCGAAGTCCCGAGCACAGCGAACAATCGGGTAGTCTCAGAATACGTATAGGCTGACACGCACAGCTCAACTTTCGATTTGTTCCTCACCTCCGTCGTAAACCTATCACACCCGCGGACGCACCAGAACGCACTACTGGAAAAGGCCACAATCCATTTCTCAACCCACCTCCGAGTGAGGTCCTGTCGTCAATCGGGCCATCTCATCTCTTGCTCGTGAATAAATTCAGTGTTTACAGACCCAGCCTGGTGCTGATCACCCGCGATTTTAGGCCACAGGCGGACAGTCTTAGCCGCAATGATCTAGCCGCTGCTTGGACAATATTGCGCCATTTCAAAGAACCTTATATGATGATCTACAACTGCGGGTTCGAATCGGGGTCGAGCCAAGGCCACAAGCACATGCAACTCTGGCCATACCCTGATGAACAAGAGCTCGGCTTCGAGCTGTTCCCTAGCAAGGCAGAATCTGATGTCAAAGTCACGGAGCATATACCCACTGTTCCGCATAAACACTTTGTGCTTCGCCTGCCGACAAACGCTGACCTGAACGCCCTTGTGCGGGCCTACGACAAGCTCCTCAGACGCGTCCGTCAAAGCCACGGCGAAGCTGGCGAAGGTACCGACTACAACGTGATCCTGGTCAAGGAGTGGATGTGCATGATCCCCCGGCGGCATAGCGGACTGGACAGAGGAGCTGGGGCGAATTCTGCTGCGATGCTGGGGCTCGTGTGGATCGTAACTGATGCAGAAAGGGAAGTTTGGAACTCTGCTGGACCTGCCGAGTACTTCAAGTACTTGGGATTGCCACGATGATCGCCACACACGAATATAGAGGGGGTAGATACACGGAAAACATAGAGCCATAGACTAGATCACTTTATTGATAGACTTGTATCCCCGCAGATTGCACCCTGTGACTTTATCCGCGGGATGAGGCTGCGGGGTCTGACAAGGCTGGCGCAAGACCTGCATTCTCCGCATTCGATCGACTTTGACCTTGAATTTCCTTCCGCAACAACCACACCAACTGTACTCGGTACTCGGAAGACCATTATGGGCAAAGGTTAGATCGCCTTCTACAGCTCGCTTCAGCATGCTGACGGGCTTTTCCAGGGACGGATAAACTCTACGTACGACCGGCTGCTCGCATGGCAAACACGCATGGCCAGACTGACATTGTATAGATTACACACTCAGAATGGGCTTCTTCGGACGCCTATTCAGCCAGCGCAGGCGCCGGCGTCCGCGCTGACACAAGCGGGCATGCCTCGTTCAAACGCTTACCGTATAACTTCTGCGCGCTGAGCCTGCAACCATTCACGACTCCTGTTTGTACCCTTGAAGGCATAATATTCGACCACGAGAACATTCTGCGGTGGCTGTTGAAACACGATACGAATCCAACGAATGGCAAACCGCTGAAGCAGCAGGACCTCATCAAGCTCAACTTTGCCAAAAACGACGCGGGAGAATACGCCGACCCGGTTACCTTCAAAGTCTTCACGGACAACACCCACATCGTGGCCATCCGTCATGGCGAGCTCGCAAATGTTTTCGCATATGATACAATCGAGAGACTGAACATCAAGCCCAAGATGTGGCGGGATCTGGTATCGGACGACGAGTTCTCACGCAAGGATATCATCACCCTACAAGACCCACAGAACATCGAGTCGCGCAATCTCAGCTCGTTCAAATACCTGATGGATGGCCAAGATTCTGGCATCCCAAAAGAAGAGGCCTCTATCAATGCTGCGAGCCTAGGGAGTGCTGCAGATCTGAAGGTCATGAAAGCAAAGGAAGCTGTGGCAAAGGCTAGGGCTCAACGAGCAAATGCCCAAGCAGAGAAGCCCTCATCGCAGCAGCTGACTGCCGCCAGCAAGAAACCGACATCTACGACAGGATCGGGGAAACCGGTACCGTACAATGCAACCCGGCACACAACTGGCCTAGCAGCTGCCTCCTTCACGTCGACAGGCATGACTGTACATACCTCTAATGCTCTTGCGGCGATGACCGACGAAGAATATATCCTACAGCCCCGACGGGTAAAGTCCAAAGGTTACATACGATTGCAAACCACTCTAGGCCCGCTAACCCTTGAACTCTACCCTGAGTATGCGCCCAAAGCTGTTTGGAACTTCCTCAACCTGGTTAAGAAGGGATACTATAACGGAATTATCTTTCATCGCAGTATCCGCAACTTCATGATTCAAGGTGGTGACCCCACGGGCACAGGCAAAGGTGGACAAAGTATATGGGGCAAAAACTTCAACGACGAGCTGCAAGGGCCACTGAAGCACGACAAGAGAGGTGTACTGAGTATGGCTAACAAAGGCAAGAACACCAATAGTTCGCAATTCTTTATTACCTACAGACCGGCGAGTCACCTCGATGGCAAACACACAATATTCGGCCGCGTGGTAGATGACGCAGATGACGAGTCGATGGAAGTCCTGAAACGGCTGGAAAATGTGCCTGTAGACAGCAACGACCGGCCGAAGGAGGAGATCCAGATCGTCGAGGCTACGGTGCTGATTGACCCGTTTGACGAGTTCTGGAAGCAAAAGAATGAGGCCGAGAAGCAGAGAGAGGAGGACGTAGATCAAGACCGCACCACATGGACAGGCAAGCGGATACGAAATGACGGCACTGTCGATGCCGGCGATCCAGGAGGAAAAGTCGGCAAATACCTAAATGCATCTTCAGCAAACCAGGGCCCCGGCATTGACGACGACGAAATTGTCGAGTTTGTCGACGATGAACCGGAAGAGCCTGTGCGCAAAAAGACGAAAGGCGGTGGAGGGTTCGGAAACTTCGACTCGTGGTGATCGAAGGAGGACAATGGGGTTGCGCTGCTCTTCCGTGTCAATGATGATTCTACGACACCCACCGACGACTTCCATTCCTCCATGCATGCGGTACTCCTTTCTGCAGCTATTTACGGATGCCCTTGTGCGCTATGACACCTCACAAACCGCGGGCCGAGACCTCATCACCTTCTTTTGAGCGTTTGAAGGCGTGTCTTTGTCGGGGTGGTTTTCTCAATTCGAGCGGTCATCTATTTTCTCACTCTATCTTTGTTGCAGACAATCTACTCGCAACTCTAATGCATTGTTTGGGGAACGACACCTTCACTCCCTTTCTCTCTGAGATGTCTGTGCTCACTCCTCCTTTGTTTGTCCTCGCTTGGTTTATACTCGACTTTTGCCCTTCCCGAAGCGATGGCCACACAACACCGCAGAATTGTTTACTCACACCTACAGAATTACGCAACTATCCCACAAATACATCGTCGAGTGCACTAATTTCTTATTCAATGTCAGAGTCGAGCGAGACACCCAGTTCACGCAACTTGACGTTTGGCGTCGAGATTGAGCATCTTTTCGGCATCAAACAGGATGAAGTCGCAGCAAGACCGGATTATGACTGGCTTCGACCGGAAAACTGCCCTGTGGAAGCCGGCGGCGTCGGCGATCCACTTCCCCAGTGGTATGCCCAACATCACAACCCGGCCGACAAGAAGCAGCGCTCAGAGCTTGAGCGAGTAGGGCTACGACAGGCCGCAAAGATTGTCAGGTCAAATGCAGGACCAGACGCGCCTTTTCTTGAAGTCAGGCTAAGCTCGGATCCTAAAGATGTGCCCGATCAATATCTACATTGGAAGCTAACGCTTGAGGACGCAGTGCCTGTCCCTACAAACGCCGACCAGCTACTGCAACGGTCCAGACACCAACAAGAGATCAGAGTCACCAATTTCAATGACTGGCAATTGACTGGGTTGGAGCTCATCTCACGACCACTAAAAGCGCCTGAGATTGACGCAGATGGTCTCCAGTCCCACGGCCTGAAGGAGCTCCAACAGCAGCTCGATGCCGTTCCGAAGGACTACGATCCAGAAAGACCGTACTTTTTCACGACAGGCCCGGAGTTGGGTTCTGTCCACGTCCATGTCGGTGTGCAACCGGGCGCCGAAGGTGAGCAGGAAGATCTTTCTACAGAGTTTCTCCAACATCTTGCGTTCGTGTGCATGGTCTTCGAAGACCACATCACGCTGCTCCATCATCCCGAAAGACAAGGCTACCAGGGAACGAAAGCGTTCAAGTATGCCAAAAGCAACCGAACGGCGATCAACGCCGGCGGGCACTATTGCGCGCTGGCCCCCGAGTTTTCATGCGAGGATGCATTTGTCAAGATTTTCGAGATAGACGCCGACGAACGTGACCTTTTGCACAAGTTGCTGAACAAAACACCGCGCCAGCCTGGTGGGAAAAGAGAACGGTTCGTCAACTTTACTAACGCCCTAGGTGAGGACCAAGGTGAGTACTTGACCAGGACCGTCGAGTTTCGACAACACCACGGCACTCTCTCCACGGAGGACGTCTGTGAGTGGGTCTTTTTCGTCATTGCTCTTGCGCGAGCTGCCGAACGAAAGGAGCACGAACCGGCCGTTCCGGGAGCAACTCTGCCGGATTCCATCCGAGAGAAGATCCAGGCCCTGAACGACGGAGTGCGACCGTACGTCGAAGAACAGGCCAAGAAGTACACATGGCTGTTCCAGGACGGTAACAAGAAAAGAACTGTCGAGGACCTGTTCGATCTCCTCCAGCTGCCCGTCGAGCGAAGGAAGTATTGGTGGGCCCGGGCCAGGACGATGAAGGACCTGGCCAACACGGAGAAGTACAAGGGCAGAAGCACCTGCGATTACCCCTGTGAATGCGACGCTCCGTGCAGCTGTCTGCCCGTGTGCGACGGCAACCTGCATTGCAAGTGCAAATTCCCGTGCAACGGCCGCCCAGTCTGCACCTTGCCGCCTCGGCGCGACTGCGTCGAGTGGGACACAGATGAATGGATCATTCCGTCGTACGACGCTGAGCGTGAACACCAGACCGAGGAGTCCGCCGGAACAGAAACAGGTCCTGTCGCCCCCGCCACATCCACAGCGACGACATCGTCGACGAACCCTTCCAACGCCGGCACAAAGCGTGAATTGGAAGACGATGAGGAGGAGGGCGAGGGTGAAGAGAGACAACGAAAGCAGCAGCGCACAGACTAAGCCGTCGAGGTGGCTGACTGACTGTGACTCTGACCCTGCCTCTAAATATCAAAATGTTGATTTGTCTGTTTATCTGATGGGTACAATTGTCCTGTCGAGGGGAAGGGAAGAGAAGGGAAAGGAGATCCTATATGCAAGGTGAGTAAGAGTAGACTGTAGATTATGAGAGTTTGGCATATCATTTCGCGATTATAGAGCACAGCGTAAGAAGGGCAGTAAGTACAAGGTAAGGATGCAGTAGAGGACTCCGTATCATCCATCATATTCTATCGTTTTTGTCTCCAGTTTCATATCCTAAAGTATCAGATGCAATAAGTGTTCGAGGTGTACAGTACCATACGTATTACAATTGAATAACCAGTCACCCGATGCGCAAAGTCCATGTCTGTCCGACAAGACTGCTGTGTCTCTCCTCTTCATGTACCTATGCATGAGTAAGTGCACGTATGTGAAAATAAAAGTACTTTACGGCATGTTGCAACGGTTCGCGCACAGGGGCGTCAAGGAGATGAGATCCAAGCTCAATCAATGATAGTGAGCGCGTATCGAAGTCCTCGTTCATAATGAGGGAGGACGTGACTCGCCGAGGATCACGCATGATATATACTGAATGGAATTGATGTCTCGTTCTGTAACTCTTCTGGTATATGGCTACTCTGTAGGCGGAGCAGGCGTGAGTAAGATGGTATATAGTAGAGTAGAGTGGGGTAGACTGGATCATCGATTCGGTCTCGACACAGCACTGTCGAACGTCCTATGACAAACACGTCCATAGAGAGAGAGAGAGACAGACAGATATACACGTGCGGGCCCCCGAAGGTCAGCTCATCCTTCTCATACAGTATAACTCGGTCACACTCCCTCGATCACACTTTAGCCGGTAGGACTCTCGCACCTCCAAGCACTCAAGTTGGGGGAATTCTTGTACGCATCGACCATACTGCTGAAGCCGGCATACAGGCCGAGGATGCAGGTGACGCAACTGCCCAGGTAATAGACCAGGTCGAACAGATTCCACCAGAACTCCTTCTTGAAGCCGCGCCACCAGCGCTTGACGCCGCCGTCCAGGCGGCGCAGGGCGCCCGTGGCCGGGTCGAAGGTCTCGCCGGGCAGGATGGCGTCGCGCTGGGCCTTGAAGCCGAGCATCAGGAAGGGCGGGAACGTGTAAGTGAACTGCAGGATGCAGCCCGCGCCCACGAGCACGATCCACGTGTTGATCTGAGGCACCGACTGGGTGACTACCCACGCGAGGGTCCAGTAGATGGGCACGAAGGCGACCCAGATCCACTTGCCGGTCGTGCTCTCGAGGAGCGGGAAGTTCAGCAGGTCGCGGCCCATGTTGTTGTACAGGACTTTGATGCCGATGTTGCCGTACAGCACCGCGGCGATGAGCCCCGTGATCAGCCCGATGATGTTGCATGCCGTTTGCCAGCCGTAGGGCGACACGCCCTGGTACGAGACGTTGTACACGTACTGGCCCTGCATGCAGTACGAGTAGATGCCGTAGACCATGTAGCAGGCGTAGATGAGGATGTCGGCGCAGAGCAGGCCCTTCCAAAAGTCCATGGGCCGGCGCATCTCGGCCATCAGCTCGACGAAGAGGGTCGCGCCGCCGAAGGAGAAGACCGCGTTCATCAGCCCGTTGACGTTGTCGACGATGTCCAGTCCCGGGGGCGCCGCGCCGGACACCTGGATCGGGTCTGGGTGGTTGATGTCGAAGTCCGGGTTAGCCGCCGCGTAGAGCTTGTAGTTGGGATCTGAGTGCGCCATTACGCCCATACTATACGCGGGTCAGTCAGTCGCCAATGCGAGCACTGGAAAAACTCACGTGGCAAAGATGATGAAGAGGTTGAGAAACACAGCCCACGAAGCCAGCCAGCCGAATCGCTGCAATGTCCTGATCTGTCCGATGATGCAGCCGGCGATCATGCACACGACCACACAAACAATGAAGCAGAGATGGCCCTTGGACAGCTGGCTGATCGACTGGCCGCTGCTCAGGACGATCAGGGCGACGTTGAGGAAGAACTGGAACGACTGCAGAAGGTTGCAGGTGTGGCGGAACCAGGGCCCGTAGACGCGGAAGGCAATGTCGCCGTAGCCCTTCATCGGGTAGCGGTCGCTGTCCAGCTGGAGGTACATCTTCCACAATTGGTAGCCGCTGTAGCCGGCGAGGGCGCCGAAGACGGTGAAGAGCGCGACGCCGGGTCCAAGGCCCATCTGGGAGAAGGCATACCCGGTGGAGAACGGCCCTAGAATATCGGTCGTGATCAGGTAAAAGACGGCGCCCCTGAAAAGATGGGTCAGCAATGGTAACACACATGTATGACTGTCGCTTGCTTACCAGGTGGCTGTCCTCGCCGCTCGTGATGCCTGAACCCATTCCTCATCCGAGATGGTCATGGGCTCATATTTTCTCTCATGGCCGGTCTTCTCGTTGCCCGAGTCGGTCTCGTCAGCCCTGACCATTTGGCCCTCGCCCTGAGCGCTGACGGACAATCTAGGCCGAGTGACGGACTCTCGACGAGTGTTGTCGACCTGCTTGCGGAGGATCTTTTCTTTGATAAAGGTCATCGTCGGCCCGCTGCCAGTTGTGAAGTCGCTGCCGGGGCCGTAAAGGCGGTCTTCCTCATTGCGAGTGATCTTGGCATAGTGAAGATATTCCTCGATAGGGATACTGGGATCGTGAAGCTTCTCCAGCACGCGCGTTGGGTAAGTGGTCGCGTCGAGCCCATCGGCGCGTAGACGCTTGTCGTCCACGGCGCCAGGGCCGGAGATAGATCCAATACCAGATGCCATATTCTTTCACTAGAAGAAGCAGTTCGGTAAGCCAGCCAGACAGCTTTTGCGCAAAGAATGTCAAGGGAAAGAGGGTCGAGGAGAAGGTGGGACTCACCTGATTCTTATAGGCGAATTCGCCTGTGTCGTTCAGGGAATCGCACAGACAGCGCATGGCTAGAAGATGGGTATGGGGCAGCTTTAGCTCATGGACTGGGACGATGGCCATAACATCGGCGACAGGCCCTGAAATGATCAACCCCATGTTGACGCCACGCTACGCCATGATCCACGTCCCAAGTCGATATCCCACAGCTGATAGCTGATAGGATAGGACCAATAACTGGATGGTTTCTAGAACGAACCCCGGGCATAAGTGGGAAGGCGGGCGTCTCCATTGAGATAACGCGGTGTTGGGTGACGGGCACCGAAAGGGTCCCACGTCAAATGCGAGATTGCGACGTCAGACGGCGATGGCGGTTGAGACAGACGATTCGCAAGGTTGGTGCTAGCAATGACAGGGCTAGGAGGTTTGCACACATCTCGCCTCCCGGGTGGGAGAGTTCCAATGGAATTGGCGGTGCGCAGGCGGGAATGGTTGGTGACCATCGTCACATCGTCGTTGATGAAATCATGCAAGAGCGCCAGACCGAGGTGGCGGAGGTGTGTCTCGTAGCGGTGGTTGGAGGTAACGCAGTCGGGAAGGTGAGATTGACGACGGGAAAATGGCCCAATGTCTGCGACAGGCAAGGATCCTCGACACAGGGCAGATTTGACCCCGTCGTGCAGGACGGTTGTATCAAAAGTACTTGGACTTCTCCTGACTCCGGCCGACCGTCAGTCCACTGTCAATCGGTGTCGCTGTATCGATATCGCTGCTAATCATTTGCACTCCTACGAGCGAGCTCGTTAGATTCTGTGATTCTGGTCGGCGTTCTTCCCCGCTCAGGTTCAACTTACGTTTCGCCTGCTCGTGTTCGAGGTCGATCTGCTGCCACACCAGCCAGTCAATGCACCGCCCTGGACGCCACTGGAAATTGACCGGCGCACTGGCGCTCCTGACGTCCACGCCGGATGCAACTCTGTTGTGTTCAAGCCCACAGAAGCAATTGCTAAGCTTCTCCTCAAAGCTTGTTCGCGGAGAAACGAGGGCGCCACGGCGTGTGCGCGCGGGTGTTACAACAAGCATCGGCGACTTTCACCCAAACCTGACCTCCCCTACCCGATCTCGATGGATCATGTCTTGAATAACAGCGGCCGCCACCGCGGGGAATGTTCAAGAATGGCTAAGAGCGGTGATCTAGTCTCGTGCCAGCTGCGGTCGCCGTCTACTTGTACGAGCAAGCGCCGCGGCTTGCATTGATTCGAACTTCGATGCATCTGCCGCTTACGGAAGGCGTAGAATTCACAGGAAGTCAGAACAGTTTCGACTCCAAACGCAGTGTCCGAGAGATAACATGCAAGCTCGTCGACAATCTTCCAGTGGTAGCGAGGGAGTGCGTCACTTGAAGGCCCGGGAGTGGTCACCAAGTGGCCAACCCATCGTGATAAATGGTAGGTAAGATAAGAGGCACATTGCGCTGTGAGAAATTTAGCGACGATCGAATACTGCGTCCACACAGCAGGACCGGACACCGAGATGTAGACCTCGCTTCAAGAAGGTGACATTGGTTATCAGTTGAATACTATCTTTGATCCATCATCTCGCTTAAGATTAATAGCACCAGCGAATAGAGTGGGCAGTTGTGCACGCGAGTCTACTGGGGTAGAGTACCCAGTATAGACCCACGTCTTTGCAGGACACCTAAGCCTACTACGAGTATACAGTAACCGAACCGTGCACTTGGTCGCGCATTAGACGGCCGTCGGCAACGGACAGGTGCCATGCAAGCTGGAGACTCCAGCCCGGGCGCTTAAGCGGACGGCATGCCGCCTGGGCGGGCATGAGGCGCGCAATCTGTAATGGACAGCTCCCGCTGTAGTGCCGGTGCGTAACACGATGTCAGGTAACAAGAGCAATGGATATCTCGACGAAGTAGACATGCTGAGCCAGCCAGGCCAGTTTGGCCCAGCTTTTGCGTGTCGTTAAAAGAGCCTCGGATGTTCCTTCAAGCTCAAATCTCATGTGCAGGTCCATATCGGGAAGGATAAAGGAACCGTGAGGCCACTGCGGATATCGCGTGGCACGTGAATGTGCCTGTACACGCTGACGGCGCCCTGCGCTCTTGGAAGCTCCACCAGAGCAAATACTGAGCGAGCCTGAAGTTTGCGCCGGCTTTTGTCTACCACTTCTACAATGTCGAGGCCTCAATGACGAACGACGACCCCAGCCATCTCCCTCTCATGCCACAATGTCGCCGGCAAACCGTCTATGGAGGCGCCTGCGAGCCGTGCCCTCACACCCGTTCGTAAGAGCGATGGCCACGGTCGGAGGCACCTCCGTTGCGGCACTCTCTCTGTGGACTTTGATCGCGCATAACTTTGTCGCCTACGGGGTAGGTGTGCGCGTGACCTGATACATTACTAGACATGAGCGCTCATTTGAACCAGCCTTCTGAAGGTCCGTCGATGTACCCGACTATCCCCAGCCAGCGATCCTACAACATCTTGTCGCGACGACACAAGCACGGCAGGAACATCCAAGTCGGCGATATCATCGTGTACCAAAGCCCCATGTTTCAGGGCCGGAGGGCGTGCAAGCGCGTCATAGGCATGCCTGGCGACTATGTGGTGCGCGACCCCAGTCTGTCTCCTACTATTGGCGATGCCCCCATTCCTGGGTTATATGCAGGTGCTCCAGATGGCGTCCGCGAAGAGCCGGTCATGATACAAGTTCCCGAGGGACACGTGTGGGTAGCTGGAGACAATTTATCCTATAGCAGGGACTCTCGGTTTCACGGTCCAGTGCCCATGGCGTTGATACAGGGCAAGACATTGTACGTTGGGGATGGCTGGTTCAATTGGACTTCGGTGCGCAACCACAGCTACAACCAGCCATGTCGGCGGACGAGAATCCCCTCGAACGGCTAGACGGCAAAGGTGGGACAGAAGTCGCCCAACCCGGTTGAGCATTGTCGGCCGTCGAATACGGCCATAAACTCCCAGGCAAAGGATTTGTGCATATTGACACTTATATGGTACAGTGGGAGCAAAGCTCGGCTATCTCAACCTCTCATCCTCGAGGTGTCACGCCGCTGGTACGGCAGAGGCTCAACCTTCTTCCTCTTGAGCTCCACGTCTGCTCCTTCGATGCCTGCCCTCTCCATGACGGCGGCGGTATTGTCGTCCCACTGGGCCCTGAACAGGGAAGCGCTTATCGGACTCAGCATGTGGCGGCTCATCATACTTCGGACTGTGAACCCATCCCGTTGGATCTTCTTCTTGGCAATCTCAAGGTCAATGGGGATGTTGTCTTTTTGTTGTAAAATGACGATGGACAGCCGGTGGTAGGGGCTCCCCTTCTGTGCGTAGGGTGGCATCCACGGAAGAAGCACCTGAGAATCTGTTGAAAGGTTTGCGAGGTCGACTATTGGTTGGGTCGGGGAGATGACAATGTTGGATGCCAGGAAGTGACATCTGAAGTCGAAGCCGTCTGTTTCAACGTTGGGGACATCTGGGTCGACAACAGCAATGGTGACCATTTTCTCGCCTCGCTCATAGGATTGTAGAGTCAGGCGACAAGGGTTTTCGCTGATATGGGAGTCGACAAATTCGCCAGGTTGGACCACTCTATTGCCAAACACAATTTTCACGTCGAGGATAGGATCCACGTTCGGAATCACATCGGGCACCACCTTCATCTGTGTGATTCGCTGAACAAGCACCTTCCGAGGATACTCGCGCCATTTCCGGTCCGCCAAATATCGGTAGATGGGTTTGTTCAAGTCACCTAGGGGCTGTCAGCGGCTGCGTACGTGGAGTGTAGGAGTAAAGATCTTTTGCGCACCTTCGCCATCCTCAAACCTCCTTTTGACGTTGGGGTCGTTGATATCCGCCAGAATCTTGAGCTTCTCCAGCTCCTGGGTCATGCTCCTCAACCGCCGTTGTTTGTACATGTCTCCACCCGGGAAGGTGCTTGGATCGACCTCTTGCAGCCGAGCAATGCGAGCTCTTTCCGTCTCAATCTTCTTGAGCTTCTCCGCTCTGTCGGCGATCAGGATCTTTCGGGCTTCCTGGAAGCATTGGTATGGCAATTCATCAAAAGGGACGCCTGGTGAGTGAGCGAGTGCAGCGCGTCGTCTTCGTGACCCTATAGGGAATTTGCCATCTCTTATAAGCTTGCGCTCAAGTCGAGGAACATGCACAGTAGCCGGGTCGGGATTGTGGTAATAAGAGGATTTTTGAACCTGGACTTCCTGCCATGTCGTGCTGGTAGTTGAGAAGGCCCGTAACGCGATTCGCGAGGAACTTGTCTCTAGGTTGAGAGATCTCAGAGAATGCAACACTAGTGCACTGGGTGCCCTAGAGGGAGCCATACTCAGCGTGTCGTGTCGGGCAACACGTATAATGCCGCGACATTCAACAAGCTTCAACCGAACCAAAAATTGTCAAAGCAGTCGATTCCGTTCCGGCGACGCATAGACCGAGGTGCGCTAATATCACGTGAGAGTTCGCAAGGCCCTCGTCAATCCTTTCCCGGCTGTTGCCCGCAATCCGTGAGCTGATTTGCCAGGCTGGCCTTGTCCATCACTAAGCAGTTTACTAAGCATCATCGCGCCAATCCCAATGCCCGCAGCCTCTCGCCCATTTCCACATCGATCGTCTTGGTAAAAGGCCTTCACGATGCTTTTCGAAGTATCCTACCCGGTCGGAGAGTAAACCGTTCACGAGTAGATTCAGTTTACTCGGCTCGGGGGGCCGGATCCGTCTTCTCCGCCAATGAGAGCATGTGTTTTTGGGCGGTTTCGATCAGCAACCTTCAGCCGATATAATTTGACGCATGAAGATCGGATCGATGAATAAGGCGGCGCCGCCGTAGGATCTGGTCTCCAGCCCTCCGAGCCCTCTTAAAGGCTAGAATTTTCCTTATGTAAACTTCGGCTACGTCTCTATCGATTGTTTCTTCGGCTTCTCGCCCTATCTCTCGTTGTCAAGACTACGAGGATGTCCGACACCGACCGGGCACACTCGGACGCGACGACGCCCAGGCCCGCAGCTGGCAAGACTGCGGCGGCTGCGGCTGGCGACAATCATGTCGAGGCCGAGGAGCCAAAGCCCCCGAAGGCTGGTCTCCTGAAGAAGATACAGACAAAACTTAACCTGGACGTCCCGACTGTGTTGTTGATGCTCAAGTGAGTTACTTGGCGTCCTTTGATATACAATCTCCTGCTTGAACTAATGAGGCTCAGGGGTGGTATGCCTCCAGCAATTGCTCTGGCAGCGTGAGTCACCTAGTCCTTTCCTTCGAATGGATGCTCACGTTCTGTAGCTACCAGAGCGACCGCTGGGCGAAGGAATATTCGACGTTAGGATACCTGATTGCAATTACGTCGTTCTTGTCACTGCCGATTCTGCCACGGGCGAAATTCATCCAGTCCATGATCCTCTCGTGCATCACGATATGCTTCGCTGCTGCTGTCGCGCTGCTATCAATACGATGCGCCGTGGCTGCACACCAGCCCATCCTCCTGACTCCTGCTTCGACAACAACAGGTTCATCCGGCAGCAGACAAACCCTGGAATACAGTGCAGCAGCTAATGTGACGGCGTGTGCCTTTCTGTTTTTCTGGCTATACTTTGCAAACACAATAAGAGCAGCCCGACCACAGCTTTTCATCGTCTCGATCCAGTTCACAATCTTCATAGTGGTCGCCCATACATACACACCCACCTTTCCAACGATGGAAGCTGGAATGAATTTCATCGATAGACTGTTGAAGGTTTTCCTAACAGGATACGCATTGGCAACGGGTGTTTCGTTGTTCATCATCCCAATCTCTTCGAGAATGATCGCTAAGAAGCAAGCGGCCGGCCTCCTCAACATGATGAAAGCTTGCCTGTCAATCCACATCGCCTATCTACACGGCATCACTACGTCCCAGACCGGCAGCTTGGGCCTTTTGGACGAAAAAGGGAATCCCTTACCCCTGGACCAAAACCCGGAAGCCCTGGTGTCAATGAAGGCGGCCGAAGAAGCGGCTCAAAATTTGAAACTGATGATTCAGAAAGCGTCCCAACTTTTTGGCCAGCTGAAACTGGAGATTGGCTTTGCTAAGAAGGAAATCGGATGGGGCAAGCTACAAGCGGAAGATTTCGGTAAAATCTGGGAACGGCTACAGCACATTCTCCTTCCAGTCGCCGGTCTGTCCACCTTCATTGATATTCTGCAGTCCGTAAAGAGACACAAAGCCGAAGGCGAGAACTTGATATCGGATCTAGACGCGGTCGAAGCCATACGGAAGCTCGAGGCGGAAGAATGGCATGAAGTGATCGTCATGTCTCGCGTCCCCTTCGCCAAGATGAAGGCCACTCTCGTGGATGGCTTGACCCACGTTGCATATGTGCTCGAGTTAACGCCACGGCCGAAGGCAGTTAAGAAGGATATTGAGAAGTCTGCAGACGCGGCTCCATGCCCTGGGGAACCGGCATTTGCACAATATTTGAAGGACCAAATTGCTATCTTTCAAGACCACCGTCGAGAGACCATGAGGAAATGGTGCGAACGAAAAGGCATCGAGGTTCCGACAAAGTTCTGGGAAGATACGTCAGCACAGTACAAGTTCAGCGACGCAGCCTCTGTCCACGACACAGTTCGACAAAAGCAGAACCATCAGCAGCTGTATCTCGTCCTTTACCTCGAGTACCTGCTTATCACTGTCTGTCAAGCGGTCCTGGATTTTGTTCTTTTCGCCGACTCGAAGGTCCAGGATGGCACGATGAGCAAAAACAAACTGATATTCCCCGGCTGGAGACGCATCCACAAGTTGATGCAGAATGCCTTTAGGCAAATGGACGCTAGCGAAGGTCTCCAAGATGGACCAGCCTCGGGTATCTATATCTGGCTTGGTGATGCCCTGCAAAAGCACAAAGACCCGGAGCATCTGCCACCGACGAATCTCTATCAGAGAATCACCGACAAGTTGAGAGCGATACCCAGGTTCTTGGCCTCCGATGCCTCGCACTTTGGCTTCCGAGCAGCAACTGCCAGCATCAGCATTGCCATAATCGGCTATTTCCGGCAGTCACACAGCTTCTATCTGGCCCAGCGCGGTATCTGGGCAGTCATCATGGTGGCTATCAGCATGGGGGCTCACGCGGGAGCCGGAGTCCAAGGGTTCGTCCTGCGTATTCTCGGCACTGCCATCGCAACGGTCATCTCGATCACCATCTGGTACATGTGCGACCAAAAGCCGGCGGCGGTCATCCCGCTGATCTACCTCGTCTTCGTATGTGGCATCTATGTCATCCTAAAGCACCCCAAACACCTCATCACGGCCGTTATCTCCATGGTCACGACCATCCTCATTGTCGGCTATGAACTCCAGGACAAGAAAGTGGGCACTCAAGTCCTCACCAGCAACGGTCAGCAATATTACCACATCTACATCCTTGCGCCGTATCGCCTTGTCACCGTCATCATCGGTCTGGGAGTCGCATTCATCTGGACGTATTTCCCCTACCCTATCACCACGCACGCTACTCTGCGCAAAGATTTAGGCAGCACCCTCTACCTCATGGCAAACTACTATTCATGCACGCACTCGACGGTCGAAACGCGGCTACGCACAACCCCGGGCCTGATCAAGAACAAGCGAGCCGACCCTATGCACCGACTGGACAAGGCTCGTCAGCGCGTCTTCGACAAACTCCTCGTCATGCTCAACCGCCTGCGCGAACACAGCACCTTCCTCAGGTACGAGCCCACGTTCGGGGGCAAATTCCCCAAGCAAACCTACGACGAATTGATCGTACACATGCAATCCCTCTTCAGCTACATGGCCCTCACGGCCTACTCGTCCCACACGTTCCAATCCTCCGGACCGGAATCCGACTGGCTCAGAGACTTCCGCCGCATCACCGCCCGCTCGCGCCTCACGTCCCACGAACTCACCAGCACGTTGTGCCTGGCGAGCGCGAGCGTCACGAACTCGCAACCCCTGCCACCGTACATCACGGTCCCGCAGCCGATCGACATTGCCGACCAGCTCGCCGCCATCGACCCCGGCATCCTCAGCATCACGCACATCAATGAACCCTGCTACGCGGCGTTCGCGGTGCTGGAGATCGCGAGCATCCTGATCATGCAGGAGATGACGGCCGTGCTGAGCAAAGTGCGCGACCTGGTCGGCGAGGTCGACTTCAGCGTCCATTTCGGCGGGCCCGACAGCGGGAGTACCTTGGGAGGAGGCACGTCAAGCGACAGTGACGTGGATATGAGACGCAATGGAGGTGGAAATGCAAACGGACAACATCCACCTTCAGCGACACCTTCACATCCGCATCCGAGCCCGCATCCACATGCAGCTTCCCATCCATATGAAACCGGGGCGAATAACGCCGAGGGTAGCAAGGGGAAGGTCGATTGAAGGCGCCAAACTGACCCGGAGAGAGGGCTTTCGAGCTTGAGATGAGATGGATAATTCCTTTCTTGGGTGAGATTGTCCTCCAATCTTTGAAACGAGATGTATAATTCCTTTCTTGGGTGGGATTGTCTTCCAATCTTTGAAATGACATGTATGATTCCTTTCTTGGACGTCATGGTTCGAGGTGCCCTCGACGACCTGCGTAGGGAAAAAGAAAATATAGACGTCTGGCTTCTGAACCAGCACTCAAGAGCGAGAATCAGGAACGAACGAGCAAGCAAGCAGGACCTCTGTGGGGGAGGTGATAGGCGAGGCGTCGGGACACAATGCTAACCAAGATATGTAGATATATCAACGTACGATACGATGTGGAGCGCGACAATGTGGTCGACTTGACTACTTCTCATTTTAACGACCGGAGGCCCTGAACTGTAGATCAGACTCGAGGTCGGAACTCTGTTATACATAAATATCACGTAGATAATGTCTAGTTTACAGACGCTCGAGGTCCGCCAATGTGACCACGGTTTTTGGGCCGTGCCATGTCCTACCTTGCCCTTCGCCTGGGTATCTCTGAAGAAATATGATGTGACCAATAGAGAATATACGCCATGATTGATTTTCCTCCCAACCTCGGTGGCAGACTCCTCGCTACACAGCCGAATAAGACCTTACTGTCCCCACAACCACGAAATAATTTCCTTTTCCTTGTCCTTCCAGGGTTTTGAGTTCAGTGACTAGCTGAACATGCTGTCAAAGTCGTCCACGTTGATGTTGTCCATGCTGTCCATGTTCATCATTCCGTCGCCATCTAGGTTGATGTTGTCGCCGAAACTCATGTCATTATCATTGAGGAAGTCATCAAATTCATTGGGTCCTAGTTGTGGCAGGCCGAAGTCATCCATTATGGAGGGCTGCTGTGGTTCTTGTTGTTGCTGTTGCTGTTGGCCAGCGGAGGTATCATTTTGACCGGCGTCATCTGTTCGATCATTTCCGGTAGGCAGCCCGTTACTCGTGGTTGCGGACATGCCGAAACCGCCATCGTCGCCAGTCTGATTCGCATAGGACTCCAAACCGGGCAGAAGAGAGTTTAAGGAGTTGTCTTGGAGATTGATAGTACCACTGTCGCCGCCATAGCTATCACCGCCAAAGTTGTCTAGGTCGAAGGTCATATCATGGCCTCCACTATCCATCATCTCCGCTGATGGCTCACCGAACATAGACTCAAAATTGAACGCCTCGGTGCCAGAAGCTGGAGTATCTTGTGGTGTAGGTTTGGGAAACTCCTCCGTGGTTATCTGTGTCATTGTACGCTCGGGAGGTTGCACGGGTTCGGGTGGTTTTGGTTTCTCTTGTGGTTTGGGGGCCGGTGGAGCAGTCGGTTGAGGTGCTTTGACGTCTGTAGTCACCGACACTTTGGGCTTGTCTGGAGGTTTTGCTGTCGCGGGCTTGTCTCTTGCTTGTAGCGCGGATTGAGCAGTGGGCTTGCTGGGCGCGACGACCGGCTGCGGAGCAGGTATCTGGACAGGAGATGGCGGTTGCGGCTTTGGCTGCGGTGGTGGCGGCGGCGGCACGGGCTCCTCAGGTTCTTGTGTCTTGACGCGCTTGGGGGCATTTTCTCCCTCTGCGGGTTGCGCCTTGTCCTGAGCATCTTGAACCTCGTCTCGCTTTCTTTTGGCGCTGGACGCGCTGATGTCTCTTGCTTTGGTCTCACGACGTGCCTTGTTTGCGGCTAGTTGGCGCTCAAGATACCATTTGGCGTTGAGGATCTGGATCTCGCAATCGTCGAGCGCATCCTGGAATTTCTTTGCGGTTTCGGCCAGGACAGCTTTTGTTGCTGGCGCAAAGTTCACAGGGTCCTTCATCACATAGGCAATGCGAGCGACCGAGCCCATGAACATTGCTTCGACCGTCTTCACCGGGTCGTAAGGAGGTTTACTGGTCGCCATCGAGCAGCGAGAGAGTCGTATTCGCTTGGGGAAGGGGGCCGAGGACGGAGGGAGAGTTGCCGTCAACTTCTGAAGGAACAGAGTATGTGAGCGACGATTGTCAAATGAACCAGGTACCAAGAGCCGTCATCCTTCACGCGTGAATAATTACCAGGTACAGTACAGTGAACAACTTCACGTCGATGGCGGTTTGCGCAAAAGCCAGTCACCAGTCAGCCAGCCAGCCCACGCGATTCTCGACGTTGGACTCGGGAAGCGCCTCGGCCATTCAGCAGGTGCAGCCCAGGACGGGGGTGCCTGTGCAGGTAGTCAATCCCGTGCAGCCCAGGGGACCCAAGGAATCCACCGAGACGTCCCACGCTCTGCTCGGAGCCCCAAACGGGAGCCAGGGCGAACTTTGTTCTTGCCGTGGAGCTAAAGCACACCTAAATTCGGCGACAGGCAGTCGGGTTCAAGCTTTACAGGCCTAGAGGAGCCAACGCCGAAAGGAAAGGACCCTTAGCCGGCAAAGTCCAGGATGCTAGGCGCCGCCGCACTCTGCACGCTGTCAGCAGGCAACCCACTCCACGCTCATGCTGCTGAGTAAAAGCAGCTTCTTCACCACCTCGTCACCTTCGTCTCTTCCACCGTCGAAATTCGAGCATCTCTTGTTCCATCTCCTCTTCCATTACTGCGTTGTCGTTGTTCCTTATCGTCTCTCTCGTCCGTCGATTGGAATTTCTCTGCATTGCAAGCTGGGCGTTGGGAAAAGAACTCGAGCGATTTCTTATCTCTCCTTTTCCTTGACATCTCTCAGTGCGCTGTGTTGGCTCGTCTCGTTTTGTTCTGCTGCTATCCCACAATCTCAGCTGCGGCCGGCCTGTCACTCACCTTGTCTCGGCGCGACCTTCCTGGCGGCCATCTTACCTATCACCCAGACGAGTCCTACCTCTCCTCGTTCTCTCTCCCACTTCAACGATATTCTTGGTTGGCTTGTCACCTTGATAGCGATTCTTGTCGACGTCTTTCAGCGAAATTTCCTTACCTCTCCCCACGACCCGAGCCGACCCACTCATCACGATTGTCTCCCCGCAATATCCATACGAGGTACTGATCGATCACAAAATAAAAAGAATCCACTCAAGCTCCTACCTACGACACCAAACCTGCCATACTTGTCTTTCTATTCGGATCGCTTTCGCCTTTATACGCACTAGTTGTTTCTAGCTTCGCTTGGATCGCCACAGAAGCTTCTCTATCTGCTCGACATCATGGCAGAAAACGTTCCTCCTGCGACCTTGTCCCCTCCACCTTCGACGGCCAGCGTCCCTGCCTACGACGCTGCGACCGGCAGCAACGGCCATGCTCCCGCTAGCATGGGACCACCCGCGCTCCCTCCCATGGTCATCCCGCAGAACAACAATAATGTCCCGACTCCTGTTACACCTGGCAGTGCCTTGTCCCCTTCCTCCGGTGGAGTGGTCCGTAGAGCGGCCCCCGAACCGAACAAGAGGGCATTGTACGTGGGTGGACTTGACCCTCGAGTCACAGAGGACGTCCTCAAGCAGATCTTCGAGACTACAGGCCATGTGGTCAGCGTCAAGATTATCCCCGACAAGAATGTTAGTTTTTCAGACATGGTAGGAGATTGTGCCGACTAACAACATCAGCAGTTCAGCTCCAAGGGCTTCAATTATGGCTTCGTCGAGTACGATGACCCCGGTGCCGCCGAGCGAGCCATGACTACCCTGAACGGCCGGAGAGTCCATCAGGCTGAGATCCGTGTCAACTGGGCCTACCAATCCAACACAACGACCAAAGAAGACACTTCCAACCACTTCCACATCTTTGTCGGTGATCTCAGCAACGAAGTCAATGACGAAGTCTTGCTGCAAGCCTTCTCCGCCTTTGGCACCGTCTCCGAAGCTCGCGTCATGTGGGATATGAAGACCGGCAGATCCCGGGGCTATGGCTTTGTTGCTTATCGTGATCGGTCCGAGGCTGAGAAGGCTCTGGCTTCTATGGATGGAGAGTGGTTGGGAAGTCGCGCCATTCGCTGTAACTGGGCAAACCAAAAGGGCCAGCCTTCTATCTCTCAACAACAAGCGATGGCGGCAATGGGGATGACTCCTACGACACCTTTTGGTCACCATCATTTTCCCACCCAGGGCATCCAATCCTACGAGATGGTCGTCAACCAAACTCCCACTTGGCAGACGACCTGCTACGTTGGCAATCTCACTCCATACACGACGCAAGCAGATCTTATTCCATTGTTCCAGAACTTCGGCTATGTGGTGGAAACAAGGTTCCAATCTGATCGAGGATTTGCTTTCATCAAGATGGATTCGCACGAAAATGCAGCCATGGCCATCTGCCAGTTGTCAGGATACAACGTCAATGGCCGGCCTTTGAAGTGCTCGGTAAGCTTGACAACATCTCGGGCTCTGCTCCGTTGCTAACTGTATCAGTGGGGCAAGGATCGTCCTCCGACTGGTCAATTTGACGCGTATTCTCCCCAGACCTCGATTGGTTCTGCGTCTACCCCTGGCGGATATAACCCAGCGTCGCCATACTTCCCACAATACGCTGGCCCAGGGCCGATTACGCCGCAAGGTACGTTTCAAGCTGCGGCATCCTATGAGTATAGCTGACATGACTTTAGGTCCTAGTCCCGGTGGCCGCCCTGGGTGGGAATCGAACCATCTCGCCAGTCCCTATACCGCGTCGCCCCACTCGGCATACGGTCAGGCACCACCATCTGCTGGGGGCTATGGACGAGGTCAAACAACACCCGGTGGAATGTATCAGCAGCCCCCACCATCCTTCAACAACAACTATCCTGCCTATCAAGGATAGCTTACGAGAGCACGAGGCATTCTCAGATATGGCGTCAGACTCCAGGATAAAGAATCACCGTCAGCATTGCATTCAACGATGAATATTTCGCCTTTATGGGCTTTCTGCTCCAGGGTTCGCGGACTCCACAATTCACTGCCCGATCTGACGCACTGCTCTAGTGTCCTCATTGTCAGATGAGGTGTCTCGATCGCTGGAACGGGATTAAGCAAACTGGGTTTGAAGTCCTCACAGCCAGCACCGGTAAAGGTGTGAGTTTTGGTCATTGGGAACAGTTGTTGGAACTCAAAGGCAGTCACTTGGAGCAATGTCTTACGCTATTGGATCTGAAGGAATAGCAGGGTCATGGACAATTCAAGCAGGGCGCAAACTCATCGAAACACTAATTGATCACGACTGTTAGTTGATTAAGCTCAGCCATAAGCAGGATACCCCCTAAAAGTACCTTGGACATTGACATAGCGACATCACATCAAAGAACATCCTTATCATTAGTATCATCCACTCCGGCGTGAATTAAATAAAGCTGTCTCGAGGAAGCAGTGAGGGGCGGGAGAAGCGGTCCGAGTTGTCAGCCTTGTACAGCCTTGCCCGTCGACCCGCATTGCGGTCGTGCATACGGCTGAACGCGTTATTTTGCTGCCCTCACGCGCGTCGCAGTCTTCACTCGGCCGTCGTTGACGCTGCGATAAAGTGTTTGTAGAGGACTGCCGCTGGGCTGTTCCTTCCTATCCTGCACTCCACTTTCCCTCTATCTGCCGTGGCACCTATCGTTCATGCGACTTTGCCCTCTCACCTTCGTCCTGCGCTCCTCGACCGGCGCGTTGAGATCTCCGAAGTCGTTCGTTCATGCCATTATGCTTGGTCGAGCGGCCCATCGACATGCTTCGACGGCGGCTAGCGACAAGAAGCAATCGACTCTGCTGTCCAATTCCTCTGCCACCAACGTCCCACCAGCAAACAGTCGAAAGCGAAAGCTTGATCGAAGCATGAGCACCAGCAGCGGTTTAGGATACCTACATCAGCAGTCGTGGCAGGATGAGAATACTGAACCTACCTTCGTTGACCTCACCAACTCGTCCGAGAAGCGCTCAGACGTACATTATCCTCTGCTCGACACTGTGGATGCGGTATCCTATCCTTCCCTACCACCCGCACCTAAGCATTCACAAGAAGAGCCAGCGAGTAGCGCACCAGTGATGTGGTCTTCCTCTCCAGCCGAGCACTTCGAGAAGTCCAAGACTATCAACCTTTCGAGACAACAGCCTTCCCCAGTGGCAGCGAGACCGGCCAAAAAACGAGTCCTCCCGGCTTCCTTTAACTCCAAACCCGCATTTGCACCTCGAAATAACTCGCACGGTGGGTCGAGCAGAGACTACAAATCTGAAAGAGAGGCTGCGCTTAAGCTGCACCTTGGCGGTGTCGGTGGCGGGAAGGCGTCTCAAGCAATGTCAGATATGCTAGAGATATCCTCAATCGCCCACCAGCGCATGGCAGCTTCTGTTTCACGGAGTTCTTCTGAAAGACCTGCGGAGTCACTCCCGAAGCCTATCGAAACACCAACGGCGGAGTCCGAGAAAGTACCAGATGTCTTTTTAAGCGACGAGCAGAGGGCAGTAATGAAAGCAGTCTTGGAAGAGGGCAAAAGCGTGTTTTTCACGGGTTCTGCTGGTACGGGCAAATCAGTCCTTATGAAGGCTATTATTGCCCAATTAAAGCATAAGTTCAGAGCAGTCCCCGATCGATATGCTGTTACCGCCTCGACGGGGCTGGCATCTTGTATCCTGGAAGGCCAGACTCTGCATAGCTGGTCCGGCATTGGTCTGGGGAAAGAACCTGCACCCGAACTCGTCAAGAAGGTCAAACGAAATCAGAAGTCCAGACAGAGATGGCTCCGAACCAAGGTGCTTATCATCGATGAAGTGTCTATGGTCGATGGTCAACTGTTCGACAAGCTGGAGCAGGTGGCTCGTACCATTCGAAACAATGGTCGTCCTTTCGGTGGCATTCAGTTGGTCGTCACTGGTGACTTTTTCCAGCTCCCACCTGTGCCTGAGAAGAATGCAACAGCGAAGTTTGTTTTCGAGGCTGTTACGTGGAACACCTGCATTCAACATACGATCTTGTTGACCCATGTCTTCCGCCAAAAGGACGAGCAGTTTGCGAGGATGTTGAATGAAATGCGGTTAGGTAAGATGAGTCCGGCCACGGTGCGGGAGTTCAAGTCACTTTCCAGGCCGCTGAAGGTCGTTGATGAGCTGGAGGCGACCGAACTGTAAGTCCTCGTCTCCGAAGTCGTTTCCCGCCCTAATTATTCCAGATATCCACGCCGTGAGGAAGTTGAGAACGCCAACACGAACCGAATGCGAAAGCTGTCCGGTCAAGTCATGACATTCACTGCCGTGGATTCAGGTAATGCTGAGCCTAACACGCGAAAAGCATTGCTCAGCAACTTTATCGCTCCGGAGGTTCTCGAGCTCAAAAAGGGTGCACAAGTCATGTTGATAAAAAATGTCGACGGCCAGCTGGTCAATGGCTCTCTCGGAATTGTCCAGTCGTTCATGGACGAAGGCACCTTCTTCACTTATAAAGACGATGAGCCTACCTTTCTTCTGGCACAGGAGGGTGGCGAAGCTGACGATGAGGAGAAGAAGGCTGCACGGGAGAAGATTCGGGAAGCTAGGATGAAGAACTCGGCCAACGGCGAGCCTAGAAGGTTGTGGCCTATGGTGAGATTCAACCTGCCCGACGGGACATCGCGAAGTATGCTTTGCGCTCCTGATGAGTGGAAGACAGAGGCGCAAAATGGCGAGGTTCTTGCAAAGCGAGTTCAAGTACCCCTTATCCTAGCCTGGGCTCTATCGATCCACAAGGCGCAGGGGCAGACTCTCAGCAGAGTGAAAGTGGACCTTGGCAAAGTGTTCGAAAAAGGCCAGGCCTACGTTGCCTTGAGTCGAGCGAGGACCAAGGAGGGTCTCCAGGTTTTACGGTTCGATGAGCGAAAAGTGATGGTGCATCAAAAGGTGTTGGAGTTCTATGCTAAACTGTCCGGCCACGAGACGCTGGACAAGCAGCAAGTCAAGAAGGAAGTCAAAAAAGATTTCTTTGGCGACGAAGATGACTTTGAGGATGACTTCTCTATTGAGGACATGCTCGAGGCGGAGAAATTGTTGAAGGCTGGTGCTGGGTTCTGAGGATCCCATCAGGAATCAAGCAGAGGCTACCCAGCTGAGAGGTCTGTCCAAGAGCTATCTCATCGGTTAGCGACGTAGATAGTAGATGTAGAGCAATATGGCAGCAGAGAAACCAGACCGCAGTCTGATTCCAGCATTTGTACGGAACGATGACCAGGAGTCCACACGCTTTTACGTCGCGACGAGAATCCTGGACATACGGCGGTGTGATATTGACGGCTTCAACACTCACTCTTTTCTCCGCCATGCGCATGGCCACGTAGCTAGATCCACACCGGTTTCTAGAATACGGGGAATAGGGTCAAGATCCAGCCTTGTGAACAGCTGATATTCCGTAGCCCGCTGTGCTTTGCCGACCGGAAACGGCCACAACCAGCCCTTTGGATAGAGTCTACTCCGTACAATGCGGTGTAATTCGCGGCAGGAGCCAGTATCACAAGCGTGCTCTAGGCTTGCGTAGTATTCTTGTACAGAAAAATTTTCAGTTCTATGGTTCGCAATCGTGGCCGTGGGGTTCGTGCGTCAGTGGTAGTCGACGAGGAATTGGACGCACCAGACTGTGGTAAATGAATGAAGCCAACAGAGCGAGGACATACATACCACCGCTCGAACCGGTGCGGCGCCGGTTCTGTTTTCACTTTGTCACAGACAGGTATACGGTGTATAGGTGCATGAACTGACCAGAACGCACTTGGCTGGCATGTTTCTCGACTTCACTCAATCCCAAAGGTTATTTACTGTCGACGCTCGAAGCGACAGGCCGCCTAGACCCGAGGAGGAATTTCCGGCAGCAACTTTACCTTTCGAAGAGTCGACGACAGTAATAGGGGAGTGAATTCTTGGTGCTGTTGACAAGTCAATTGCAGACACAGATCACTTCATCGTCTCCTTCAGCATCTCGTCATAGCTATGAACACATAACAAGACAACAGTCAACCTCTTTTTCCTCCCCCTCCACATCCCATCTCGTCCCTCAGCCCTCGCCATGGCCTCCGACTTTATCGGCTACACCATATTGGTGACACTACAAAACCCACCGAATGCCCAGATCCAGGGTGTCGTTGCCGACGTCGTCAATCAGAAACTCTTTCTGCAGAATGGTGCGTCTCCGTCCGCGGTGACGAGTCCCTGCTGACTCGATATAGTACTCCTTCTGTGGAGCGGCCAGCGACTTACTTCATACGCCATCGACTCCTCCGCCATTGCAGATCTAGAAGTCTCGCCTACGCAGCGAAGTCCCGTGCAAGAGGAGGAATTGCTCACGCCTGTTGCCGCTAATCGAAATGTCGCTCCAGTACGCCCAGCGCATCACGCGCCACAGAATGCGGCGTCCTTCATCGACCCCGCGATCATAAGCTACGCGAAGCCGCCCGCGAAGACTCCTTCGATACCCGCTCCGGCTCCCCAGGTACACCCAGTCTCCCCAATCATGATCGCCGACGGTGTGGTCAGCAGTCCTGCCCAGAGGCTTCCGCGAAACGGCAATGTGGGCAATAGTTCTGTCTCCAGTATCGCCACTGCGCTGCCTGTAAAGGCCGAGAGGAGAAATACTCCAGCCAGTGCGACTCTCACTGAGCCATTTGATGCGCTGAATTTAGGAACCCAGGTCGGCCAGGCCACACCAGTCTCACTCGCCGACAAGGAAAATAATGTTCGGACAGCCCCGTCGCAGACTGGGCCTGGAATAATTGACATGAAGGACATAAACGGCCCATTGAAGAATCAAAAGAAGACTGGGAAAGGCAAGGGCTGGCGTCAAACACCGCTAATAGAAGAAGTTCCGAGGCAGCCCAAGAAGAAGGCCCAGAGAGGTCGGAAAGTGGCGGAAGACTTGAATGGGTGGGCTACGGAAGATGCGACCGACATTCAAGACCTGGGCGACTTTGATTTCGAACACAACCTCTCGAAATTTGACAAGCGACGAGTTTTCGATGATATCCGACAGGCAGATACAACAGCGGAAGCAGACAGACTGGTTAGCTTCAACCGGCGAGCACGACCTGGCACCAATGGTGGGCGGAATCTTCACTATACCGAGAATGTCCTCGATACACCGGATGTGAAGGACAAAGATCGATGGAAGAGTGAAGCCGGTGAAACCGAAGACGATCTGGTCCACCGCGACGGCCACTACAGTAGTGGCAGGGGCTCAAGACGAGCCGCCTCCCGACGTCCGCTACAGTCGAGGAAGGGTAGTGCCATTCCATCGCATCTTGAGCGAACTGAGTCTCCGCGACCTCTGACCAGGATCCAAACGTCTTCACCCATGAATGGGTCGGTTTCTGGCACTCGTGCATCTTTCAAGCTCCAGAACAACAAACCTTGTCATTGTTTGTCGCCTTTGCAGATGCTGGAGGTCGAGCAACTATGCACTTCTGAGATGGGCCTGACAGAAGACATGCTCTCTGAAAACGCCGGCCGAAGTATAGCCATGGCTGTGCTCAGACTGCCGGACATCAGAAGCGTGGTCTTCTTGATTGGCAATCATAAGTCCGGTGCTAGAGCCATCGCGGCCGCCAGACATCTACGCAATCGAAGGCTCCGGGTCACCATTGTTGTTCTTGGAGGCGAGCGGGAGGAGATGCTGCTTGAGGTCATGAAGAAACAGTTGGCCATCTACAAGAAGGGGCAGGGCTATGTCGACCGCTGGGATGAATATCAGGCCAAGTCCAACGCTGGAGGCCCAGCTCCCGACGTGGTCGTGGACGCTCTACTCGGTGTGCACGTCGCATTCGAAGAACTGCGCACCGATGATCAAGCAACTGTATTGGAGATGATCCTCTGGGCAAATCGCAGCTCTCTCGTCGTCTCAATCGACGTGCCCAGCGGATTATCTGCAACTTCAGGACTCCTAACCGAAGTCGACGGCCAATCCCTTGTTATGAACAGCAAACACATTGTTAGTCTTGGGGCACCGAAGACGGGTCTCCTCCATGCCATGGCCATTGATGGCCTGGCCGAGCCGGCGTGGCAGGTCTGGGTTGCCGATATTGGGATTTCAGCCGCCGCGTGGCAGAAGCATGGATCGAGGAGGAAGCATGGCGTGGACTTCGGCGCAGAGTGGGTTGTGCCAGTCAAGTTCGTGCTGGGGCCATAGGCCTGATGTGCCTGCCACTTCACTGGGAGCCATAGCCCGAAGAAAAGAGCACTGTGCCGGTGAGGTGGACTCATTTGTAACCTTATTGAATTTCTGCTGCGTTCAAGCGACACGGAAAAGCAGGCTGGCGCCCCACGCCTTAAAATATCCCATTCATGTATTCTTGACACTGGACCTCATGTTGTTTCTCACGGCTTGCGCACTGTTTCCTTGCATTTCGTTGTTTGATCCCTTCAACACAGCGTCGGCCACGGCAGCTCTCTCTTTCACCTTCCATGTGACGAATTCTATGTGCCGCGCGTGATCTAGATCAACAGGCAACTGCAGCCAATCACACGAATGGAGCACGCAATTTCTAACAGTAACCTGCATTTCTTACCTCTTACTCCAAACTTGGCCTGTTTGACAGCCTCCACAGGATCAATGTCCTCAGGGCAGAACATAGCTGATGCTGCAGCCGATGCAGTCCGACAATGGGTCGTTCATGGCGGGCTCTCGAGAAGGGTTTGCTCCTCGTGGTCTTCTCAGTGTTCCTTCAAGCATCGACTACCCTAGCCACTCCCCAGAGTTTCCATCCCACACCACGTGGGGAGGCGTCAGGTATGTAACCTTTTCCACTTGCCTTTTTATGGACATTGCGCTCATTTATTCCAGCATTTTGTCACAAAGGCTGGTGCCACGAAGAGAATATAAATACCGGGGCACCGACATGGAACGTTCATAGTCCGAGACACGATCCCTCTAGACTTACTTCAGGGCCGGCTGCTTACAACACTACTCGTGAGACGGTCATGTATCTTGACAACAACCATCGGCTAACATGTTCAGTATTGCCATTGAAGTTCGAGCATTTGCCACTGGGCTCGGTCAAACCGTTGGGATGGCTTGGACAGCAGATGGTTCTGATGGCCGATGGTCTTCCGGGCCACCTGCATGAATTCTATCGCCCAATCAAGAACGCAACTTGGCTTGGTGGTGATGAGGAGTATTCTTGTATGCGGACTGGCGTTCTTCTGACCGTTGCTGACGTGCCGCAGGGCTCAACGAGGCTTGGCCGTACCACTACAACGCCCTCGTCCCGTTGGCGTGGACGACCAACAATGCACGTCTCAAACACCACGTCCTCCGAGTCACCGACTGGGTTATCGAACATCAGCATGCCGACGGATGGCTAGGACCAGAAGGAGAGGTAGCCCGTCGAAACTTCTGGGGGAGGTATCCACTCTTCCTTGGGTTCATGCAACTTGTGGAAGCAGAGCCGGAGTTAGGTAGAGCAATGATCCTGCCGGCGATGCATCGGTTTGTTCGCCTCATGTACTCCATGCTCCAGAACCATCACCAGGGCTATGTCTGGAAGCCAGGTGATCTCTTCGACGAGCAATGGGGTAGATCTCGCGCTGCAGACATGGTATTAGCCTTACAGTGGCTCTACGAGAAGCATCCGATGGGCAATGGCAAGCGCATCCATTACTGCATGGTGCAGATGTACGAGTTGGCCTATGACTGGTCGTACTGGTTCGATGAGGGTCGGTATCTGAAAGGCGACTTAGATCTTTACCCCGAAGAGCTCACCAAGAGCCTCTTCCCTTACGTCCACGGTGTCAATGCTGGGCAGGGACTGAAATGGGGCGCAGTCATGAGACGGCTTGTCCAAGATGACGCGCTGCTCAACACCACCAGAAATGGAGTCAACTGGACCTTTCAGTATCACGGTACGCCTTCTGGTGCCATCATTGGCGATGAGCGTGAGGCCGGCTTGAGCCCAGTTCGCGGCACCGAACTCTGCAGCGTGGTGGAGTCAATGTTCTCGCTGAACTACCTCTACCACGCCCTGGGAGACCGCGACTTTGCCGAAAAGTCCGAGCGGACAGCATACAATGCTTTGCCGGTGATGTTAATGCCTCACTGGTGGGCTCATCAGTACATTGCCCAGACGAACCAGCCGATCAGCCATCAATTGGACAGCACCCCATTCTGGAACGTCGGCCCGTTGGGGCAGACGTTTGGTACAGAACCAAATTTCCCATGCTGCACTGTGAACATGCAAGGATATTCAAAGTTCGTTCCAGCCATGTTCGTCAAGGATGGCGAGGATGGGCTGGCCCATGCCTTGCTTGGCCCTGCTCATGTCAGCGCAATATTGAGAAAGCGAAACCACGTCCGAGTCCGATGCGACACAAACTATCCTTTCAGCAACTATTTCAGTTACGACATCACAGCGACAAGAGCTTTCCGATTCTCTTTCCGAGTCCCATCTTGGGCGTTGCCGGACACAAGTATGGTAGTTGTGGACAGTGGCAAACGACATGGCCTGCAACCAGACAATGTCACAGGTCTGCATACCATGGTCATTCCCGCCGGTCGCACTCGCGTTGAAGTGTCGTTTGGGGCCGTGCTCCGGGTTGAACCAAGGGCAAATGACACAGTCTCCATCTATCACGGTGCTTTGCTGTACGCATTGCCCATTGCCGGAGACTATTCCGCATCACGTCCTGCCAACTATCCCGGGACACAGGCACCGGCCCAGGCCAACGACTGGTCCATCCTGCCCCGACAACCTTGGAACGTGGCCATTGATACCACGACGCTGAAGTTTTATGAATATCCGAATCGCTATGACCAGTGGCTACCACATCCGATCTGGCATGAAGAGCGACCGCCAGTGAGCGTCTCAGCCTTAGGCTGCCAAATCGACTGGAGTCTGAAGGATGGATATGCACCGAATCCGCCGCTGAAGGGCGGGCGTAACTGCACGGGCAGGGCCTTCCCTGTCGAACTCCGCCCATATGGGAGTGCGAAGCTACATATGGCGGAGTTGCCAACCGTCGATCTTAGACCTGGAAGTCCGGATCTATGGCGATCGTGAGCAAGGAGCCAGCAGTCTCCGACTAGACATAGATGTAGATATTTCAGCTCGCGTTGAATACGGCGCAAGTGGGCCACGCGGGCCATCGTCTTGCCGCAGCCTTGCATGTCGGAGTCTTGCTCACCGTGCTGCTCGTATTGACGAACGCGTATGATCAGCGTGCTGCGGCATGATACGGATCAGACGGATGAGCGGTACGAGTGCGGTGATGGTTGTGGCCCCAGGGCGCATTGGTCACAGCTGTTGGCGCGTGGAAACATTCCCCACACCAAGGTGAAATCGAGGTGAAATGCCAGTGAAATGTGTGATGAACAACTGACGCGCAAACCAAACTTTCTCGTGTCCACATCCACCACCAGCGCTTCTGTGGCTCTTCTGGCTGGCGGCAACCGATCATCTGTCGCTTGTTTCATGGGGGAGCAGTACTGGGCCCCTTGCCGCGATTCGCGCTGGGTCCTTGGTGGTCCTCCTATTTTTGTGCTCCCATAAGCGCCCCGATTTAGCCGAATGTCATGCCCGGTTCTCCTCAGTCCAATCGTCGACGTTGATGCATCCAAGCACGAGTGATCGTGACTGGCAACCAAGACCACACTCCTGATCCCACGGAAGCCCTCACCGATGCCTAGTGAGGCGATGCTCAGCTTCGGAAGGTAATCGTCGTTTCTCCTCGTCCTCGTTCTGTCCTTTCTCTGCATATCTGTGTGTGCTACATCGGAGCGGCGTCGTGCTCGAATACAAGCGTAAGGCCGCCATTTCACGTCATTGCTGACCGTATACGTGTCGAACTGGTCCCGACGTTACTGAACGACCCGTCGGGGCAGCTGGCTGCCCAGTTTCACTGCCAATATGAAGGCCTACGAATATCCGCGAGTCCGTCCTCCCACTTCGCTGCAGCCACCGCAGCCGTCTGTCGGTAACCGGTTTTCTTGGATGGACGCATCTGCCGAACAGGAGCATCGAGTGGGAGCAAGAGGAGAGACACACACGCCGATATCCCCGCCAGCATCGAACCAACCAAGTCCGGCGCAAGGGCCGGTGCAGGTACAGACAATGGAACCACAAGTCTATGGTGGAGGGGTGGTGCCATACCAGATACAAGATCCGACGGTGGTACAACAGCAATATTCCCAACCCCCGCAGCCACATGGAGTTTACGCAACCCAAGTACCTGTACAACAGGCTCAGACGCAGGAACCTCAACATCCCATACCTCCTTTACCACAGCCTCCAGAGCCAGTAAAGCAGCCAACGATCGCTGAGGACGAGCCAACGGGCCCAATAGCCCCAGACACAAATCCGCTGTCCCCGACGACTCTGAAGCGTCCCAATCGAACCAGCACAAATATGGCTATCGTGCCACCTTCATCGACAGATCCAGCACAATTTTCAGCTAGCGCATTTACGCCGAGTCCCCAATCCATCAAAGGAGGCTCATGGCAACACGGATTTTGTTCCTGTGCTGAGCCTTCCATTTGCATGACGGGCCTATTCTGTCCGTGCATCATCTACGGCAAAACCCAGTATCGGCTGGGTCTGAGGAATGAGCGAAAAGACCCAACAAACATGCTGGGCTATACTGCCGTCAATGGTTCTTGCATAGCATTCAGCGTGCTTTGTGGTATAAATGGGATATTGGCCGCAATTCAGCACACCCGGGTTCGGAAGACGTATGGCATGAGCAGCGAAGCCGGAAACGTCGCCGGCGACTGTTTGAAGGGCATCTGTTGCTGTTGTTGTGTCGTCGCTCAGGATGAGAAGGAGGTCAAGTTTCGAGAGGAACAAGCGAGAAAACCTGCCGGTTCCGCCACGAGGAACGAGGGATATGTGGCACCCACCTCTATGATATTCAGCCCCCCTCCGAGGTGAACGCGACACGGTTGCCCGCCGCGAGACAAAGGAGATGACGGTTGAGACGGGCGGGCGGGATGGATGAGAAGG